>OY856186.1:198913124-198978720 GCA_963693315.1 Diogma glabrata | reverse complement strand
CAAATATTTAAGAGTTGAAGTTTGAATATATGAACATTTATAAAAACAAAAATCATACTTCTTTGGGGTCCAGTAAATTTACACTAAAAATAGTAGCTATATTAAAATAAAGAATTAAAGACAATAAGTAATTGGTATTTGAATAGTTTAAAAGTTAAAGTTAAGTTCAGTTTACACATAAATTATGCAATACCATAACCAACCCAAAAAGTGATTAAATTTAACTTATGAAATTAAAGAAAAAAAAAAATAAACGTAAACAATAATAGAAAAAAAAATATAAATATATATCTATAAAAAAATAAAATTATTATTAAAAACTAAGAGTTTTAATTTGTGGAAGATTATGGAAAAGAGTTTGTAAACGCTGGTGAATTTTCCATCCACGGCCTCAGCTGAAGATCTTAGCCGGATAAAAATAAATTGATAATACAAGGTACGTAGAAAACGTAACAAAATTGGCGTCCAACTAGTGGCTTTTTGTTTTAAATATATTGTAAGATCAAAATCTAAATCAAAGGAGCATAAAAAGTCTCGAAACTTATTAAAATTAGTTTAAATCCGCAATTGTTTTTTTTCCTATTTCAATCAATAATATTATTATTTTTATTTGATAAATATATTCTGTAAAATATTTCTAATTGATTTTAATTTTTAAGTCAAAGCTATTTAAGTTGTATATTATAAATTACTGAAAATTTAAAAAGAAAATTAAGTTTAGATAAAAGATTTTTTTTTTATGAATGACCTATATTAAATTTTTTTTATTATGTATATATAAGATAATCGGTTGTATTTTGTGTTTTTTAATACATTTTATAAAATTATTTTTCTAAATAATATAGTTTTTGTAACTATAAATGTGATTGACACAAAAATTTAGTTTAAAGTTTTAAAGTAAGACTAATTATTTCAACGGATTGATATTCTTTTTTTTATTAATTTTCGGTTTGTATTTTATTTGGAATTTTGTTGAAGGGAGAGAAAATTGATTTACAATGGAAATACAAGGATTAAACGACAACGAAATTCTATATGAGTTAGATATTCGTAATGTCGATTTAAATAAATACACTGAAAGTCCCTTTGAAATTTTAGTTAATCTTCTTAACGAAGAACAGGTTAAACCTGAATTAGTTCCAACCAAGCTAATCGATGAAAATGTGTCTGAAGTAATTGAACTGGTTTCTGACAGATTGGATTTTATTAGTAATGCAATACCCTCCAACGAACTTATTAACGTTCTGCTACATTTGGAAGGTCGTTTAAATAGAATTCAAACTGACGAAATAACTAAACCTGAAATTCAGAAAGTTTTACGTAGAATGCGGTATATACGTAATGAATTATTATCCAAATTGAAGGAAAAATATTTGAACAATGAAACACATTTAAACCCGTCAAATATAATTACTCTTGGCAACGATACATCAATTGTAGATTCACAACATGTTCCACTACCAGTATCGCCACCGTTAACAAATCAACCAAGCTTGGTAAGCAAACCAAATATTACACAACCATCAATTTTTCCGATGGATAGAAGCGATTTACATAATTTCGGTAATATGAACAATCAAAATAGACGTATACTTTCTGATAGAGTTCCTTTCCCACAAAATCAAGATTTTTCACATATCAAATGTAATTTAGGGGCTATCCCAAAATTTTCCCAACCTTCTTATAATCAGACAAAATTACACATACCAGATGTAACTGAACCTCAATACCCTTTCCAGTTAGATTCACAAAACACAATAAATAATGTTGTAGTAAACAATCCAAATTATATGCGTTGGAAGCCAGTCCCAATTCAGGATTGGAAATTAAAATTTTCTGGTAAAAGCGGTGAGAATATCAACGAATTTCTTGCCAAAGTTACCAGAATGGCCAATTCACAAAGAATTTCAAATGAAGAATTATTAGGATCTATTTTCTTATTGTTAGACGGTAGTGCACTTCAATGGCATGATGCGTATTTTGGCAACTTCAACACATGGAGTGAGTTTTCAGAGGGGCTAAGGTGGGAATATTCAGACCCCGACTATGATGAATGGGTCAGAGAAACGATTCGAAGTCGCAAACAACAACGGTTCGAATCCTTTGGAGATTTTAGGTCATCCATGGAGTTGTTATTTAAGCAATTAACACAACCACTTAGTTCATATGAAAAGTTAAAATTTCTTTACAATAATTTATGGCCAACATATTTAAGAGGATTAGGGTTTAAAAACTTATCTAACATTGGTTCAGTTGAAGAACTGCACATTCTTTGCAGAGATGTTGAGCGTATGGAAAAACTCTGCAAAGAAAACGCGTCGGTAGGAATGGCAAAACGTATGAATGAACTTCATATTGTAAGCAAAAATTTATATGAAAATAAAGGGTCCAAAATTCAGTCAAATATAGACAATTCACAATCTGCCAACCACCGAAATTCAAAAATTCAGAACAATATTGAAAGCAAACAAAAAAGTTCAAACAATTATCGCAATTCGAAATTTCAAAATCGAATAAAAAGCTCAGAAAACTTTCAAAATTCTGAACAACCAAGCAAAAACAAACAAATTACAGATTGTGTCAATTGTTTCCAAAATGGACATAAGCCAGATGTCTGCCCCAAACCACGTAGAGCTGATTATTTGTGCTATAGATGTGGTAGAGAAAATACAATTTTCCCCTATTGTCAAACCTGTCATCCCCATTTAAACATTTCACCAAGTCAACAAAATGAGAGTCACAATTCGTCACCTATTAATAGAGAGAACATTCCATCTACTTCTTCGTCTGTTTGTACTCCTAGGGAGAAGAATACTTCAGAACAAATTGCTTCCATAATTATTCAAAAATCACATGACAATAGGCTATATTTTTCTGTTGATATTAATAATAATCCTGTTACTGGATTATTAGATACTGGAGCAACAATTTCAGTCTTAGGAAGAAACTCAGAATCATTTATAAAACGATGTGGACTAACTTCTCGTTACGAGTCATCTAAAATTTACGTAGCTAACGGAGAAGAGCTTCAGGGTTCACAGGTTGTAGACGTTGTTGTTAAATTTAATAACATATTGAAAAATTTAACGATGTATGTGTTGCCTGAAATCACACAAGAACTAATTCTGGGTGTGGACTTTTGGCAAAATTTCGATTTAAGTCCAACATTATTTTTTTTAAATTCTGTAGTTAAGGATGGTGAAAATAAGGCTGACCCATTATTAACGGAAAACCAGAAAACTGAGTTAATGGAAATGATCCAAAGCTTTCCAATAACATCAGAAGATAATTTCGGTTGTACTAAAGTAATACATCATAAAATCGATACAGGAAATAGTTCACCGGTTATTCAAAGATGTTACCCTATTTCGCCTCACGTTCTAAAGGCTGCTGACGTTGAACTCCAACGTATGCTGAAATTGGGCGTTATTAAACCATGTTTAACTTCACCGTGGAGATCTCCAATGACAATTGTTTATAAACCGAACGGGAAAATAAGAATGTGTCTAGATGCGAGAAAATTAAACTTCTTAACAATAAAAGATTCATATCCCATGCCACATTTAGAGAATATCTTGTCAAACCTTAAAGGAACATCATATCTTACTGCAATCGACTTATCAGATGCATATTGGCAAATACCGTTAGAGAAGGAATCACAACCTAAAACAGCCTTCGCACTTTCAGGTAGACCATTGTATATGTTTGCTCGAATGCCATTTGGTCTGGTAGGGGCACCGGCTACTATGGCTAGATTGGCAGATGCTATTATCGGTCCAGAGTTACATCCCTACGTATGGTCGTATTTGGATGATATTATTGTAGCAACAGATACTTTCGAAACACACATGAAATACTTAGCAATAGTTGCAGAAAAATTACATCATGCTAATCTTACTATTAACCATGCCAAATCTAAATTTTGTGTACCAGAACTTAACTATCTAGGATTTATTGTCAATAAAAATGGACTTCAAATTGCTCCGGACAAAGTTGATGCAATAAATAATTATCCAGCTCCAAAAACAGTTAGGCAAATTAGACAATTTCTTGGTGTTGCTGGTTGGAATAGACGCTTCATATCAAACTATTCCACGATTGTAGCACCGATTACCGAACTTCTAAAGGGAAAACCTTCAAAAATTACGTGGAGCACGGAAGCAAATCAAGCATTTATAGTTAAAAAATTTAATTACAAAAGCTCCAACATTACATAACCCAGATTATTCTAAGCCATTTTACGTCTGTACAGATGCATCCAACGTTGGCGTTGGAAGTCAGCTATTCCAAACAATAAATAATCAAAATTTTCCTATTGCTTACATTTCACAAAAACTTTCGGTCACGCAGCAAAAATATACAATTTTAGAAAAGGAATGTTTAAGTATTTTAATTGCTGTGACGAAATGGCGACATTTCTTAGAAGGTTCGAAATTTTTTATAGTAACTGATAGTTCTGCCTTAAAATGGTTACTTCGTCAAGGAGATTCCGTTGGTCGTGTTGGTCGTTGGGCCCTAAAAATTCAGCATTACGACTTTGAAATTATTCATCGTCCAGGCAAAGACAATATTGTTCCTGACGCGCTATCAAGATGTCTCGAAGAAATTAATAAAGACAACAGGTACGAAGACCTTATGAAAAATATATCTCAAAGCCCCCATGATCATCCTAACTATAGAATTATAGAGGGAAAACTATACAAACTGTTTGAAAACACAACCAAATATGGAATAGAAAATTATTCCTGGAAACAACTTGTGCCAGTACAAGAACGATTGCAAATAATAAAAAAACATCACGATGAACCCAAAGCAGGACATTTCGGAAATTTTAAGACCTATCCAGGGGCGTCAATTGGGTAGGGCTGGGGGGGGGGCATTGGCCCCCCCCAAGGATCTGATACTATCAATACATCGATTCAATAAAACCATCCAATCGTGATAGAATTATAATTATACACTATAAAAATTTCAATGCACTGTTATTTTGAAAATTCGTCTAATTTTTAGAAGATTTACTTAACTAATATACCAATTTTATCGCATACTATTAATTGAAATATATCTGATAATATAATTATTACGTTACATATTATTTTGGCCCGACTAAAGTACAGTTAACCGCAATATTCAAACCGTTATCGTTCTTTGTATCAAGGACTAGAGCGCCACCGATACGAAAGGCGGTCGTATTGCTTCTAATCTTCTGGTGAAATCAGTTTTATAAACAAAACACGATCGTTCTTCCAGAAACGCCGTGGGTGCGTATTTTGACGAAATTCTATCGTACTATAAGGTGCGCGGCATCACCACTTTTAGAAGAACGATTGTGTTTTGTTTATAAGATATTCGTGTCTGAGCCAGAGGAAACTAAATATTTCGTTAGTATAGCGTTCCTCGAGAGTTCATAGTGCTGTATTTAACATTCAAATTTCAATTGTTATTGGCCATTGGTAATTTATATAAACTTAATAGTAAGTACATGCAGGAGAACACAACCTAATTATACCACACTTATTTGAGAGAACCCTGACTGTTTGGTCTTGTTTTTTATCTATATCATATTGTACAAACTTTACAAGACTTTTTTAAAAACAGTAAATTAAAAACAATTCTAAAATGTAAAATCCTATAACATATCAAAAGTTTTCTTGATAGTTGTGCTAATTTTTATAAAATGAATGAAAATAATTACGGGAGTAATTTAAATTTATTGGGTTATTTCCAGTGATTTTATAATAGTGAATGTTTTATAATGGACAAGCAATATTTTCTAACGACACGAACAAATATTTAAGTTATGTAAATATTTTCAAAGTATGTTATGAAAACTTGCTGACAAATTCTTTTCGATGTATGGACTATAATTTTTAATTCATAAAATAGCAAAAATTATATGTTTGGTTGGTTATAATAAAATCCAAAACGTATCCTAAACGTCAATCTTTGTTCATTTGTTTATACAGTCACAGGGAGGGAGAAACTATTATTTTTTTTGTGGTGGGTTTTTCTTATAGATTTAAAAGAAGCTCCCAATGATTGTACAATTTTGAATCAAATGAAAAATTTACGCACGTTTATGGGTAGTAAACTGACCAGACGTCCCACGCTGCGTGGAAATGTCACACATTTCATTGCGTTGTCCCACGGAGAAATCTGTCCCACGAAGCGTCCCACGAAACAAATATTTCCACCACATTTGCCTGCAATATCGAAATAATCAAAAAACCTTATATCTACCTACGTACAGTTTGCGCAATATCTTAGTCAAAGCAATGGCTTCACAGTTTTTTCTTGCAGTTTGTATAATGTTATGTATATGTTGATTTAACCATATTGAGAGAACAAACCAGTGCAATATTTTTTTTACTAAAATAGTGTTTAGCTATAATTTTCTTAGAAATACTAAACTTAGTTATTTCACTTCAATAATTTACATATCTTTTGTCTAACAGATCTACCTCACCGAAAAGGTTTCTTTGTTTATAGAAACATCTCCCCGGTGTATATACGAGAGATCGAAAGTATATTATGAAAAATAAAATATAAAATATTTTACTTAAAAAGACGCAGTTTTGCGTATAAATTCATAAAAATTTAAATTTTTAAACCAGAGTTTACCATTTTCCTTTATTCGAGCACTCATTTCAATCCTTTGAAATAATATTCAAAAATTAAAATGTTCATAATTTGAATATCGTTCTTACTCGTAAGAGTAAAATTCTTGTTTTTTTTCGATTTTACTCGTTTGGAGCAGATTACATTTTCCTGTTCTTTCATTTGATTTGCAAAAGAAGAAAATTAGTCACTCTACGTCATCCTTTATATTCATTTTTCTAACAATACATGAATAATTGAACGAATCATTCGAAGCATTTTACGTTGGAAAGCATCAAATTTGACGCAAAAATAAAAGTTTTGAGTATTTGAAATAAAATATTTATTTCAATTTAGTAGCAAGAATGATATTTTATTTTTTCACTCCTGCAGTCAAATTCTGTAACTGTGAAGCGGTGAAGTGATAAAAATTTCTTCGTTTCTTTTCATTAAAAAACTTATCACTTCACCGCTTCACAATTACAGAATTTGGCTGCTGTATGTGGGAGTGTTATATTTTATTTAAGCTACGCACTGAAAGGACAAAGTAAAAGAGTGATATAAGTAGCGTTTCAAACTCTGTTTAAAACACACTTTAACTAGGTAGCTCAGAAGTAAAATTATTATTTTCTAATATATAATTTTTTTCTCAATAAAGAACAAACAAAGCAAACAGCATAAAAACTTGATAAATGGTATAGAGTTACAAAAGATAGAACGAGAGGTATACTGTATACCTCTTATACTTACAGAATACAGAAAAGATATTAATTATTTAGTAAAATTAAAATAAATTGTTTCAATTGTTTTGCAGTCTTTACTTGTGTAACAAAAGATTTAAGCTACTATAAAAGGTAAATTTATACTAATTTTTCAAATTATATTTAAAAAGTTCTCCTGCAAATCAAGACGGATAGAAAACGTTTACGTAAATTCTTATACGATATTGAATTGGACTATCCTTTTATAAAAAAATCAAAATATAACGACGCAAAAGTTTAGTGTATTACCAGTCGGAGTGAATTTGCTAATTAACAGTGGACATTATGATCTTAAAAGACATATAGATACAGACAAACATAAAAAAGCGTTGCTATAAGCCGCCAGCTCCAGTAGCTTGAACAAGTTTTGTTGTTATTTTGTATTCTTGTTGTTATTTAACATTGACAAAAAGTTAGTTGCAATTTGCGCTGATAACACGAACACCAATTTTAGTAGTGTCACGTCAAGGGGTGAAAATTTAAAAACAAACTAAGCTCGAATTTGAACCAGAGTGTATTGGGTATTGGATTCGCAGCCCATATTCTAAATAATGCAATAAGAAATGCTGCTGGGTTAAATGGCATGGTTAAAAAAATTTGGATATTTTACTGTCTTTACTGGATACGTTGAAGGAGTTCTGCGGCAAAAGTAATGTCGAACATAACCAACTTATTGGATACAGTGACTCGCTGGCTGGCGGTAATGTCAGCACTAGAAAGAATTTAGAAAATGTACGAACCACTGCAAGCACATTTCTTAACGGTTGAATGTCCAATTAAAATAAAAGAATTTTTTGAAGAACTAAATAGTAAACAAATAGTAAAGGAAAGCATTAAATAGAAAATTTATGCACAATCTAGTTATCACGTTTTCACCGTTCCACTTTCTCGCAATAGATATTCTAATTAGCTAGTATTTGGAAGAATGTTTGCATTTTGTCCCACATTTTAACGATTTGGCTCTGGCCAGTTTAGGGTAGACAAAACTCTTTCTCTCTGAGACAAATAAAGGAAAACAAACAAACAAACAAAAAAACGATTCGACATAAGAGGAGTCACGTAGGGATTGCAATCCCGTGGTGTTTTATGGATCCTGGGACTATGTGACTCATAAATTTTAAATCCCGGGATGTCCCGGATCTAAAAAATCGTATAGAAAAACCATCCTTTTTTTTCTATGCTGCACGATCTGCTGTCGTTTACAAATTCACTCTCTGAACAGTTACAAAGCAAAGATATAATAATTTCTAGCACAAGCGCTTTAATTAAAACTACTTTCTTGATGCTTACACAATGCAGAGATGATACTAAATTTAAAATTATTTTTAACAAATGAAGGGATTTTGCAGAACTTTGCGGCATTCGCTTCGATGAAACAACACCAATGTAGCTCAAAAGCATTTTATTTTTATTTCTAAGTCGATATATTATAAATATATGTGTGTATAAAAACGTGTATGTTATGTTTTACGAAAAAAGTCTTTTTATGTCATTTAAATTCTCGCCCCCCCCAAGATTTTGGTGAAATGACGCCACTGGACCTATCATCGTATTTTTGAATACTATTTTTGGCCAAATATTACCCAAGATGTGCAAGAATATATCGCTAAATGTGAAACTTGCAAAGCTTCCAAGTCCACAACAAAATGTTTAATCCCTCCAATGGGAAAAATGAGAAAAACAACACGCCCATGGGAAATCATCAGTATTGATTATATGGGTCCTTTTCCTAAATCGCGACAAGGAAATGTTTTTCTGTTAGTAATTGTTGATACTTTTTCCAAATATCCTATAATTTTTCCGGTAAGAAATTCAAAATTCCCAACCCTTAAGAAAAAGTTAGAAGAAGTTGTTTTCAGTTTATTTTCGGTACCACGTGTTATTATTTCAGATAATGGTCCTCAATTTATCGGAAAAGAGTTTCAAAAGCTTCTAAAAGAATACAATGTACAACATTTTAAAACTGCGGTTTATTCTCCCCAGGCAAATCCTGTAGAGCGAGTCAATCAAGTAATTGGTAATACAATCCGAGCTTTTATAAAAACGAATAGCCAAAAAGACTGGGATAAACACATTGCACAAATCGGTATGGCAATTCGTTCAGCTGTTCACGAAGCAACCAAATGTACACCATACTTTCTAAACTTTGGTATGGAAATGATTCTTGATGGAACAGAGTATGAACGTACTCAGCACTTTCCTATCCCTAACTTAGAAGAACGCATTATTCAAATGTCAAAAATACGAAAATGTGTTATTCAAAATCTAGAAGATGTTTTTAAAAAGTCGGCACAAAGATATAATCTTAGAGCTAGGGCTCCACCATTTTCTGAGGGAGATGTCGTTTGGAGAAGAAACTTTCCACAGTCCGATGCATCTAAAGGCATAATGGCTAAATTACTACCAAAATGGGTAAAAGTTAAAATTATTAAAAAAGTTGGTGCTATGTTTGATTAATGTAATAAAAACACGTATACTTATAATTTTCACAAACGTATATTTTCATTCTGTTATTACAAGTTGTATTTTCAAGAGTGACATTTGTAGAATGTCAAAGTATGAACATATCTGTTAATTCAATGGTATAATAAAAGGGGTTGCCATATTGTAACGAATACATTACAATCTCCCGCGCTTAATTGCGTACATGGTCTTCCAAATAGGCTGGAGGTCTTCTAACCCGGTTGGATCTTCTAACGTTGTCTTCGTGGATTTCTGAAGGCTGAAACAGTAACTGTGGTTCAAGATCTGGTTCATTGATTGGAGTAACCTCTCGTTCAATGCGTATCTCCTCAATTCTTGGTTTTGATTTTTTCTCCACTGTTGGTGCTGCAAATGTTACTGACTTTTTCTTTTCTTTTACATCTGACTTATATAGTTGATTTATATGGCGTTTTAACTCATACCCGTTGTCGAGCTTTACTTGATAATGAAGACGACCAAATTTGGATTTTATGATACCAAATTGCCAAGTTGGTTTATTTTTGTCGAACCATCGTACTTGTACCCTATCTCCCACGCTGATTTGACGAACTTTGGTAGTTGTTAATATAGACTTCGAATGTTTTAGTGGGCGTATGGCATCCAATTTGATTCTCAACTCACGACCAAGATATAATTGTGATGGACTTTGACCATTTGCTAACGGTGTTGCTCTATATCGAAAAATGATTTCTTGAACTTTGATGTTTATCGGTAATTTATCATCTTCCATAGCCTTCAATTTGGTTTTTAGAATTTGCACGTACCTTTCTGCTAAACCGTTAGTTGCTGGATGTCCTGGAGCTATAAATTTTTGGATAATTCCGTTATTAGTACAATATTCTTTAAAAGTTGAACTTTGGAAAATTGATGCATTGTCAGAGACAATTACTTGAGGTAGACCATGTGTGACGAAAATATCTTGTAGTAGTTCTATGGTTTTTTCGGATGTAGGAGCATCCTTTATAATACGGATTTCCGGCCATTTTGATTTAGCATCTACCAGCACGAAAAAATGATGATTTTGAAAAGGCCCTGCGTAGTCTATATGCACTCTTTGAAAATTTTCATTTGGCTCTTCCCAATGATGCGTTATTACCTTTGGTGGATCTTTCTTTACCTTTGCACAGTTGGAACATGCTCTAACTAAATGTTCTATATCGGCGTCGATGCCCTTCCAATAACAATACTTTCTTGCCAATTGTTTCATTTTAACGATCCCAATGTGGGTGTGATGTAACTCTTTTAAGATTTCATTACGTAGCTTTGTTGGAATAATGACTCGATCACCTTTGAATATAACGCCATCTTGAATCGAATATTCGGTATCGAACTTCTCTCCTTTTACCAAATCTTCCTTTAATTTTGAAAGTTCGCCATCACGTTCTGTTTCATTTGCAATTGTTGTGGCGTTAACTGAAAATGTTGAAATTTGATTGATTATTTGATCTTGAATAATTCGTACTTCTTCATCTAAAAAGTGTTTAAATTGCGGTGTTTCTTTGATTGGTGCTCTAGATAAGCAATCCGCATTAGCGTTATTTTCACCTTTACGATGTTCTATTTTATAGTTGAACCCTTGAAGGAATGAAGCATATCGAAGTAGTCTTGCTGACGTCATGGCTGGTGTTTTCGCATTTTGATGAAAAATTCTGGAAAGTGGTTTATTATCAGTTAAAAGCGTAAATTCTCTTCCATGTAAATACATATAAAATTTATTAACAGCAAACATGATTGCTAAGGCTTCTCTGTCGAGCTGACTGTAATTTTGTTCAGCTTTTGTTAACGCTCTTGAAGTAAATGCGACAGGACGTTCTTCTCCATCAACAATGTGTGATAATACAGCTGCTATACCCGTTGGACTTGCATCACATGCTAACGTTACCGGCAGAGATGGATTATAAGGCACTAATACTCTATCTTTTATAATTTCTTGTTTTAAACTTCTAAGTGCTTCTTCACATTTTTGTGTCCAATTGAATTTTCTATTTTTTTCTAAAAGTTGACGTAAAGGAAACGTAAGAGTTGATACATCTGGTATAAACTTTGCATAATATGTAATCATTCCGAGGAATCTTCGTGTATCATCCACGTTTTCTGGTTTTGGCATGTTAACAATCGCCTGCACTTTATCTGGACATTTTGATATTTTGTTATAGCTTACCACATATCCAAGATATTTGATTTGATTTTTAAAATATTCACATTTGTTTTTGTTGACATGCAATTGATATTTGTTTAATCTTTCAAAACATTTGATAAGTCGCTCTTCACACTCTTTTAACGTTGCACCATGAATAATTATGTCATCAAAATATGAAATGGTACCCTCAAGACCTTGTAATATTTGATCTAGAATACGATTAAACTCACTTGGAGCAGTTTTAATTCCAAAAGATAACCGATTCATTTGATACGTACCTCGGTGTGTTGAAATTGTTTGAATTTGTTTACTATCATCATCTACCAAGACATGAAGATATGCTTTGTATAGATCTAGTTTACAAAAATATTTTGAATTTTTTAAACTGTTGAATATTTCATCGATTTTTTTGATTGGATAATGAGCTGACTCTAGTTGAGGATTAACAGCGACTTTGTAGTCCACGCACAATCGAACATTACCGTCAGGTTTTGGTATTATCACCAAAGGTGATCCCCAGTTACTTGTATTTATTTTTGTAATTATTCCGTCTCTTTCCAGACTATCAAGTTCACGTTCTACTTTTTCACGAAGTGCAAACGGTACTTGCCTTTCTTTTAAAAATACAGGTTTTGCTCCTTTTTGTAGTTTCAAACTACACACCAAATCAGGAATACATCCAACTCTTTCTTCAAAAATTTCTGAAAATTGTTGTTCAAAATGTGATATAGAGTTTATGTAGTTCTGTTGATTATTATCTTTAGCTTTGTCTTCATCGATTTCTTCCAGGCTAATTTTTAAATGACGAATCCAAATACGTCCTAACAAAGCTGAACGTTCGGATGATACAATGTACAAATCTTCTTTTGACTTTCTATTTTTGTACATTACGTCCACACTTACAACACCAATTGGTACAAAAACATCATTTGTATAAACTCGAAATGCAATATTTGTTTTTCTCAGCGGTGTTTTAACATTTAATTTCATAAATTGGTTTTCCGGAAGTAATGTGTAACCGGCACCTGAATCGACTTCAAAGTTTTGTCTATTTCCATTAATGAAAACATCTGCATAGAATTTATCAGCATCTTTAGATGATACATGCGCAGCATTAGTATCATAAATATCAATTATTTGCTTTACTCCAAAAAATTCTTCTTCTATTGTTGTATAAGATTCGATTGAATTTGACGTAGCGTTGTTGTTGTTTGAATTATTTGGTTGGTTTTGTTTTAATTTGTGTTTTATACACACCTGCTTAACGTGACCAACTTTACCGCATGAAATGCATTTTAAACTGCTTCTGTGTACTCTGCAATCACTTGCCAAATGATTGTTACGACCACATCTAAGACATAATCCTTCTATGCCTAGTTCGTTATAATTTATTCGCGTTGATGACTTGGATTTTCTATTTCTAGAGATGCTACGATTACGATTTCTTCCTCTATGACTGTCGATATGTTGATGACACACTTGTTGTATATCACTTGTTGAACATGATGAATTATTTGATATTAACTTATTGTCTATTTTTGCTGCCTCTAGAATTGTTGCTTTTTCTAGAATTTCGGCAAATGTTGATTCTGGCTTCTGTAACAATTGTTCTCGAATATAGCCATCACGTAAACCTCTAATGAATTGTGCTCTTAAGAAAATATCTGCAATCGACTTACTGCATTCACATACAAATACACATTCAGCTACTCGCTTTTGTAAAACTGACACAAAGTCTGTAATCGACTGGTGTTCATTTTGAATTTCGCAAAGAAATTTATGCTGCTCAACCAAAACGTTCTTTTTGGGACAAAAATGACTTTCCAATTTCAAAACAATGTCATCATATTTTAATTCACTTACATTTTTAGGCGCTACTAATGTTGTTAACAATGTGTAAGTTGATGTACCCATGTACTGCAACAACAACTTTGCACACATGTCTTTATCTTGAAATATCTTCTTTATTTGAAAATGTATCTCCATGCGCTCCCTATACATTTTAAAAGATTCTGTTTTCGGATCGAACGCGTCGAAATTTGAAATTATGTTGAAACTAGTAGCAGTTCCACTTGATGATTGTTGTTGTATTTGCATTGCCGTCGTCATTGTTGTAATGGCTTCCAACAATGCTTTCACTTGAGCCTCCATTTTGTAAGGTTATGTATGAAAAATATTTGTTTGATGTTGATGTTTTTTCCTCTCTTGTACTTGTAATTAGAAAAAATGTTATTGTTTTAGTTTTATTTTTATTTTATCCTCATCGCCAATTGCTATGTTTGATTAATGTAATAAAAACACGTATACTTATAATTTTCACAAACGTATATTTTCATTCTGTTATTACAAGTTGTATTTTCAAGAGTGACATTTGTAGAATGTCAAAGTATGAACATATCTGTTAATTCAATGGTATAATAAAAGGGGTTGCCATATTGTAACGAATACATTACAGTTGGTAGTAACGTTTACGTTGTTCAGGACCATGATTCTGACAGAACGGCAACGTATCACGGTAAAGATTTAAAACTCTAAGAGTTGCCCTTGTTTCGGTTCTTTTAAAGTGAAATTTTTTTTTAAAGCAATATATTTGAATATTATCTTTTTATCATACTTATTTATTTTTATTTATGTCTTAGTTTGTTATTGTATCCTGATTGAAAGGATAATACTTTAATTTTTATTTTATTAAATTTTCTTGATGTTCATTTCCTAGTTATTTTAAGATGCAAACGTATGTGATTTAATCGTCACTAACCGAAGTATATTACGAAAGACGAGTTTTCGATTGATTAGCTAATTTATTGGAACTTATTTAAAATCTTCTTATATATATATATATATATATATATATATATATATATATATATATATATATATATATATATATATATATATATATATATATATATATATATATATATCTTCTTATATATTAATACGCTAGATTAAAACTTTGTGGAGCATTAGGCTTTTTTATTCGCAGATGGATTCATTTGAAATTTTCACAGCTAACTGATATTAGTGTAACCTATAGTCGGATCCGGATTCAAACAAATCGGATCATAAATAAAAAAATTATTATATACGGAAAACTTTTTCTATACATATGCATTATAAGTTTACATACATCTTTCTTTTTGCTTTAAAACAATGCTTTAAAATTTTTCTTTTTTATATATTAGCTATCGAACCGAACAACGAATAACAAAAACGAAAATTTTTATATTTATTTTATATTCATTTCAGTCGTCGTATTTATTTTATATTTTAGTCGTCTTTTATCTTTCAAGAAGGACGGTTTTCGATATTTTTCGATTATTTTGTTTTTTATTGATATAAAGATTTTTGAGATATTTTGATATTTGAGTTATTTCATATTTTTGATATATTGATATATTTATTTATTTCGATGCCAAGACTACGTCGTAAACGTCGTTTGGATGTGAGTGGTACATCGAGTCGTCGGAATAAAAGAGATTATATGCGTAATATGCGTAATAATGTTGACTAGGAGGGCCCGGCGTGCTTCGCTACGCTTATAAATAAAGTTTTTGCGTAGACATTTTGTTGACGTAGAAGCAATGATTTCAAAAAGTGGTAATGAGAAATGCTACCATATAATTTTTAATTTTTCTTTTTAAATATATGAATGAAAAATAATCAGAACTCTAGCTGATCAGTTCGGATATATGAAAAATTAGCGATCAAATAAGTTTTCAAGTAAGCTTCGTATGAAAAATTAGCATATGAAAAATTAGCGATCAAATAAGTTTTCAAGTAAGCTTCGCTAATTTTTCATATATCCGAACTGATCAGCTAGAGTTCTGATTATTTTTCATTCATATATTTAAAAAGAAAAATTAAAAATTATATGGTAGCATTTCTCATTACCACTTTTTGAAATCATTGCTTCTACGTCAACAAAATGTCTACGCAAAAACTTTATTTATAAGCGTAGCGAAGCACGCCGGGCCCTCCTAGTATATATTAATACGCTAGATTAAAACTTTGTGGAGCATAAGGCTTTTTTATTCGCAGATGGATTCAATTCAAATTTTCACAGCTAACTGATATTAGTGTAACCTATATTGGGATCCGGATTCAAACAAATCGGATCATAAATAAAAAAGTTATTATATACGGAAAACTTTTTCTATACATATGCATTATAAGTTTACATACATATAAAAATATATTTGCTATCGAACAACGAACAACAAAAACGAAACTTAAAACTTTATTTTGTTATTCTTTTTTATATTTAATTTTTTCTCAGCTGTTAGTATATTTATTTCTTTGAATGTGAATAAACGTACATATTGTTTTTCTATGTTTTAAATTTCATTTCGAATTTTTTCTTATGCGTAAGATAGGTTTTGAGTTAGATCGTGTGAATCCTTTTGTTCGTTCTTTTAAATTAATGCATGAATTTTGTGAAAGACCTGAGAATGTTACTGCTGATGTGTCAATGGTTATAAAAGTTAACAGAGAATGTGATATTCGTCGTTTTAATGATGCTGTTCAAACTGATGTGGTTGCTATTTTTAAAAATGATGAATTTTGTTAAATTTGTCAGATGAAGATAGAATTGATGGAAATGAAATGATTAATAAATTTGTATGTACTGAAATCCCTGATCCCATTCTTTTTCCTAAATTACATGAATATGTGAAACGTCATATGATGCATGAACCATGTGGTGCTCTAAATCCCAATTCTGTTTGTATGAGAGTGGTAAATGTAGTAATAATTTTCCAAAACCTTTTTCTGAAAATATTAAAGAATATGTGAATGGTTATCCTTTGTACCGTCGACGTAATAATGGTATGAGTGTTGATGTACGTGGTGCATCTCTTGATAATAGATATGTTGTTCCGTATAATATTTATCTTCTTGCAAAATTCAATTGTCATATTAACGTGGAAATATGTACGACTGTTAAAAGTGTGAAATATGTTTACAAGTATGTATATAAAGAGTATGATTCTGCCAATGTTGAATTGAGAGTGAATGGAGAGAATGCAGTGAATAATGATGATGCGATTGTGGGAAATGAAATTCAAGATTTTTTGAATGGACGGTATGTTGGTTCGACTGAAGCTGCTTGGCGCATATTTGAATTTCCAATGCATTTTCAATCTCATACAATTATTCGACTTGATTGTCATTTGCCTAATAGACAAAATGTTTATATCAGGAATGGTAATGTGGCTGGCACAGTCGCAAATGTATCAAGAACAAAATTGTTAGCATTTTTCCATTTGAATTCCATTGATAATTTAGCTAATGAGTTTTTGTATACAGAATTAATTATGTTTGGTATGACCAAAGTAAATCGTGGAAAAGAAGACAACGTGGGGCTGATAAAGTTGTTGCTCGATTATATATGGTTACTCCAAAAGATATAGAATTGTTTCATATGCGTTTACTTCTGTTGCATGTTCGTGGTCCAAAATCTTTTTTTGATCTACGTATGTATGAAGGTGTACCCTACCCTACTTTTGTTGCAGCATGTGAAGCTCGAGGTATTGCAACAAATGATAATGAATAGCGTGAATGTTTACTTGAAGCTTCAGAAATTCAATCACCAAAACAGTTTCGTCAATTATTTGCATTTATCTGTGGTTTGAATGTTCCTCCGAATGCTTTAGCTCTTTTTCTTGACAGCTCATGCAGGTTGTGGCAAAACTTTTGTTCAAACGGCAATCATTCATAAATTTAATTCACTAAATCTTTCGTGTATTGTAACTGCCTTCAGTGGTATTGCATCAACTCTTTTGATTGGGGGGCGAACTTTGCATAATGTTTTCAAATTACCAATTCCATTATTAGAGAATTCAATGCCAAATATAACTCCAAACAGTGTACATGGCACATATATTAATAATGCATCAATCATTATTATAGATGAAATTTCAATGTGTTCTATTCATGCTTTAAAATTAACTAGGAAGGCCCGGCGTGCTTCGCTACGCTTATAAATAAAGTTTTTGCGTAGACATTTTGTTGACGTAGAAGCAATGATTTCAAAAAGTGGTAATGAGAAATGCTAGCATATAATTTTTAATTTTTCTTTTTAAATATATGAATGAAAAATAATCAGAACTCTAGCTGATCAGTTCGGATATATGAAAAATTAGCGATCAAATAAGTTTTCAAGTAAGCTTATTTTATCTCTAACTTATTTGATCGCTAATTTTTCATATATCCGAACTGATCAGCTAGAGTTCTGATTATTTTTCATTCATATATTTAAAAAGAAAAATTAAAAATTATATGCTAACATTTCTCATTACCACTTTTTGAAATCATTGCTTCTACGTCAACAAAATGTCTACGCAAAAACTTTATTTATAAGCGTAGCGAAGCACGCCGGGCCTTCCTAGTAATCATTATTACCATTGAATTACCATTGTATGTAAATAGTTTTTTATTCTTTGTAGAATACAAAAGAATTTAAATCCGATTTTGTTTTAAAAAAAAAAATAATTTATGCTTATCTTATTGGAACTTAGTTATAATCTAAGATGTTAAGATGTATAAATTTAATTAATAATTAATTAAAGAGAGTAAATGTTTTCAATTTTTCATTATGTTTTATCAAAGCAACCTTTGATCGAGAAACCTTGTTTCTGAATTTTTTTTTTCCCGGAGTGAGGGGGCAATGAAACGAAGATTTTTCAATTACGTTTCATAAATATAAAATATGTTTCCCATATTTTTATTTTTAGAATTAGTCTTTATTATTATCAAAGGATAATTGTTTTCATTATTATTTTTTTTGTAAATATCTATTGTTAGTTTTATTGCACTAAAACTACCTCGCCTTAACATGATGGAAAAATATTAGATCATAAAAAAAGGATATTTTGTCTTTTTTTTGTTGTTTAGTTTGTCTATTTAAGTTTATTGCGTTTGATTAAATTTCGGAAATTTTTAACTGTAAGGTGTTTGCCAGATGTAGGGTTTTTCCATGATGTTAGGTGAAAGTAAATTTTTTCAATTTTTTATGTGCAATATAATTTAGGATAAGTTTATTTTAATTGGTTAATTATAAGTTTAATTTTTGTTGTAAATATTTAATAATTTTGTTTAAGGAGGAGTTAATTCGGTTAGAAAAGTTTGTGTAAATATTTTGGTAAAAACTCCTCCTTTGACGAGATTCTGAAGAGGGGACAATCTTCTCAGAATCAAGGATAGTTTGAAGTTTTTGTGGAAAAATAAATGAAGTAAGTTTTAATTCTTGGTTCTGAAAGGATACTCTCCTTCAGAACAAAATTATAGTTTTTTTCGTTTAGTAAATTGTGTTTTTTTCCATTTTTTTTTGTTTTTATTGTAAAATCCAGTTTGAATTTCTTTAAGTTTTTTATTTATATACATAATAAAATAATTCGACAAATATTTAAGAGTTGAAGTTTGAATATATGAACATTTATAAAAACAAAAATCATGCTTCTTTGGGGTCCAGTAAATTTACACTAAAAATAGTAGCTATATTAAAATAAAGAATTAAAGACAATAAGTAATTGGTATTTGAATAGTTTAAAAGTTAAAGTTAAGTTCAGTTTACACATAAATTATGCAATACCATAACCAACCCAAAAAGTGATTAAATTTAACTTATGAAATTAAAGAAAAAAAAAAAAATAAACGTAAACAATAATAGAAAAAAAAATATAAATATATATCTATAAAAAAATAAAATTATTATTAAAAACTAAGAGTTTTAATTTGTGGAAGATTATGGAAAAGAGTTTGTAAACGCTGGTGAATTTTCCATCCACGGCCTCAGCTGAAGATCTTAGCCGGATAAAAATAAATTGATAATACAAGGTACGTAGAAAACGTAACAACATGTGATATAAAAGCTTTCACAGTCACAATTTTCAAGCAAAAACTATATGTTTTTCGATATTTTTATTAAAATAGTGAATTTTAAATTTATTATATGATTATATGAAAATGTACTGTTAATGTACATTTATTTAAAAAAAATAACGCTACTTAATTTAATTCAAATCAAATAATTAGTTTTTAGGCATTGACGATCAATCACACGGGAATTATGTTTTATGTTTTGAAAAATGTAACCCATTTCGTACGAAGAGGAAAAAAAAATTTCGCTGGTTAAAAAAACACAAGCTATAGCCCACGAGTGCATTTTAAATTCAATTTCTGATAAGCATTTCGTATAATCTTCAGCTTCCGTTATCTCAATTATTTATTAATATCACACAACTTAAAAATAAATTTAGGTCTCACTCTGTCTTCTATAATGTTATTTCAATTAACCAAAGCAAACAAATTAATATTTTTAAATACAACAATAAAAATCTCTTGATAAATGATAAGACAACAAAAATATAATATTTAATATCGACAAAAAGAAACTTCGCTCAGTCTTGAAAAAGTTTTTGGTCAAAGTGTTTCTGCAATGCAAAAACAAAATAATATGTGTGATAATGTTTGGATACGGGATCCACCGTATGGAATGGAAACTGTCTATAAAGAAATGTTTTCAAAAGAAGCTATAACATTTTTAGAGCTGATTATTTCAGAATTTGATGATCGCCTTGAAAATGTAATAGATTTTTTGTTGGTATAAATTAATATGTGAATTATATACACGAACGATTTTGTACTGATCAAAGTTCAAATAAATTTTATTATTGAATGAAGAAAAAATATAAAAACTGCTTGAAATATTTAATTTTTAATTGAAAATAATTTTATTCCACAGTAAATTTAATTTAGTTTTCATTTTTCAGCTCATATTGCAGCGACAAAAAAGAAATTTAGAAATAACAGAAAAAACATGGCAACCAAAATTTGAAAATGAACACCAACATTTAAACTGGAAAGTAGATGAAATACCAATAAGATTGCAAAATCGTAAAATTGATCTTGGTGATGTCTCACCTGCTAATACCATACAATTTGTCGATGCCTTATATTCCGATGCACAAGGAATTCAAGTAGGTTGTTTAAATTCTCAAAACATTTTGCAACAATATTTATATTTAAGGTAGATTTTGATGATGGCCATTGTCCAACTTGGAGGAATACAATAAGAGGTCACAATAATATCCATCTTGCAATTAATTCATTACTATCAGGAGCACCAAATGATATAACTCAATGTCCTACTTTGATGTTTCGACCGCGGGCTTTCAACATGATAGAACATAATTGCATAGTATAATTCATTAATCTCCTGAGAAGCTGTAGATATAATCATTGTTTTGTTCATCTCGTAGATAAATGGTAAAGAAATTAATGGAGCTCTATTTGACTTCGCAATTTTAATGTTTTTTAACGGAAAAAAATTAAGTGATTTAGAAATAGGACCCTATTTCTACCTATCAAAAGTAAATAAATATTTTGGTGTTCATATTGCATCTGTAAAACTCATGAAATATAATTTATCCGTTACAGATAGAAAGTGCAGATGAAACAAAACTATGGAACGATATATTTCTATTTGCTCAAGTAAAATTAAATATACCAAGAGGAACTATCAAAGCGTGCGTCTTAATCGAAAATATATTAGCTGCGTATTCAATGGATGAAATTTTATATAATTTTCGTGAACATGCGATTGGATTGAATTGTGGAATTTGGGACTACTGTGCAAGCATAATTGCGAAATTCGGTTAAACCAATTACCTTTTACTTTTTATTTTAAGTTATTGTAATATAATAATAAACATTTATAGGTGATGATAAAAATATGATATTTCCAGATCGTACGAACTATATAAATATTACCAAACCATTTTTGTATAAATATATGAATTTAGTTATAAATATTTGTCATCGACGTGGTGCGTTTGCAACGAGTGGCATGGCAGCACAAGTCATACCATCAAAAACAGATCAACCGAAACTGTAAGATTATTTGTACAAATATAAATTTTAGATTATAAATAATTTTTGTATTTTATAGATATAACGAAATAATTGAAAAAGTAAAATCAAGTAAAACGACGGAGATTTTAAAAGGTTTCGACGGATTTTTAATTTTTGATTTTAGGCTTATACCAGAACTAGAACCAATCTGGAATGAATTATGCCCGGATATGAATCAGATGAAACGAAAACCTGATATTATGAACATTACATCACAATGTTTAATTGATATACCAAAACATGAGATAACTTTAAGTGGATTACAGTAAGTAGGAAGTTTTCTGAAAATTTAATTATAAAATAAATTTAAGCCATTTGAACCGGCTTTGCTGGTCAGAATGAATCAGATCCGTACGAAACAGCATTTTGTTGGTCGCTAAGAGGACGATCTGAGGATGTAGATCGACATGAGTCAACTTTACTAATCGGAATGATCCAGCTTTACTGATCGGAATGAACAAGATTTGCTGCTCGACGTGAGCTATATCTGATGATCTTCATGAGGCAGCTTTGCTAATCGGCATGGTCGACGTGGATCAGTCAAAGATAGTGGCCATGATAGTTTTGCTAGTCGGCCTTGACAGTCGAAATAAGTTAGCTGTATTGCTTACCACAAACTTAACTGATGTTTGCCATGAGTCAACTTTGCGAGTAAATTTAAGCCAGTTTTGCTGTTCGCATGGGTCAGCGTTGCTGATTGCTATGATTTGAGGTCCGATATGATTGAACTTCGGTAGTCGACATGTGCTAGCTTTGCTGATCATCATGTATTAGTTCTATTGGGTGACGTGCAGAAGTTTTGCTAGTTGGCATAAACCAGTGTTGATAATCGGGATGAGGAGTTTTGCTGGTCGGGTTAAGACATTTTTACTGATTGGAATAAAACAACTTAACGCGTCGTAATTAGCCAATTTCGGTATTCAGCATAAGCCCACGATACGAGTCGGCATGAGCCAGTTTGCTGCGCTTGAGCTCTCATCAAACGGTGGTTAGAAAATTGGACGATTATTATTATTAGCCACATTTCCTATGATTGATGGAATGATGTCGTGTCATCTATCTTTGAAGATAAAAATTAAATTTTTATAATACCTGTAATAGGCTTGATGATGATTGGGTTCGATTGGAATGGGTGGCAGTCAAAAAACCCGCTCCTAAAATCCCCGGCGACAAAAGGCCCGCGACAAAACGCCCGGGACAAAAGGCCCGTGATGACAAAACGCCCGGGACAAAAGGCCCGCAGCGACAAAACGCCCGGGACAATATCCCCGCGGCGACAAAACGCCCGGGACAAAAAATCATGCAAAAACTCGAAAAATAATATTCTGTTAATTTTAAAAATATGATAAAGCATGCTTAAGCCCGATCTACTCCGCCTTTCACATAATAATTTTCAAGATTACCCTCGCCAAAAAACCCAAGCCCGATCTACTCCGCCTTTTACAAAATAATTTCCACGATTACCCGCGCCAAAAAACAATTTTATACAAAACAAATATATACTTTGTAAACATAGCTGAATTGACCACCGAGAAAATGAAAAATAAGATAAAATGATGAGAAAATGAGAAAACAAAGATAAAATGATGTGGAAAATGGCTGATATAGGGTAAATGGGGATAGCTTGGATCGGGTCGAGAATGGTATTATTGGAAAGGTCTTGACGAGACTAGCTAAAATCAAGAAAATTGCCATATCTCAAAGTTGTGTGGTGGGGGTGGTGAGTGGGGATGGGGTGGGGGGAGGGGGGGCTATCTTTGATCGAAGGTCTGCAAGGTCGCAGAAGCGAGTCAAATAAAATGAATATAGAAACCAAGAATTATATAACTAATATAGAAAATTATATAATTAATATAGCAAACAAGAATTATATTTTATCCCCGTGGCGACAAAACGCCCGGGACAAGAAAATGACCATCTCTCAAAGTTGTGAGGTGGGGTTGGTGAGGGTGGGGGTGGGGCTATCTTTGATCGAAGGTCTGCAAGGTCGCAGAAGCCAGTCAAATAAAATTGATATAGAAACCAAGAATTATATAACTAATATAGAAAATTATATAATTAATATAGAAAACAAGAATTATATAAAATCCCCGCGGCGACAAAACGCCCCGGACAAAAAACCATGTAAAAAATTGAAAAATAGTATTTTATTTAGTTTCAAAATATGATAAAGCATGCTTAAGCCCGATCTACTCCGCCTTTCACTTTCACCGCCAAACGACCCGATTCATATGATTTTAATTCTATTTGGTTTTAAAATGTTTTTTTAATTGAGACTTTCACATACGTACTCCACACCAGCGCCCCTCCCCTCTTTGTTATTCCCTTTCTAAAATTTTTAATTTCCTTCCTTAGTCAAAATTATGTATAGGGTTCTATAATTATTTATATTAATTTTATTGAATAGGGTTATATAATTCTTGGTTTTTATATTCATTTTATTTGACTATTAGGGGGGTTATCTTCTTTAAAACCAAATAGAATTGAAAGCATATAAATCGGGGCGTTGGGCGGTGAAAGTGAAAGTGGGATTCTTGTTTTTGGGATTCTTGTTTCTGGGGATTCTTGTTTCTCTAAAAAGACAACACACAAAAGACAACACAATACGAAGTCTACCTAAAAACAATCTTTATTTGCAAAAACAACAATTATTTTGCGTGTTCGAAATATAAAATACATAGCTGATTACAACAACTGTACAATTTTTTGTGGAAAAAGTTCTATTGTAGATTCTTATTTTCACATTATAGTGAATAATTTCAGAGTAAAAGCTACATAGTCACCACTGCACGAACACAAACAAAAAACATTTATTAATATTCACCAACGTTTGCTAACCAAAAATTTTCTAAAAACAAATGTTTGCTACATAGCATTTGTCGGTTTCGAAAATTTTACAATTTAAAAACTTTGAAGCGGTTTACTAGATCAAATTTTGTCATATTCTTTTTATGAAAAAAAATTATCAGTTTACGTGAGATTTCGCGATACAATGCCGCTAATGTTTATCGATAGTCAAAAGGGCAAAAAGTTGCTCGTTTTAGAGAATGATACGTACAGTTTACAACAAAAAAGTAGTGAAAAAGTGATATGGAGGTGCATTCGATACAGGGATATAAAATGCTGTGTCAGAGTTCACACAACATATGAAGAAATGCATTAGCTAAATAAAATTACAAATAATACTCAATGTTTTCTATTATTGTATGTCTAAATTCAACTATTGTTGTAGGAAATATGCTTCAAATATCTGACATGGAGCATTGTCACGTGGCAGAGGAATCCAATATTACTGCAACACAAGTGAAAAATTCCTTGAAGAAGCAAGCAGTACAATGTGAGGATCATCCAGCTAACATCGTTGATCGAGTGACCGCGAATGTAACAGAAAGATGCATCGTGGCGTTACCAAAAACCAAATATTTGAATAGAATTGTTCAACGAGAGCGCAACAAATACAAAAACATTCCAGTGAATCCGAATTCGGTTGCTGAATTTGAGATACCGGATGAATATAAAAAAACAATTCGAGGTGAGAAATTTTTGATGAGGGAGTATGCACAAGAAGAGGACAGAATATTGCTCTTTACTACGAAAAAAAATTTGAAAATACTAAAAAAGTGTGATGGATCGTTATGTGACGGAACATTCGAGACTGTGCCTTTGATTTTCAATCAGCTCTATACGATTCACGGCAAATATTATGATAATGTTATACCCCTGATTTATGTTCTAACAACTAATCGAAAGCAATCCACATATGTTTACATTTTGCAAGCCATAAAAGAACTGAAGAGCGATCTCAGTCCCGTTTACATAATTTCAGATTTTGAAAAAAGTTTTTTAAATGCTGTCCAAAAAGAATTTCCCGAAACAACCGTACATGGATGTTTTTTTCACTTTAGTCAGTACATTTGGAGAAATGTACAGGATAACGGGTTATCAGCCCTATATAAGGAAAACGCCGAATTCGTGTTGGAAATCAAGAAATTGGTGAGTTTAGCGCTTGTGCCGGTAAATGATGTAGTGGAATGTTACGAATTGCTTATTAAATCACCATACTTTAGACAAAACCTTGAAACGTTAGCACCATTGATCGATTATTTTGAGCGAACATGGATTCGACAAAAAATAGGAAAGAAGTGGAGGAAACCGTTATTTGATAAGAAATTGTAGAATTGTTATGAATTCACACTTAATAGTACACACTTCCACGTACAAATAACAACGTAGAAGCCTGGCACCGTGGATTTTCCTGTAAATTGCAAGCTTCACACGTCTCTATTTGGAAATTTATTGATAGTACAAAATTAGAACAGAGTAAACAAGAGAATGTGATAACGTCAATACACGCGGGTGGTACGAGGAGTAGAAAAAAAAAGCGAGAGTGCATTGTAAATCGGTTACTAAGATTGTGCCAAGAATATCAAGGTGATGAAAAATTATTATTCTTGAAAGGTGTTGCTGCAAATGTAAAGTTTTGAAAAACGTTTAAAAGTAATTTGAAAAAAAAAATTAAAAACATTTTATTTGCTTAATTTGAGTCTAAGTTGTGTGCGTAAAAACATGCTCCTCAACAAATTGCCAAATTTTCAAGTAAAAGTCTCAAATATTTTGTAATTTGCAGTTTTCGGCGCTCTTTTCAATAAAAATGTATTGTATTTGCTTAAATTTGAGTTATATATATTGTTAGTAAATTGTTCAAGTTTCTTGTATAAATATCAACTTCAATTATGATGAAAAATTATTATTCATGAGAGTTCTTTGTCCCCGGGGATTTTGTCGCTCGGGATTCTTGTTTCTGGGGATTTTGCGCCGGGCCTTATGTCGGTAACCCGATTGGAATAGCCATTTTCATCTCCCAAAATGCACATTATGAATGAATTAATATAAATACAAGACCAGTGGTGGTATGATTGAATAAAAATTCGACTCGGAAATATCAGAACTATTCGGAAATTTAAAATGGTATATGATTGAAAGTATTTTTCAAACATTTCTGTCGGAAAAAATTTCGAATCCTTTTTGCTTGTCGGAAATTTATATTTAACGTTTTGTTGTAAATTGATGTTATACGTTTTGTTTTTTTAATATATTATTTTTACATTTGTTTAATATACATTTTATAATGGAAAAGCTATCCATAATTATAAAAAAATAAACTCGCCATTTAAACTATATATTCTATCAACATCAATCAACACAAAGCAAATGATAAATACGAATATTAAAAAGGTTTTGACATTTTTTAATTCTGTACTAAATGGGTGCGTTTATATGAGAATCGAAAATATATTACGAAACATTTCAATCATACGTCGGAAAAAATTTGTTGTAGTATTTTCGATTCGAATAAAAATTTTCGGTTGTAATACCACGAGTCATTGAAATTTTTTCGAAAATTTTTTGATTTTACGAATTAAATTATTTAGCAACATTGCGAATCAAAGCGCACAATAAACCACGAGTCCGAAGGACGAGTGGTTTAAGTAGTGGTTTGATTGAGCAGTGTTGCTTAAAAATAATTTAATGAGTAAAATTGAAAAATTTTAGAGAAAAATTTCAATGAAGAGTGGTATTTAATGAGATAATTTTTTTTTAATTATAATTTTGCTTAAAAGATAATTATTAGTTTCTAAATGAAAATTTTTTTACAAATTATTCAATAATACAAAATTATGTAAAAATGCAATTTGCAAATAACAAAAATGTCCGTTTTCATTCATAAATGTTTGTTTATTTGTCAAAAATAAATTACAAATTTATAGCATTTATGCGCCTACTAAGATGAAATTATCTCTCATTTTGTTAGAAGAAAAAATGACAACAAAGAATTTTCATAACGACAAAGCAAAATTATCGACGACAAGAAGAATTGCCGACAGTTAATACAAAGCCTACTGTTTAAATATCATAGTTTGTATGAATGGAAAATAAAATTACTGACAGCAAAAAAAAATTATCGATCAAATTCAATCATACCATACCAGGCTACGTAAATCCACACAAGAATAGACCCGGTTTCAGTTCACCATAAAGTATATATTCATTATATATACATAACATGTTTCTAATATACATAACATGTTTCTAAAAACAAACTGCAACCATACCTCTTGAATACTTCCATTTACTTATTTATACATCTGATTATAGAGCTCCACTATCATCTGACTCGTCTTTTTAATAGATAATACGCGCCACTTGCTTCACAGAATTTCTATCCTTGAGCATTTCATTCCATTCCATTCATGTGTGTGACAAATAGGCGCTATCGGCCTTGAATCCGTTCAGGTTAAGCATGGTTTTCCAATTTTTTTTCTCTTTAGCCGCTACATAATTTGCTGTTGCATGTAGAATATGTCCGCTCTCTTTTCTAGCAATATGTGAATCGGAAGAGTTTTAACTTTCTTTGTTATTGCGCAAACTTAAGTAATTTGGGTAATAATATTTGTTCATACTTGCGAAGACGCACACTATTTTCCTTGGTTAGCGTTCCTACCTTGAGACCATAAGTTATTACTGGAGCATTTACCGTTTCATAAATTCTTAGAACAATGTTTGTCGGAATTTTATGTGTCTTAATGAATTGCGATATCTGTTTAGTTATTCTTGCTGCTTGATGTAATCTAGTTTTGATTGTATGACGTATTTGTAACCCATCTTTAAAATATGTGCACAGATATCGCATCGTTTTTATTACTTTAAAAAAAAATTCCGCCACACATTATAAATGTGGGGATTAGATATTGGTTTGCAGGATTTCTTATAAGAACTGTTGTTTTGTTATCATTCACTTCAGACCAACTGATTCCAGTACTGCTACCAATTCCTTGACAATTAGATCTATATTTTGGTAATTTCTAAATATTCTATGTGATATAATATAGGGCATCCTTTTTTCACTCCTCTGTTTTTTGTTAACTTCCTGTTTGTATATTGACCCATCGTAGAGTGATTCCCAAAAGCATGCTTTCGTGATTCTGAAAGGTAGTGTGAAATTTTATATTTCAGGTTCGTTGAAAGTACTGTTAGGTCCACTCTACCAAAGGCCTTCTTAAGGCCTTTTTTAGTACTCGTCTGCAAGTGAACATGTGATAATCCGTCAACCTATTTTGAGCCAGGGTTCTATTGTTTTGGGATAGGGAATTGAATTGTATCCATTCAATCGTCGGGTGACATATTGTTCTTCCAAATCTCTTCTATAAGCTGATGTATATCAGACACCATATCAACGGGAGCTTCGTTCCATAGCTCCATTGAGATACCATCCCTACCTGTTACAGTTCCGGATCTCAAATATGCAATGGTATTTTTTACCTCGGATTTCGTTGGTGGTTGTTCCATAGACCAATGATCTTTTCGTATAACTGGATTCCAACTTCCATCAGATTTTTGTAGTTCATTATACCAAGCCGATATTGGTATATAATGTGCTTTAACCTGATTTTGATTGCAACTTGCTTTTTATTACCTATACTGTTAAAGAATTCTCTACAACTTTCCATTCGATGTGTCTTGTAGCTGTTTGTGAGGCTTTTCTTGGTGTTAACAAAATATTTGTTATTTGGACTCCTATTTGTTTGAAATTGTGCCTTTTTAAGACTGCCAAAGCCCTTCGTCGTTTAGATGCAAGTGGTAGTTTATTTTTCAGAAACTTTTGTGCTGTATTTTTAATACATTTAGATATGATTTTTCACTTGCATTCAATATTTCCTTTATTGAATTTATCCTATTTCTATAAATTCTTTTCTTAATCACTCACGTCTGTATTTTTCTTTAGCTGTAGATTATTTGGATATTTAGCTATAGCTTAATAGCTGTGAATTCCAATCGCTATGGTTAATTGCATTAATTACTGGTTGAGTATTATTTTTAGCTCCTATTGTCACATTGCGTTGTGGTGTTCTTTCGGAAATACTGTTTTGCTTTGTTGTAATTCGGGCTTTTATACGAAAATAATAATATAGATGGACTTTTAACACGAATAATAATATTACACCGGAAAACTATTGAATCTATGACAAACAAATAATTTACACTTACAAATCTCTTATCATATCACAAATTGAATAATTAAAGAAACTATCAATTAACTAACAGAGACAATAATTTAGTTCTTCAAAAATGAATCACCAAAAATTATACAAATTAAAATTCAAAATTACATTAATTTATTTCTTGAATGTTGTCTTCTTCATGTTTTATTTTACGTCCTCGTTTATCTTCTGTGATAACTCCCTTTATTAACGATTCCCCAGACATTTGATTAAAAATAGTAGATATTGCACTTAAGACGTATCCTTAACAGTGAACTCGATCTAAACAATTTTCCTCAAAATGCTGCGAACAAATTACATCATGTTTCTGCGGTTTCCAAGGTTTTAAATTTAGTGCTTTTAACCATGCATTTAAATATTTTGTATCGGTTGGAAATCTGTGATACGTAACGATTTGAGTTCACACATTTACATATACAACATTTCATAACTATTATTATTCAATTAAATTTGCAAAGTTTTAATGTTTTCAAATTGTAAATAATTGAAAATAATTTTTGTTAATTTTATACAAAATAATAACAATGATTAATCATCAATTTGTTTAATTAATTTTCTTAACACTTATCATTTTGATTTAATTTTATATACTAATTTTTTTTTTTAATAAAATGTGTTGTGTTATAGGGTTTACAATATGTGTCACAACAACACAAAAATACCTTTTAAGACCTAGGTCCCACAACAACTGGCGTTCTAAGGTCATAATGAACGCTTTTTTTAAACCTCTGCGGGTTGAAGTCACCTGAGACTAAGGATTCCGACAAACTATTCCATTTGTATGCAGTTCGGACAAAGAAGTCTTTTTGCGATCTGCCAGTATGACAGCGTGGGATCTCGACCGTTTCACTGGTTGCGGTAGCCGATTGTCGAGTGGAACGGGGGTAAGAATAAGTTTGAGGCATGATTCTGCTGATTTCATCTGAGCACTGTTGATGACGATATTTGTAAAAAACAACGAGGTCAGCAACAGTGTGACGATGTTGTAGGGAATCAAGTTATGATGTCAAAGTTCGATCACCAACAAATCGTATAGCCCGCTTTTGAAGAGTCCAAGAGGGCCAAGATGGAAACAGAAGCAGCACCCCAAACTTGACAACAGTACTCCATACGAATATAGGACTTATGAACATGGAGCAATTGGTATGGGGTGAACATTTTTTTGCATCTATTTAGGAGGCCGAGTTTTTTAGACGCACTTTTTGCCATCGCCATTACATGATCGTTCCAGACTAGGTCATTTGAAACTGTGACACCCAATAAACGAATGCTTTTACATTCACCTATTGGTTCATCACACATACTGAATAAAATATCTTTGGGGAACTCGGTCTTTGATCTGGAAACAATCAACAGCTGTGTTTTGGTAGATGTGAAATTGACCAGGTTTTGGTCACCCCAATCGGCGACATTTTTTAGATCTTTATTCACGTTTATGGCAGCGTCTCTCCGGGTGGGATTAATTCGTTCGTGCATTTTACCTTTTGAAGGAAGGGGCTCGAACGACTTGTGCAGAGTACTATCATCTGCAAAACTATTTATTGGGTTGCTGGTGATTTTCAACAATTCGTTGATATAAATCAAAAATAGGATATAAATGAAAAATTGACCGATCCAAACAATTTGATCGTTTATATATCATATTATCGATCTTCTGTTTTCCTTTCCAATAATAATAAGCAATTTCCCTTTTTTTTCAAATAAAAAAATCATCCATGCAAAACATGTTTATTAATTGAAATTGAGTTCATTGTACAGTAGTACAAATAAACGTCCATGTTTATTACAATTGAAGACAATTAATAAATTATTAGCGAATTTTTTTTTTGAATATGAATACTATTATTTTAGAGCAAAAATCGAAAATAGTCCGTCGTTACAGCTTCGGTAACCACGTTATTTTTGTTCCTGGTTTACTCTTTCCTATTCTGACATTGAAGTCTCTCAGAATAATTATATCTCTTCTCATTGCTGTTGTTTCTAGTATGAAGTTAAGTGGTCTCTGAATTTCATTTTTTTCCTGATGCAGGGATGTAAGTTGTAACAATTTGGCTTTCACCCATATATTGCTGTTTTAACTAAAAATAAAGCTACATAGTTCGAGTATCCATTTAAATTTTTTCACTGCATATTCATTCATTCGAGACTCTTGAATTGGTACGAGGTCTAAATTATTTCTTCAATTATTTCCTGGACTCCGCGAGAAAACAAAAGTGGATTAAGGCTGTTGAAAACATTGATTTTTCCCATTCAAGCAGGGAAGCATGGAGTCTCCTTCGGAAACTGGGTGGCTCAAACTCAATTACTCGTGCTAACAATGAAATAAATCCAGAGGACATCGCAAATCACATAGTAAATATGTCTCGTGCTTCTATTAATCGCCTTCAAAAGAGAACAATTAAACGCAAATTAAGAGAAATGAAGCGCAATTGCTCGTCTCCATCGAAGTATGCGAACTCTTTTAGTAGCGAAGAACTAGAATCAGCTCTGTCCCAAACAAAAAACGGAAAAGCAGCTGGCTACGATGGCATTTTTCCAGAATTTCTTAAGAATGCTGGAAAAAATGTGGAACAGTGGCTAACTAAATTTTTCTCGAATGTCCTAGAAACCGGCAACCTACCAAAACATTTTAAGACAACGAAAGTGATAGCGATACTTAAGCCAGGTAAACCATCCAATGAACCAGGAAGCTATCGCCCGATTGCCCTTTTGAGCACCTGCTATAAATTGCTAGAACGGCTCATATACAATCGTATCGCACAGATATTGAATGACCAGATCCCAGTCGAACAAGCTGGTTTTCGTCCCAATCGCAGTTGCACTGACCAACTGCTCGCTCTAACATCCTATATCGAAGCTGGGTATCAAAAACAACTAAAAACAGGCGCAGTATTCATCGATCTTACTGCAGCATATGACACGGTCTGGCGAATTGGGATTATATATAAGCTGTTCAATGCAATACCTTGTAGCACCATCTCGCGTTTAATCAACAACATGCTGAGTAATCGTGTATTCAAAGTTCATCTAAATAATTCCTGCAGTAGGTCTAAAATGCTTAACAATGGTTTACCACAGGGTTCCGTCCTGGCGCCATTACTTTTTAATCTGTACATCCATGACATTCCTGACACAACATCAAAGAAATTTGGTTACGCTGATGATTGGACCCTGGCCACTCAAAACAAAGACATGGGTGTTTTGGAGGATTTGCTCTCAACTGACCTAGCGATAATGAATGACTATTTTCGAACGTGGAGTTTATTTCCCAATCTAAGTAAAACCGAGAGCTCCTGTTTCCACTTAAACAACAAACTGGCAAAACACGAACTATCAGTGTTATTTAACGGCACTGTCATTAAATACAATCAACAGCCAAAGTACCTGGGCATTACTCTCGATAGAACTATTTCTTTTAAACTCCACCTAGAAAATACGTCACAAAAACTTAAAACGAGAAACAATATATTGCACAAACTGGCAGGCTCTACATGGGGTGCTACTCCAGCTACCCTCCGAACAACTGCTCTAAGTCTGGTTTACTCAGTGGCTGAGTATGGCGCACCAGTCTGGTTGAATAGCACACATACTCAAAAAGTTGACTGCCAGCTGCATGCTTCGATGCGTACTATAAGTGGTACTATCAGATCCACCCCTTTACCTTGGCTCCCTGTGTTAAGCAATATCGCTCCACCTGCACTCAGACGCTCGCATGCTCTCATGCGTGAACATAAAAAGGTAACCAACAACACCACGTTACCCTTGCACGAATATTACGGTGACCACACTCGTTGTCGATTGAAGTCAAGAAAGCCTCCACATAAAACTGCCAGCAACCTGCTGGCAACTGATTTTAATATCTTGGATGCCTGGGACACCTCCTGGCAACATTACAACACAACTGGCCTTTCTATTACTAACCCGACTTCTACCCAACCTGGTTTCGATTTGCCACGTCATACCTGGACTACATTAAACCGAATAAGAACGAATCATGGACGTTGTGCTGATTCTTTCTACAAGTGGGGCATTTCAGAGTCCCCTGAGTGTGACTGCGGCGCTCCACAACAAACTATAAAACACATTGCAACTGTGTGTCCAATTCGACGTTACAATGGCAACATCTCAGACATCCATTTGGCAACTCCCGATGTAGTAGCATGGATAGACTCGCTCGATGTAAACATCTAATGTTCAAATGTACTGCCCAATGTTCAAATATTTTACTTTTTAATTTACTTAAAAGACACGCAATCAAATCGATTGTAAGTTCATTTAATGTGTATCCATGTATTGTTTTAGGTAGATTTCATAGAAGAGTCTACCTATTTTTAAGTTTAATTTTTTAATGTGTCACAAAAAAAACCATACGCTAAATAAATAAAAAATTATTTCCTCTATGCGATCTCTTTTCCTGCGTTCATTGGCCCCATTTAAATTAATTTCAAGTAACGATGTTTAAATGCAGTATATCTGGTCAGATTTTTTAACCATAAATTATATTACCATAATTAAGTTTTGGTCTTAAAATCTTAAATTTGGTATTATCTTGGTTTATATTTAATAGATGATCTCTTGGGCTTATTATTTGTTCCTGAAAGGTTTCCATGCTGACTAGAATGTCTGGATCATTTAATACTATACAATATCGTAATGATTTTTATTTGAGTATAAGATATTTATTTCCAACGTTGGGATTGCTAAAAAAGAGAAAACCTCATCATGCCTCTATTAGGTGCGTTATTGTGTCAATTATAATTGCCCTACTGTGCCCTAATTGTGCTGCGGCTGCAATACATTCTGTGCCACCCCAAAACCCTTCCTGTGAAAGATTTCCTAAATATATCTTAAATACCTCTTTATCGTTATGCTGTCTTAAAACAGAAGTCAAATAAACAGTCGACGCATTATCTAAAATTTGTTGCATCAATCAGAATTTTCCTGTATGAATTGTACGATGCTTTGTTTTGCTTCATTTGCTGAGCTCCATGTTTATTGAATGTCTAGTTCGTTGTTGATGCAGTTGATGGATAATTGGTGAGAATAGACAATTTTCACCGGCAGTTATTTTAAAAATATTTGTCATATTCGTTTTATTATTTAAAATTCCTTAAAATTTAATTCTATTTGTGAATTAGACTGAAAAAATATCAAACCAGATAATCGAAAACGAAAATAAAGGAATTGACAAGGCGAAAGTGGGCAAACTTAGGATGTTGTCAATTTCTGACAAAAGTTTTTACAATTTTTATAATTCTGGTATTAAATTTTCAATCGTACCACAAAGTAAACAGAAATCGAGCTTGATGGACAATGATTAACTTTGCAATACATTTTAAAGAGCATATTATTATTAACGAATGTCAAAATTATTTTTAATGAAGTTACACTTGTTACGTGTTATCTCCGTTACAGAAACAACATTCACATCGTTCTTCTGTTTATCTACCATTGGCTAACCGGAACCGGTATTTTCTTCAAAAACAACACCGTAGAAGATTCAGCAACGGCCGAGATATCTCGTCTTCAACTATGGCAATGGATACGACATGGTGTACAGTTAGATACTGGAGAGTTTTTAACCACATCTTTCCTACTGAAACAATTAGAAACGATTGTTCAACATTATTTAGGTAATTTATGTAAAACAACAGCAGATCGTAAACGTTTGCTTTCATCGAAATATCTTTTAATAGAAATAATAACTTCAAAATCATTTATTGAATATTTAACAACATTCTTGAACGACAATCACAAATTTCGCTCACTTCATAACAAAAGCGATACATTCAATTCAAAATTATAAAGTGTCACGTAGTGATACATATTTTGTCCAGTAATCTTTTTGTTGAAAATATTTATGATGTTTTGAATTGATAAGGGCTAATTTAAATGCCTTTTTAAAGTACTGTGGAATTGTTGCATTAAGATACATGTGATATAAAAACTCAAAAATCTATAATGAATAAAAAAAATTCAAAATTAAAAATATTTAGTTTTTTATATAAAATAAAACCTTTGTTGTGTTATCAGCCCATTCTTTGGTTTGGCACAGTAAATAAATGCTTTGAGGAAAAACATTTAATCTGAAAATATTTCGACGGAAAAGTTATTATTTGATTATTTTGTTTTTTAAGTATTTTTCTCACCGATTTTGTCTAGAAGTTGAAAAATCGTCAATTTTTGTAGAAAATACATAACATCCAGACAGCATAATAATCGATATAACAAAAACATCACACAAATATGAACATTTATCTGAATCGACTGCACTCAAATTTTCATTAGCCAATAAAGCTTGAATTTGTCCTAACAACTCTAATATCCAAATACATGCATTTTTACTATCATTGAATTCTCTCAACGCCTTTGAAAGGTATTTAAACAAGAAACTTTGTTCACCTTTTAATTTTGCAAATGCATCAATTATAGGATTTATCCAATTCAAAGGATTTTCGAAGGATTTGTTATTTTTTTTTAGAAGCATACATCTTATATGTGTTGATTTTTTCAATTTTATTGGATCGATTTCCCACCATGCATTCGGCGATGTTAAACCATCTACAGAATCAGACGGTAAAGTACATAGAGTTTCACCGAATTTTGAAAAAAACTGTAAGGATATCATAAAAAATATTAAAAAGAAAAAAAATCGGACAGTAAAACTTTTACCTTACTCTCCAACTCAATTATATCAAAATATTTAATCATTAACTCAATTATTGTACTTTTATTATTTTCATTTTTAACATTTTCATTGAAAATAATTTTAATATTTTCTAATGTTCGTTCTATCACATTTTCATTTTCCTCGTTTGATTTCTTTTCAAACATAAACGCAAAGCATTTTGTTAAAAATAATAAAAATATATGTTCATCGATCGAACGACATAGATCTGGTAACATATCTAACAAACTATTATTATCAATTATATTAGCTTTGTATGGATTAAATTCACTCAAATAATTTTCTATGACACGTTTTGCTGTACCCGAGTGAATACTTTGATGAACCGAAATTTTTAAACAATATTTTCTAAATTCAAAACTATCATGAAAGAATTCATGTAGAAAACACCAATTCAATGGAGGAATCGGTTTTGGAAATTTGTTCGATAAAATTCTTAAGCATTGGTGCAATACATATTCATTTTGACGATTTGATATTTGTGATTGTTGAATCACATAACTTACTATAGCTCTTAGAGGACTTTTGGCCGGAAGTGATTTTAAATCTTTTGGCTCTTGTCGTCCCTCGGGTAATAAATAAACGCCACCACGATATTCTTGTATTTCCTTATGGATCACATGTCCAACCAAGTCCCCCGCTTCATCCAAAGCAAGATGATTTATATTTTGAATGAGCTGTAGCCAACATTCACCAGGAATATAAGCTAAAACTTCCAATGGACTTTTGGTTGCATCTATTGGTGTTTTTATGTACGACGATGGTAAGGCTATATTTTGTCGAAAAACTTCTGGAATATGTTTTAACTGCATTTCACTGAAATTATAATTCTTTAATCCATCTAAACCGGCGGCGATTATTTCTGCATCATTAAAATTGGTTACATAATTCCATAATTTTTCTAAAGCTTCAATTGTTAAAACTTCATATTCATGAGTTGGATTCCTTAGTTTTGGAATTAAACCGAAGAATTGACATAATCGTTTAATAACTTTTGGACGTTTTTCATTTTTAAATTTACCACTTAAAGCATTCCACGTAGATACAACATTAATAACGTTATTTTCACATAATATTGAGATTGATTCTATGGCCAAACTAGTTGCAATCTCACCGTATTTATCAGTGCAACTATTCAACAATCCAGACAATATTGAAACTAAATCTTTTCCATGTAATGCTGCACTGTAATTAAAAAAAAATAAAATAGACAAAAACTAAATAGACAAAAAACAACAAGGTTCAAGAAAGATATGAAAATCATACTAAATAAACATTTCAAATTTCGTAGTTGCCTCGACAGGTAACAGGAATATGAAAGAGGTGTTATTCTGACTAGTTACCCATACGTACGCAATGGCGCCCAGACCAGGACCAGAAACCCGTTTAAAGTTAAAAGCCTGTTTTCTGCAGTTAACGATATAACATCAAGTATCACATACAACTGGCAATAGCAGTGAGATATCACCAGCAAAGCTGCTATCATCGAGATGCTAGTGAACTCTATTCAGTCAATCGAAGTACTCTCACTCTTAGTTATGGATTAGTTCATGGGGATGCCGCGCTATTTCTTGCTCGTGGGCTTTAATACGGCGGTGCTAATCTTTCGGGTTCATGTCCAGATTCAGGAATTTTGTTACTTTCCTTGGGCGGTACCCCAAATCTTCTTTCGTCAGGTAGGTTGTGTTTTATGGATAATTGAATGGGGGACACTTGTAACAATTCCGGGGTCAATTCTACTCATGTACTTGTTTAAGATGCGTGACCAACCGGATCTTAATTGTCCTAGAATGGATCTGCGTGATAATTTGACCTCTTCGGCATAGATTTGTGGCGGCTTCCTATTGCAAACTCGATTTGGGGAGTAGTTCCTTTTTGTGTCTGCAACAACCCTAGTATGTTGTTTTTAAGCTCGTTCTATACGTAGGCTCGTCGATGCAACTGGTGACTGACTCTTTGATGTCCTTATTTTATCTTTAAGTGATGCAATCGTGGATAAGGTGTCAATGCAGGGATGTTTCTCCTTATGACAGGCATATATATATTGTTTGGTAAGCATTTCATTATTTTCACGAACCGGCAATATGTAACATTCCTCGTGTAAATCGGTGTGCCATCAAATGACATCCAGTTGCGGTTTGCAAGGCTACATTTTGTGTTTGTAGCTTATTCCAGCGTGTGTCAGCGTGGTATCCATATGGGTGCAGCGTATTTAAAACAGAGTTTCGAACCGGAACCGAACCGTAAGCCGAAAACCGTTATTAACCGAAATTTTGGGCTGAACCGTAACGTAACCACAACCGTAATTTTTTATATGTACTGAACCGTAACCGGAACGAAAAAATCATGTTATTTACGGTTCATGTAAAACGGTTTGCAGTGAAAAAACAAAAAAAATATTCTAACAAAAAGCTGCTCATACATTATTAGTAAAAGATTTTCATTTTGCATGTAAAATTAGCTATAGGTACTACAATTTTGGTTCTAATCTATTTCAAAATTATTTACATTTTTTTAAAATACCATGAAACCATGCAGCAAATTTTGAGAGGCATATTGAACGGTTTCATAAAAAGGAACTTAAATTTTTAAAATGTCTTAAAATATCAGCAAAAGCTTCATGTAAACGAAATCTGCCATCAAAGTTAAGCTCAAGTAGTGTAATGACGCTTACTCCAACGTTATTAGACATGAAATTTAAACCTCACAATATTACGGTACTATGTCTGAAAAACTTCTTATGGAAGCCGGTATCGATGTTCTAGTCTAGATTCAATAATTACTGAAGTTGTTTGTTTCTTTTGAATTTTTGCATAAGAATACTGAAAATCCTTGGTTTTCACATCGGAACAAAACCGGAACCGAACCGAAAACCGGAACGAAAATATAAACTAAGGAACCAAATCGAAAACCGGAACGAAATAATAGTCGGAACGAAACCGTAAACCGAAACGGAAAACATTTTGGTTCGAAACTCTGATTTAAAATAGGTTTTGCTGTTGCTTTTTGTCTTGTAATAATTGTTTTTTTTTGCCATATGAACAACCAGCTAGTGCTTTCTATGCATTATTTCTGTTTTACAGTCTAGAGTTCACCTGTTGCGTATGAGCATTGAATTTAAGCAGTGTTTTGTATTTATTTCCGTCGTCCAGTTAACCGAAGTAGGTGAAGCGCTTCAATCAGTTTTGCGACCGATGAAAGGATGGAGATCGTTTTGTAATATTTTTTCTTTTCTTCGGGTTTTTCAGATTTCATGATGCGGCTTATTCTAGCCGTTTTCCAGATGCTTGGTATCTGGAGAGTATTTGGAGATGTATTGAGTGTGGTGATGTAGTGAAATAGTACAATCCTTTGGGTCGAATGTGTTTGAGCATGATGGCTGAGATGCCGTCGGGTCTAACTGCTTTAGAAGGCTTAATTATCTGAATTGTATTCTGTTACATATAAATTTAAAAGCCTAATATGTTAGAGTAAAATATTTCCTTATGTTTCCAATTATAAATATTTTTAGTTAACCCTACAACACAAATTTTATTCATATTAAATTACTTTAAGAACACCTTATATATTCAGCTGTTATATTTTTCCAAAATAAATATTATATGTTACACACAGTAGTCTGTATCGGAATCTCGAAAGATAGTACATCAAATAATTTATTTATGAAAAATGTTTTATTTTTATTTGAAATAAAATTTATGTTTATTAACAATAAAAGTTTTTTTATGAAGATTAAAAGAGTTCTAGTGAAGACGTAACGGTTGGACATAATAGTGGCAACGATCGGAAAAAGTGTGTTATTGTGTAAAAAAGTTAAATTAAAGTATAATTTTAAATTTAATGTGAAAGTGAAAGAAAAAAAATATTACTGTAAAAATGCCGGGTGATGAAGAAAAAGAAGCGGGAATATCCAATAACAAACAGTATGTTAAAGTTCAACCAAAATTTTTTGGTAATTTTAATGAATATGTTCCGGGTGAAGACTTCATCGAGTATTTAGAGCGTGCAGAGAATTTTTTTGAAATGAATGAGGTCAATGATCCAGTTTTTAAGAAAAGATTAATCATTCATTATATGGGAAGCGAAACTCATGTTACCATTGAAAAAACTTGTGATACCGTTGAATCCACGAGATATGGATCATAACCAAATCATATGTAAATTAAAAAACTATTATAGTAAGACAAAATCGACAGTCGTACAACACTTTAAATTTAACAAAATAAATCAGGAAAAGGGAGAGCAAATCATAGATTATGCAGTCGAACTACAGTCATTAGCTAGTTCATGTGAGTTTGGAACGTTCTTAGACACCCCATTGCGTGATAAATTTATTGTTGGAATTTCGAATGCGGAACTACAAGAGTTATTGTTAAAGAGGCAGCCCGTGTGTATGGAGATAATAAAAAACAAATGACCTTCGAAGAAGCTGTAAAGTTGGCGCGTAATAATGAAATGACAAGATCGGATGTGGAAACTATACTTCGTGAAAACATCGAGAGAATCAATAAAATGATAATCAACAAAAATTATACACCGAAAAAGACGTCCGAAAATCAGCGCGTCCGGATAGCAGTTCAAGAGGTGCCGTTAACTCAAATAATTACAACAATAGCAGTGGTGTAGCAGTTGGTGCAAGGTTAAACTACAATGAAAAATTTAAGTATAATAATAATTACAATAGAAATAGATTTAGGTATAGAAATAACTTTAATAATTTTAATTCTAGAAGTAGATACAGAAATAATAATTTTCGTAATAATGATTTTTGTAATTTTTGTTCACGTCAAGGTCACATCGAGAGATTTTGTCGCTTCAAACGAAGGAGTATGATCAGCCATAATGATCAATTTGAACAAGAGGATGAAAATTTGATTGAAGATAATATCATTAAGAATATTAAAGATCGAGAGCGGGACTTTGATTCATTTTCTGAACCTATCTATAGAAGATTATGACTGGAGTAGTTTTTGAAATAGATTCAGGTTCTAGTTATACAGTTATAAATAAGTCTGATTTCGAAAAAATTTATAATATTAAGCAATTATTACCGTTTTCAAAATTTCTGTTCGTAATTTCAGGTGAGAATTTAAACATTTTAGGTAAATGTAAAGTTAACGTTAGGGTGAGCCAAAATATTTTCAAACTAGAATTGATTGTGTTGGATTCTAAAAGAAAATTTATTCCGTTACTAGGACGTAATTGGTTAGATTCCATATATCCAAATTGGAGAAATAGTTTCGTAAATAGATTAAATGTTGCAAATAATATTCAATTAGAAAGAAATAGTGTTGTAAAAAATAGATCAAATTAAAAATAAATATCAGGAGATTTTTACCCAGAATTTGGAAGAACCAATGCTAAATGTTGAAGCCCAAATCGTTTTGAAGGAAAATGCAAAGCCAATTTTTTATAAAGTGTATGATGTACCCTTCAAATTAAAAGATAAAGTTTCCGCAGAATTAGATAGGTTAGTGGAGCAGAATATTTTAACTCCTGTTAAAAGGAGTGATTGGGCATCCCCAAAAGTTATCGTTTCAAAGAACGATGGGAGTATCCGTATTTACGTAGATTTAAGGTTACTATTAATAAAGTTATCTGTAATGAACATTACCCATTACCTAATATTAACGATGTGTTAACAAATTTAAATGGATGTAGATATTTTGTCAAACTAGATTTAACAGGCGCATACCAACAAATTCCGGTGGCGGAAGATTGCCAGAATTTGTTGACGATAAACACATTTAAAGGGTTGTTTATGTATCGTAGGTTACCGTTTGGCGTTAGTAGTGTCGTTAGTACTTTTCAGCGAGTAATGGACGAAATTTTGTTAGGATTAGAAAAAGTATTCTGTTTTTTGGACGATATTCTCATTGGAGCAAATACAATGAAAGAGTTATATGAAAAATTAACTTTAGTGTTGGATAAATTATTACAGTATAAAGTGAAAGTTAATTTTGGGAAATGTCAATTCTTTGTTGACAAAGTTAGTTATTTGGGTCACGAAATATCCAGTTTAGGAATTAGCCCGTCGAACGAAAAAGTTTTAGCCATTTCTAATGCACCTAGTCCTACCAATGTGACACAGTTGCAATCATTTTTAGGAATGATGAATTATTATTCTAAATTTATACCGCGGGGAAAATGTCGGTTCTATACAGGTTATTGAAAAAAGATGTTGTTTTTGAATGGAGCGATGAATGTAAATCGGTGTTTTTAAAATGTAAAGATCTCTTAACAAAATATAATTTGTTACAGCATTATGACCCGAAAAAGCCTATCGTAATATTATGTGATGCAAGTATGAATGGTGTGGGTGCTGTTTTGTGTAACGTTGAAGAAGGCAAGGAAAAACCAGTGTTTTATATACCCAGTACACTATCGGTGGCTGAGAAAAATTATCCCAATTTACATCGTGAGGCATTAGCTATCGTGTTCGCTGCGACAAAATTTCATAAATATATAATTGGGTTACTTTTTATTCCGATAACCAACCACTTGCAAAGATCTTTGATTTGAAAAAAGGTATGCCATCTTTAGCTGCAGCACGGCTGCAAAAATACGCTTACATATTATCAATATACGATTTTGATATTAAATATAGAATGGGGAAAAAAATGTGTGAGGCCGATGCATTGTCACGGTTACCCGTAGCTGGAAATACGGATGTTTATTCATATTTAAATAGTATTCATAATATTTCACAAGAAATGCCTTTGAATTTTGATCTCATTGGGAACGAAACTCAGAGAGATAAGATACTAAGCGACGTTTATCTTGCAGTTAAAAATGGTTGGGGCAGGGTTACTCCAAAGTATGAATTTTATTACAAGAAAAATGATTATTTGTCCATAGAGGGAAATTGTATTTTGTATTTAGAACGCGTGATAATTCCAGATAGTCTCAAAGAAAACGTATTAAGAATTTTACACTCTGATCATTATGGCGTAGTTAAAATGAAGCAGGCTGCTAGAAAATATGTATACTGATTATTTTATAAAACGATGTGATGTATGTAATAATACAAAAAATTCCCAACTGAAAACCTATTGTCCGTGGCCAGATACAAAATTTCTTTTTGAAAGGGTCCATATCGACTTATTTTATTTTAGCGGTCAAACGTGTCTTATATTAGTCGATCATTTCTCTAAATGGATTGAAGTTAAAGTTTTAAGGAGAAGTGACGCGATTTCAGTCATCGAATCTTTAAAATCGTTTTCCAATATATTTGGAATTCCACAGAATTTAGTTTCAGACAGGGTTGCATAAAAATCTGATTTTTTTAAAAAAATCAAAAAAATCAGATTTATTTGATTTAAATCGTTTTTTTTGATTTAAATCGAATTTTTTTGATTTTTAAAAAAATGTAGTGCAATTTTTTTAGGCATTGTATATCCCTATGCTACGTTAACTTAAACTTTAAAAAAAACTTTATGTAAACCATTAGCTTTGGTTATATTTTATGAAAGGTAAGGCTAAACAAAAGTTAAGTAACAGTTTTTAGTTACTAGATTTTTACACTGACAGTATGTAACAACCAGTATGTTGTTCTAGACATGAAAAGCGTTACTTGTCAAACTAAGATAATTTGTCACTGCTTTAGAGTTATGTCAGAGATCCAATTCTGCAGGTTCGAAAAGTTCCTCGGATATGTAGATAACTGGTTAGCATTAAACGGCAAGTCATATGAAACAACTGTAAATAACTTGTGTCAGGAAAGTGTGTAGGATTTAATACCTTCAAGCTCTTAATAGTGACGTTAGTTTTTAGGGGAAATGTTTTTTTTCGTAAGCGGGTTGTATTGATTTGCATTTAATACTCTATATTTGATATGTAATTATTTATTATTTCTAGATTCATTTCCAGAATCTGTTCATGCTTTTTATGTGGGTTTGTCAACATTTCTAGTTGTGGTTTAATCTGTGACTTTGTTGTTGAAGTTTTACGACTATAGGCTAACATCTTAATTATTCTCAGTTGTTTCCAGTCACAAGCACGATGCAATTGTCTTAGCGTGACTTGATACAGATGCCGTTGGTCAGGTGAAGATAGCTCAGAGTCAGGTATAAATTAAAAAATGGTGAGCGTATTTCGTTTATCATATTCTTAGAACGCATGTTGTTGTGGGACCTAGGTCTTTAGGTTTCTATGTGTTGTTGTGACACATGTTAAATTTCCTACCACATTTTATTAAAAAAACAAATTTTTTTTTGAATTTGATAAAAATTTTAGAAATTTCTTCATTTGATTTAAATCAATGATTTTTTTAAAAAAATCAAGTTGATTTAAATCTGATTTAAATCACTGATTTAAATCAAGTGATTTAAATCAATGCAACCCTGGTTTCAGATAATGGACCACGATTTGATAGTAGAATGTTTTTAAATTTTTGCCGAGAAAACGGAATAGTAGTTTATAAGAGTCCACCTTACAGACCAGAGAGTAACGGTTTAGCAGAACGTGGCGTTCAGACCGTCAAATCTATTCTAAAAAAATTATTGCTTGACAATCGGGTCAGAGAAAAAAATTTAGGAAAATTAATCGAACATTTAAAATTAAATTATAATAATTCGTTTTGTACAAAAATTAATGATGTTCCTTCAAGTCGAATTTTCAGATACAAACCGCGATTGAAAATTGATTTGACCAATCCGAAGATTTCGAAGCCAGAAAGTCTTGAGAAAAGTGATGAAATTATCTTAGAAAAAATAAATATAGAAAATAATTCTTTTGCAAAAACTAATGTAAAGAATGAAGGAAATTTAATTAAATTTAGTATTAATGAAACAGTTTGGTACAGGTGTAGTAAGATAGGTAGCTATAACTGGTATGAGGGTAGAATTGTAAAGCAAAATAGTGAGAGGACTTATTATGTGGATGTTCAAAATAGAATAAGATTAGCTCATATTAATGATTTGAAAAAGAGAATTGTTAAACAACATAATTTTTTTAATCCTGCTATTATAAAGAAAAGGAGTAGAACTTTATCGGAAATTGAATTCTTAAGATTTTCCGAGCCAGTACAAAGGAATAAATAAAAGAAAATGTTTTGGTAACAATTTTAAAAATAAATATAAAATGAGGAAATCAAAACGAAAACGTATACCACCTACCAGATTAAATTATTCTAGATTCTAGAAAAAAACTAGTTTTAAATAAGATAAATATTTCTAATGAATATATAAACTAAAATAATCCTTGTAACAGATAAAATAAAATTTCATTTTATTTTTTATAAAGAAGGGAAATGTTACATATAAATTTAAAAGCCTAATATGTTAGAGTAAAATATTTCCTTATGTTTCCAATTATAAATATTTTTAGTTAACCCTACAACACAAATTTTATACATATTAAATTACTTTAAGACCACATTATATTCAGCTGTTATATTTTTCCAAAATAAATATTATATGTTACACACAGTAGTCTGTATCGGAATCTCGAAACGATAGTACATCAAATAATTTATTTAAGAAAAATGTTTTATTTTTATTTGAAATAAAATTTATGTTTATTAACAATAAAAGTTTTTTTATGAAGATTAAGAGTTCTAGTGAAGACGTAACGGTTGGACATAATATATTCTTAACTTCTTCGTCGAAAAATATGATATCCTGTAAATTATAAGAATTAAGTTTGCGCAGATATCTTAATACTGACCTAGTTTCCTTTTCATGTTTTAGTTGTTTTTCTGTGTGCTAAATTTTGTTGCGCATTTAATGGTGTTTTCAGTTTGGATATCATTGAAGGAGATGCAGTTTTTACCCGGTTGTCGTGGATGAGTTGGAGATGGCAAGGCATAAAGTGATAAACATTTACTGACAGCAATGTCAGCAATGTGTTAGTGTTCAGGTGTGAGTGCCATAGGTCATGGTGTGCATTCACACCTCCGAGGATTAGACAGTTTATCAGTTTCCGGAACTGCAGTTAAGGTGGTTGTACGGATTATTTACCGGTTTTGTGAATGATAAAGGCAAGGCCATCATATTTGTGATTTTATAATCAAAGATATTATCAGTAATCTTTGATTTAACAATTAATTTGGTTTCATGAAGAGCCGTGACTAGAATATTGTTATTGCACATATGGTTTATTATATCATCTATCTTGTTTATGAGACTGTTGCAATTTAGTTGCATTATTTTCACATCACTTAGAGTTTTTGACTTGAATTAATGTTTTTTGGCAACATGGCGCTATAAAGTTTTGGGTACATTGCTGTAAGGAATGGTAGCAAAGTCTAAGCAGTTCTTAAGGTGACACAATTAATGTGACTTGAATTAATGTTTTTTGGCAACATGGCGCTATAAAGTTTTGGGTACATTGCTGTAAGGAATGGTAGCAAAGTCTAAGCAGTTCTTAAGGTGACACAATTCCTTACAGGCAGGTTGCACTGGACGGTTGTTGTATTTGCCCTTAAATTTTTTTAAAAATATTGCACCATACCATGTTTTAGATGGCCCAGGATTTTTTTCAATACGAGTCATTACGAAGAGTGTTAGAAGCAATCTTTAGCCAAAAAGGAGCGACGCAATTGCACATTTCGTCGAAATGTTTGTGATGGTCCTTGGTTGCAACAGGGTTTCCGTGTGTTCTAGAGCGTAGACCTGATTATCTGAGAAGCTTGAACTAAAGTAACTTGTACTGTACAAGCCAACAACCATCTCACTAGCTCCATTTTTTTTTAATTTGCTACAACTTTCTAATGTTACTAACCTACATTAATTTAAAGTTTTAGGACCATACTGGTCCAAACTTACTTGACTTTACAAATTTCCTTAATTGTATTTGCTCTAACAATTTGAACTTCCCAGCTATTATCCTTAACCGGTTCTAAAAGAATCTTGTGAAGAAATGAATATGTTCTTGGTTCCACTTGCCATAACTTCAAATGTAAATTTAAATAAAAGCTCATCATATGTTTCTCCGATAATGCTTTGATTGTGTTCAATAAAATTGGAACGTTTTCCTAAAAACACGAAAGTAATTTCAGTTAAAACAAATACAAACAAAAAATTAGGGTATTCACCTTTACAGCTCCAAATGCAGTTATTCCATTTAACAATATTAAATTCAACTCTGGATTTGTTTCACTAGCTAACCTATATAAATATGGCATTAAGAAAACGGAAGCTAGATATTCATTTTTCATGACTAATCCTAATAAAAGTTCAAATACAATTTTCCAATCCCCATGATCGAGTTTGCTTGATAAAAATAATGCACGAAGAATTAAATTTTGTTTCATTAAAAATCCTGATTTTGAATCTTTTAAATTTGAAATAAAATTTTTTATAATTAAACTATCGTCAGCATCTTCCCATTTTTCACAGAGAACGCATAAGTCATACGCTAACGCTATATCTGAATTATAATATTTAACAGAACTTATAAATAGTTTTGTATTCGTTTTTCGTTTTTGCGATTTATATTTTTCATGTATGATGTAGTCGATCAATATTTTGATATCGGTTATAAAGTTCGAAGAAACAAATGATGGATGAGCTATCCATTGTAGCATGGCATCAAGGATTGTGTACAGTGGAATTACACTACAATAATTTTTATCAATTATTATTACCTGGAAAAACAGAAATAATTATACTGATTGGTTCGGATATGGGCAAAAACCAGTCTTACCTTTAATATTCTAATTAAGTCGATAAAATATATCGGAGAGATTACATGCAATGTTTGACCTAATATGACCAACAATATATTTTGATACGAGTTATAAGAATCATCTAGCTGATACAATGTTTTCAAGATTAAATTTATGCTTGGTCTAGGATCATATCCATATTCGCAAAGATTTTTAATTATCGATGACAAATAAATAACCAATTCAATTAAAACAGTTTTATCATCTTTCTCGGAAAACTGTTCGATCGCTTCGGTAATCAATAAACTATTTAAAATACAATTCGATGAAGAATTAAATCGAAGCCAAGATAAAATATTTGTGGATAAACTTAAGGCATCGTTTGATGTGTTGGTTAGTTTTAGTAAATTTGTCCATATTGTTCGACAATCAGGTAAAACAGATGGATTACAAAACATATACAAATAAACAGATCTTAAAAATTCGATGCTATTTGATTTGATTCTTGAAAAAAAAAAGCAATTTAATTTATTGAACGGGTTTGTTTCTGTTTTGGTTTTACTTACTCCTTGTCATAATGGTTACATATCCAATTAATTTTATTTGATAAATTATTCATATTTTTCTCATCTTTTTGTATAAGCATTATAAACGGATGCTGTGGTGGACGTAATCCGAAACGACAAATATATTTTTCTGTACTCGAATAATTACGTCGTTTAAGATCTTGTAATAATAACTCAACGATTCCTTCTGTTATCGCTGTATATTGATCAGGACTTGCACTTGGAAGAATTGACATAAATAAAGCTAAAACAAAAGGCCCACCAAGAACACCATCTTCGATTAATGTAACAAATGTCTGACATGAAAGCAAACATTCTTGTACATTTGACGATAAACATTTACTTTTTAAAACTTCAATTTCTTTTATTTGACCATCATCAATATCTTGACTTTTCTTTTCTCGAATAACATTAAATAACTTGTTATTTTCGTTTGCAATGAATACTACACTTTTCATTGTAATTATTTAGTTTTTAAAATAATAGGATAACTAGTTTTGCAGTTTAATTTTCACGTGAAATGTCAACTTACAACTGTCAAAATCGCCGGTGTTTACAAATAAATTACAGTAGGAAAAACATCTGTTCTGATTTTATATATTTTGGAATAGAATCGTTTTAATCGTAGAAGAGACAATCTTGTGGACGTATAGAATTGCCAACGTCTATTAAAGAAGATAAAATAAAATATTTCCTTTTATCGGGTAATACTGCTGAGTATAATAATAGTCGCGTTTTATCTTCGAACTGGCTGTCCAGGACAGAGAAAAATATTGGTAAAATACAGGGAGATTTTTAGAACTAAATTGTAGCTAACTTCAAGTAAATATTTTGACAATCGCCATTAATGTTTGTTTACGCTTGTGTTACATTTGTTTATTTCATGAAGAGCCATATATTTTATATTTAAACGACGAGATTCGAACTAAAAAAAAAATTAAATTAAAGATTTGTAGTATTTCGAATAAGTGTCCATAGGGCAACTTCATAAATATAGTAATAGAATTATGTAATGTAGAGAGGGTATTTTTCGGTAAATAGAAGCAGGTAATATGGCGACAGAAAATAAAGAAGAGGTTAAAAAAGTAAGCTCTGTGTTTTTTTATTAATTAAATTGAAAATAAATATTACTTCAAATATCAGAAGTGGGATATTAGCATTAAAAAGTGAATGCTACAACCTGAAATATAAATTCATAAAATAAAAACGAAAAATAAAGTGTATAAAACCATGTGGGGAAATCATGTCGGAAATTTTGTTGAGTTAAGTTACAACGAAAATGGGAGTAATGAGTCAAGCAGGACATCACGAGAAAATTTATTTTTATCGATGCATTCGTTACCATCGGATACTTTAATGCTGCGAGATAATTGTATTGAAGATCAATCGGGTAATTTCTCTTATAACTCACCAAACAACTATAACCAACAAATGCGAAATCCAGCACATGATATGTCTCCATCTCGAATCGTGAATTCAACAATAAACGGTACGAATTGTAATAAAGTTTTTGATTCAATCAATGATCAAAAGCCTGTGCCTGAAAATGCTGGTGAAAACGTGCTTGCTTTCGAACGATACTGTTTGGAACGTGAAAAGAAACTTCTCGAACGTGAACGAGAGTTATTTAATCGTGAGCAAGAAAATCAACGCCAACATAGAAATCCAGGTAATATTAATCATCATCTGATGCATCCGGACGACGTTAAAAACATTATACCTGAATTTAATCCAAGCGGCTCACATGTCATGACAGTGGAAAATTGGATCGAAAAAATTGAAGGGTTTCAAAAAATTTATGGTTGGAATGATCTTCAGACCATGCATTATATGTGTCAGTGGATCAGCGAAGTTATGGTTTCAGAGCTATAATACCGAACAATTAACATTATTAGAATTTAAAACCAATCTGAAGCGTGAATTTTCGAATTACTTAGACGAAGCGGATATCAATTTAAAGTTAATGAGAAGAAGAAAACGTGTCGATGAAACGTATGAAAGTTATTTCTATGAAATGAAATCATTGTCGCTGAAAATGAGTGAAAGTGCAAAAATAAAATATATAATTAGAGGAATTAATGATCGGCGGATATCAGAAGCATTGGCATTAACAAAATTTAACAACACCGATGAACTTCTGCGACAGTTACGTTTTTACGAAGAGTGTACGAAAGGTGAAAACATTAAACAACAATCATTTAACAGCGAATTTCCAAAAAAAACTTTTCATCAAGAATCGAAGCGAACCTTTAAAGTGACGTGTTATAACTGCAGAGAAGAAGGACATCTATCAATAAACTGTCCAAAGGAACAACGACGAATTAGATGTACAGTTTGTAAAAAAGTTGGACACTCGAGTGATAAATGTTTTAGTACAAGAACAAATCCTCGACCAGTTCTAGCTATTCATGAAAAGGGTATAACAGCCGACATCAAAATAAAATCGCAAGTTGATGACACCACCTTAAACCTAATCGGAATATTAGACAGTGGAAGCGGAATAAGTTTAGTTAAAAATTCAATTATCGTTAAGCACGTCAGAGCTCTCACCGTCGAAGATTCGAAATCTTATATTGGGATTAATTCTTCGCCGTTGGAGGTTTTAGGCGTTTTTCAGTTAAATATTGAAATTGATAATATAAAATTTGTTTTAAATTTTAGGGTTGTTCCTGATTCAGCCATCACATATGACTGTCTGATAGGAAGAGATTTTTTGTTGCACCTTGGCATTAAAGTCGAATTTAACAACGGTAACATTAAAATTTCGGAAACAACGAGTGGTGAGTCATTCAATGATTATATTGTAACCAATAACGACCATATCTCAAACCGCGGTTCTCAAACGATTAGTCCAGATAAGATTATTTCTCTTGATAACGACCTCAATAAGAATAATCACAGCGACTCTTTAGATTATAATAACGGTATTCAAGAAAACGACGACGTAGAACAAACAATTTCAGAATTATATAACATCGAGATAGACGAAGATAAAATCGATTTAGACATCGGTGACGAAAACGACCATGAACTAAAACGAAACGTTATACAGATTGTAGACAATTATTACAATACGAAAATTGCGAATAACTGCAATATCGAAAAACCTGTAATGGAAATATTATTAAGTGACTATCAACCTGTGAGTCACGCACCGAAACGATTGGCTTTTGCAGAGAAACAGATTATTCGCGAAATAATCGACGAAATGCTACAAAATAAAATCATTCGTCCAAGCAATTCTCCTTACGCGAGTAGAATAGTTTTAGTGAAAAAGAAGAATGGCAAAACGAGAATGTGCGTGGATTACCGAGAACTAAATAAAAAGACGATTCGTGATAAATATCCGTTACCTCTTATTGAAGATCAGTTGGATCAACTGAAGAATAAGAAGTTTTTCACAACGATGGATCTTAAAAACGGCTTCCACCACATCCTTTTAAGCCCAGATTCTATTAAGTATACGGGATTTGTCACCCCTCTTGGACAATTTGAATTCTTGCGGGTTCCTTTTGGTTTGACAAATGCTCCGTCGGTTTTGCAACGCTTCGTTAATACAGTTTTTTGTGACCTTATTAAAGACAATTGTTAGGTGCCACTGTAGGTGGCTTGGAATTTTATACACAACAATTTTGCTACTTCAAGAAAAAATAAAAATATAACTAACCTACGGATTGTAACGATCACCCTCACACAAATCTGAATTTAGGAATCTCTTAAAATACTTATTCCTAATCTGACATTTCAATAGTTAAACTTCGGAATTAATTAATAATATATATATATAAAAACAAATAAACTTATCTTCTATGTAATCGATGTGATGCCTTCTATCCTTTCCAGATTGCCTTCGTTGTTTTCTTTCCATTCACCAGCAAAAAATCCATTTGGAAATATAGCTTTTAATTCACTTAACATATGTGAAAAAACCAGACTTAATTTTGCTAAATTTCTTCGATAGTGAGAATTTTCATCAACATCTTTTCTTTACCTTCCTTAAATAGTTTTATAGCTTGTTTACATTTTCTCATTAAATTATTTATGAATATATTAAAATGTTCATTTGTGTGTAATAAATGCATTTGATCTTCATATTTAGAATAAATCAAACGTAATCTTTGATATGTATCACTTTATTATTTTGTTTTTAATTCTAGACACTTATAATTAAAAACACACTATTCAAACTTTCATAAAACATTCTTTTATGTTTAAATATAGCATTACAAAAATTTGTTTTTGATATAATTATCAATGAACTTATTTTTTTCTAAACATGATTGCATGAACAAACTTTGACTAGATGTTATCTTTTTAAAAATCAAAACCGGAATAAAAAAGGAATAATCATTTTGTTTTAAAAGTTAAAAACTGAATGATCAAAAAAAATGTGATTTTCCTTTTGACATCTTCTAATGAAAATATCAAATCGTGTAACACTAAAGATTCAGCAAAAATTAGTAACGACATCTGTTCGTTAGAATTGGAAATAAAATTGAGTACGTTCGTTTGTTTTTTATAGTATATTCGAAATTTAACTAGCCGTTAAGTATTAGAAAATTTTAAAATGATTATTAATGTAAAAAAAATGAACTGAAACTAATGAAATAAACTTTTATTGAATTAGAAAAAGAAGATGAATTGGTTTTATTGTTGTTTAGGCGAACATAGCGGACGTTACACCATGAATTCAAGGTAAAAATCAAGATATTTACCCTTGAAATCACAAAAACGTCGTCACCCCCTCTACGTCAGAAACCATCGAACTACTTCCCACAACTAATCTGTATCTGGGATCGAGATACCCACAGTCACTGGCGTCAAGACCGATGACCGGTTCCAACACTCATGAAGTCCCTAGGAACTTCACTGAGTACTGAGACCGACCATCCATCCGAACGTCAGCATATGGACACCCCGATACAACCAGTAAGTATGACCCCGGAGGTGTGAACCCCAGAGACGACAACCAGCCAGAGGAACGACCCTACCTAACGAAAAGACATCATTCCCTGATGTCTTTCGCGTGATGGACTCCAAGATTCTTACCGCTCATATCTGTGCACTCATAGAGTACATTTCCAATCTTAGTCTTAATCATCGCAGGTAAGAACTTTGGAGCCAATTTTGCCGAGAATTTTTTTGTAGCGTCACTCAAATGATGTTGCCGTACAAACACACGTTGTTGTGGTTGAAAAGTCCGTAATTTAGATCGCAGGTTGTACTGATGTTGCGATTTTTTGAAAGCTGCTTTTAAATTTAGCTGAACCCGGTTCCTGAGCAGAGTCAAATGATCAGAGCGTTCTAATTCCTCACCAGCATCTTCACTAAGCTGGTGTAGTGATCTCAACAATTGGTAAGTATGTCCATCCGAGATTGGATGTTGACCAAATAATAGATAGTACGGTGAGTACTTGGTAGCTGAATGTACTGCAGCCCGCAGTGCATATGCGATTTCACCAATTTGTGAGTCCCACTTGGTATGTTGACCTTTAATGAACGCTCGAATTGCTGCTAGAACTGACCTATTGACCCGCTCTGATGCGTTGCTTTGAGGACTATAGACACCGGTCCTAATGTGCTTAATGCCGAAATCTGACAAAAGATTTTGAAAGTTCCTACTAGTGAACTGTTTGCCATTGTCACTGTGCAGAAACTCTGGTACCCCATATGTAAGAAACACTTCATTCCTTAGAAAAGCATTCACCTTCGGTGAAGTTGCGTTTCTAAGTGGTTTCAGTAGTACAAACTTCGTAGCATGATCCAGAACTATCAATAACACCGTATTCCCAAGTGTAGAACGAGGATACGGTCCCAAAAAATCTATATAGACTCTCTGCCAAGGACGTGCTGTTTCGAATTGATATTGCTTTGGAGGACGCAATATCTGATTCGTGGCTTTTGTTTGTTTACATGTGTCGCAGGACACAACATAGTTGTGTACCTGTGACGCCATGCCCGGCCAATAATAAAGACGTCGAAGTAATTCTAAAGTCTTTTTAACACCTCCATGAGCAGCAGTACTATCATCATGATGTTTCTGAATCATGTTTGAAGTCATCGGTTTTGGTACCCAGAGTTTCCACACAGGGACATCGTTAGGTATTGCATCAGGTCTTGGCTCAATACGTATGTATAGCTTATCATCCACGACTTTAACAGATGGAAAGTCCTGAGGAGATGATTGAACTTTAGCTATCATATCCGTATATTCGTTGTGCCGATAACCTTCATTGTCGATTTTAATGTCGTTAATGTGATGTGTTAATGCTTCCGTCAATTCCTCGTGTGTATCGTCATAAAGACGAGATAGAGCATCAGGGACTATATTTTGGGTACCTTTTTGGTGGACAATGGTAAAATCCATATGTTGGAGTTTTAGGCTCCACCTAGCCAGACGACCACTCAAGTCTTTCTGTGACATAAGCCACTTCAGACTTGAGTGATCAGTCACAATCGTAAATCGGTGACCTTCAACATAGCCCCTGAATTTCTTCACACTCAGAATTGCCGCAAGACATTCAAGCTCAGAAACTGAGTAATTTCTCTGAGCTTTGTTCAGTTTTTTCGACATGAAGGCTATCGGACACTCTTGTCCGTCCTCGTCGATCTGATACAGTACACTACCTATCCCTGTCAGACTCGCATCGCATCTAATGAAAAACTCTTTATTATAATCAGGGTTAATTAATACCGGTGCTGTAGTCAGCAATCGTTTTAAATTTTCGAAAGCAGCTTGCGCTTCCAATGTCCATTTCAATTTCCCAGAACTTTTCTTTAATAAGTCCGTAATCGGTGATACCACGCTTGCATAATTTGGTATGAAACGTTGGTACCAACCAGCCATTCCCAATAAACGTCGTATCTGTTTAACTGTAGATGGAGCTGGATACTCTGCTACAGCTCTTACCTTGTCAGGGTCTGTTCGAAGACCATCTTCACCAACCAAAAATCCCAAGTATTTCACCTCTCTCAGAACAAATTTACTTTTCTTGAGGTTTATTGTTAACCCAGCCGCTCTTAACAATGAAGAGACTTTGGACAGCAATTCCATATGTTCCTGGAACGTGGAAGAGACTACCAATAGATCATCTAAATAAACAAAGACATTTTCGTGATATTGATGTGGTATCACTTTGTGCATTAGCCGACACATTGTCTGGGGAACATTGCACAATCCAAAGAGCATAACCCGGAATTGATACAATGGACGACCAGGCACTGTGAAGGCTGTCTTGTCTCTAGATGCTTCTGCCAGAGGAATCTGCCAGAAAGCATCTTTGAGATCAATACTGGAAATGTACTTTGTGCTATTTAGACGACCTAGTAAGCCATCAATCAAGGGAAGTGGGTAAGCGTCCTTTTTCGTTAGTGAATTGACACGACGGCTATCAATACATAATCTGTTTTTACCAGATTCTTTTTGTACCAGGACCACTGGCGAGCACCATGAACTGTTAGACTCTTCGATCACGCCCATTTGAAGCATTCGGTCGAGTTCGGCATAGACCTTTAGTTGAACAGCCGGCGATGTGGGATAATGCCTCTGTTTAACAGGTGCATTATCACCAACATCGATGACATGTTCAACCAAAGAAGTCTTTCCGAGTCCAGACACTTCAAAAGACGGGAAAGAATCCTTGATCATATCCAGTTCTCGTTGCTGGTCAGTGGTAAGGTTATGCGTATTTAAAGTTTGTAGCTCTGTACGAGTCAGTTTACTAACAAATGAAGGAACAATACCAAATTCCTCCCAGAAATCTATGCCCAGGTAGAGCTCTTCTCGTAAACCAGGGACTATATGGAACCGCATTGGTTTAGTAGAGCCATTCACGGTTATTGGAATTTCAATGTAACCTAAAATTTTTGTTGCAGTACCATCCGCCGTACGAATACACGAAGTGTATTTACGGTAGGTTGTACCTGATGATTCCAATAATTCCAAGGAATTTCTTCCAAGTATTGTGATTGACGCTCCACTATCCAATAAACCTGAAATATGTTTGTCCAAAATCCTTATTGCTAGTCGCGGCCGAGGATCCTTTGTTTCTGAAAGGATAGATGAAACACAAGCTTTGCGAAATAATTTCCTCATCCTCCAATATCTGATGTTACGTTCAAGACGTCTAAAATACGTTCGATGTAATGATGGGAAATTAAATGTGCTAGATGATTTTATTTGGTTTTCCTGAGTGGTAGATCGTCCTGCGTTCCTACATCTCTCGTCGCTTTCTTCGTGCTGTTGTTCGGACTGTGTTGAATCCATCGTTTCAATATATCCATCTCGATCTAGTTTAACATCCACCTCATAATCATCCATCCGCTGTAGCTCGCTATTTCTCAAATTTGATGTTCTGGTCGGAACTGGTGTGGACCACAAACGTTCAAACTTCTGACATAAAGTCCGAAGTTCATCCATTGAATGTATTGTTGCTGCTAGTGTAGCATTTTTGAGTTCCACACTCAGTCCCTCCCGAGCAATCTCTAGCATTTCACGGTCAGCAAATGGACGTGCTAAGCGACGGTTTAACGAACCAATCTCCACCAGATACTCGTACACGCTCTCCTTTGACTTTTGTTTGCGGTTCACAAGAACGCGCAAGATCGCCTTATCATCAGTGAGCGTACCGAAGGTTTGTAGGAGTCCCTCCCTTAGCACTGGATAGGTCACCACCTCATATTCATGAGTTAAGTTCAAATAGTATCGGTCGGCAGCCCCCTTGAGATACCGTGGAACGATAGACCTAAGGTCGTCCCAATTCACACGGTCCCTCCTGGCAGCCGCCTCAACTCTGTGAACAAACTCATGAACATCAGGAGAGTGACCATCTCCTGTGAAGGTTGGAACCCAATTTGAGTCATAACGACTCAAATTGTTCCCACGAATCCCTCGGTACTCCACTGGTGCTAACGCTGGAGCCGCGTCACGCCATACCTGAGGAGGTTGGTTGTATGGTGGTGGTGCTGTTAGTGGAGCTGGTGGATATACTGGTAGTGGTTGTACCTGTGGTACTGATGGATAATTTAATTGTAATTGCGGTTGTACTAATGCTGGATTATTTTGTGTGTGTTCAGATTGGAGTGATGGACCCAATTGTGGTATTACAAAGTCCTCAGCTCTCAAACCCGATTGCTGGAAATAAGCCGGTGGTGCTTGATCTGACCGTCTCTGTTGTTGCTGGTTTGGGCGATTCAGACTATGTATTGTTTCCGATATTGGCCGTACTGGGATCGGTGTGGATCTCTCATCTGGTTGAAAAGCAGGTGAAGCAGATGGAGCAGATGATACTCCTGGTTTACTCTGCATAATTGGACGTGTTGACAACGATCCTATTATATTCCAAGCGCGTGACAATTGTGAGATGGCGTAGGTACGGGCTTCTTGCAAGTCATTGCGAGGACCCAACCTATTCATCCTACCTGTGTAATGCAACACTCGATTCGCCAAACCATCTAAGAAGGTCTGATTAATCGGTGGCCGAAGTCGACGTACCTGATCTAAAACAAGTTGTGCTGCCTGCACCACCATTTGAGATTCCTCTATCAAATCTCTCGCATGAGACATTGTTATTGGAACTGACCCATGATCTGCATGGTTTCGCAGTTCCTCTGCCCAATTGACCCCCCTGAAGTCCACACCCCGAACCAAATATTCGACCAGTAGTTCGCTGGGTTCCAGACCATAGAACGGATGGTCAACGTCTATTTGGTTTGACATTTTGATGGTAAAACCCGTAAAATTATGAGCTCGCAAACACCAACAATACTAAAACCAATTCCCAACAACAAAAAAAAAGTAGTTAGTACGCTGTAAATGTAAAAATAATGAAAAATGCAAAAACGGAAAAAAACAATGAACGCCCAATTCGAAAACACAAAAATTTGTAAAAACCAAATTCCGTAAAAGAACAAAAAGACCACCGTCGTACCTAATCTTTGCTTTACCTTTCACAAAAATTCCTAAAATATTGTATATAAAAATATAATTTATTTATTTAATTTCAGATATGCTGAAATTCCAGAATTAATTATATACCTAAAATTATTTATTGACGATAGCACCCCTAAAAATATTTATTTATTTTTAAAAAATTAAAAAATAAAAAATATTCAAAAGAGTGCTTATTTATCGGATGCACCGTCTTAACTTTGAAATCTTTATTTATTTTTTTAAAAAAACAAAGAATATTTATTTATATCTTGACGAAAAGCGTATTTAATAAAAATTAATTTATTTATTTACCTAAAATTATTTAATTTAATAAAAATTGTTTTATTTAATAAAAATTATTTATTAAATTTTTTGAAAAATTTGTTTTAATTATTTTATTTTTATTTAATAAGATAAGAGTTTCCCAAAATCAAGATTCGTCTGGAGACAATTTAAAAAGTAAGTATGGCTACAATATCCATATTGTTTAAATTTGAATTCCCGCGGTTCGCGAGCCCACTCCAACAATGCATGTGAGAACTGACTAGAAAAGCCCCTAACGACCAGATTCTACAGAACAGATTCTCCCCAACCTAATAAAAACAATCACAACTGTCACGATTAGACCCTAGGTCCACTTCTACTGACCCAGTTGTGCTTGTTTAACCTACAAATAAATTACAACTAAACCTAATGCGAAAGTTGAAGAACGCTCCCGAGCACCAGACTTCAAATCCTAAACTCTATGAAAAATTGTCTATTACAAAGTTAAATGAAAAAAATGGTAAGATTTGAATTTGTATGAGGTGAAGCCTCTGATCCTGAAAGCAAAGTATAATTGGCTCTTCTCTTCATTACACCGAAGAGGCCTCTGAGCAAAGAATGGTACTACTGGTTTGCACCTAAGTACAAACACAGCAACACCACTCCTCGTCCCTGAGAACTCCCTCGCCGAATGAAGAGAAGAAACCAATGTTCTTCGATCGCATAACCCCGGTGGTCATAGGCGACCTAAGAACGTCATCATCGTTAAGGGGAGAAGCCCCATGGATGGCTTGTTAGGCCTACCGCTGAAGAGAGAATTTATACATTAACATAAAGTAAATAATACATAACTTATCCATAATCTAAATAATTTCTTATTTAAAAATGCTAAATCGAAACATGAAATATATAATATGTGTTAATAAAGTTTTACATGAAATTAATTAAATTTAATCTTCAGACTAGATAATAAATTGGTAATTTATATTATAAAAAAAATTACGATTATTTTAAATTTAAAACTAAGCTTACTAATTTTTAAGTTATTAATTCTAATATATTTGTTCAGCAGCCAAATTCTGTAACTGTGAAGCGGTGAAGTGTTAAAAATTTCTTCGTTTCTTTTCATTGAAAAACTTATCACTTCACCGCTTCACAGTTACAGAATTTGGCGGCAGGTCAAATTTTCATCGCTTTATTTATTGTATTCAAAACAAAAATAAATTTAAAATAAATTTAATAATTTTTTTGCTTTAACAACTTTTTTATAATATTTTGTTACATGTTTCAACCACAAATGGTCATTCTCAAACATTTGAAAATATTATGAATCAAATAAAAACATTTTTCATTCAACAAAAAGATCCAACAAAATCATATGTCAAAATTATTAATAATATTATAAATAATAGCACAAATTTATTTGATCATCACACCCAAATTAGTTTAAAACAAATTCATGCAAGAGCACCCGAGTTTAAAGGTTTACCAAAAATTCACAAAGAAAATATACCAATTAGACCTCTTCTCAATTACAAAACTGCACCTTCTTATAAAATAGCAAAATTTTTAATCAAAATTATTACTAATAATATCACATTAATCAATAACCAATCTATTAAAAACAATTTACATTTAATAAAAAAAATAAATAATATTAATTTATTATTTCAATATAAAATGATATCTTTAGACATAACCAATATGTATACAAATATTCCTGTTATTGAAACTATTGATATATTAGAAGAAAATTTAAAAAACACTGGTACTTTAGATATACTTAAAATTAATGAATTGATTATTATAATTCGAGTTATTCTACAACAAAATTATTTTACTTTTGATGATAAATTTTTTATTCAAGAAAAAGGGCTTGCAATGGGATCTCCATTAAGCGGTTTACTCGCTAATGTTTTCTTAAATTATTTTGAAAATAAATTTATATTTTCAAATTTAAATAAACAACAAAATTTAATAATTTCGTACTCAAGATATGTTGATGATACCTTCATTTTATTTAATGGTACAATTCGACAAATAGAAATTTTCAAAAATTATTTGAACAATGTTCATCCATATATAAAATTTACTCTTGAAATTGAAGATAATAATCAAATAAATTTTTTGGATTTAACAATTTTGAAAAACAATAATAATTTTGAATATAAAATTTACCGGAAACCTACAACTTCTAGCATTACTATAAATAAAACATCACATCACCCACATTCACAAAAAACAGCAACATTTAACTCACTAATTCATCGCATGCTAAATATTCCAATGAATATTCTAAATTTTCAAGAAGAACTAAACACTATAAAATTTATTGCTTTAGATAATGGATATGACTCTAAATTTATTGATAAATTACTTTCAAGGAAAATAAACAAATTAAATAATCCAAATATTAACAATGAGAATAATATAAAATATGTATCAATGGAATACACAAATATCTTACCAAATATTTTACGAAACCATTTTAAAAAATATAAATATAAAATATCCTTCCGCACAAACAATAATTTATATAAAATATTTAAACCAAAATTAAATGTTAAATTAGAATCTTGTTCAGGAGTATATAAAATTAAATGTGATTCATGTGGAAAGTTTTACATCGGGAAAACCGGCAGATGTTTCAAAGATAGATTCAAAGAGCATCTTCCAATGAAGAAAAATAAACAAAATCTAAAGTCTATTTTTGCAAACCATTTAGTTGATAACAATCATAATTATACCAGTTTTGAACAAAATTTGAAGGCTTTACATTTATGTAATCAAGGTGTTTTAATGGACTCTCTTGAAGAATTTGAAATTTACAAAGGGTTCAAAACACAACCAAATTTAATTTTAAATGACAAACTTTCTTTTAATTCAAATATTTTATACAATTCTATTTTGGAATAATTCAATTAAAATTTCTGTTAAAAATCATATTTCATTCATAAAATTAAAATAGCAAGCTTCTAAAATTTGTTTATAAAAAATAATTTTTATTCAAGTTATTTCAATTAAAATTTTTTGTAGTATGCTTTTTTATCAAACAAAAATTTTGTTGAATGAAAAATGTTTTTATTTGATTCATAATATTTTCAAATGTTTGAGAATGACCATTTATGGTTGAAACATGTAACAAAATATTATAAAAAAGTTGTTAAAGCAAAAAAATTATTAAATTTATTTTAAATTAATTTAAACAACTGGAAACCAAACCATCATTATTTTAAGTTAATTAACCAACTTAAAATTTTTTAAAATGTTTTTTCAAAAATAAATGTTAGCTAAAAATAATTATTTCTATATTTATCTTATTTTTTAAATTAATCGCAATAAAAAATAATTTTAAAAATGGTGGTGACTAAAATGGACTCATACGAGATATGTATACGTACGTCAGCGGATCAATATGATGACAAATGTGGAGATATAAAGCTAATGGGAATTAATTGTTTTCAATTATACTTCTATAAATACAGACCAATAATACTTTGAAAGTAGTGACGAAAGATTTAAACTTATACAAAATTGTTGAAAAACTGTTTGGTCAATGTTAACTTTTATTACGTTAATAACATCCTAAAACTCATAAAAACATGACTTAACCACAAAAAATTCTTTCGCCAAACGAATTGTGTTGCAATAGGAAACCTACCTAGATTTTCAGGTTTGACATAAATTATTTTGTATATATATATATGAGATACACAAAACAATCCCTGTACAAATCATAAAATCTAATAAGGCGTACCGCAATAGAAGTCGTTTTGGCCAAAAATGAACATTATATTAGCCAAAATAAAAATATTTCAACATTTCCGTATAAGTTCAAAAGTTTATAGAACTGTAATGAGACATGTTCTATTGACATCCACTCCATAGTGTGCATAATACATAAATCAATACCTCGAAATTGTAACTCACATTAAACCAATGACGAATATGGGGATCGCGTATGAGTGCATTGAAAAAAGCTAGCTAAACATTTACTAAATCTAACCATAATCAAAAAAAACATACAATTAATTTCATATATAAATTAATTGCATCATCCAAAAAATAAGTCAACAAAAAAACCAATACTGGTTTTACCCAAAAATTACAAAAATTTATAATAATATTATATGAATATCTTTGCCAAACCAAACCGGTTTGACAACCAACGCCTAAAACTGCGCCAAAAATATACAAAATCATTAATTATTTACTCATATAATTCAAATATAAAAAAACCCTTACAAAGCCCCAGGTCTTTGTTTCGGCTGCCAGTTTGTTGCGAGTTCCACTGTAGGTGGCTTGGACTTTTATACACAACAATTTTGCTACTTCAAGAAAAAATAAAAATATAACTAACCTACGGATTGTAACGATCACCCTCACACAAATCTGAATTTAGGAATCTCTTAAAATACTTATTCCTAATCTGATATTTCAATAGTTAAACTTCGGAATTAATTAATAATATATATATATATAAAAACAAATAAACTTATCTTCTATGTTTCTTGCACTTCGAAAATTCAAAATCGTCATTCAAAATTTTCATTCTTGCTAACTCAAAACATTAAAAGTTTTCTTAATATGTTTATTTTGAATATATACTTACTATTAAAACAAACAAACAAAATGAAATTACGTTTTTAAATATTTAAAATAACTTTAACATATATTAAATATTTTATGATCTTAAAAATTTTGACGTTAAACTTCATATTCAAAATTTTCTCATATTAATAATGAAGTTAGATACATAATATTTTCAATGATAATGAAGAATCAATGATAATAAAGAAGTTTTTAATGTCCATGTAAAAACTTTTTTTATAATGAAAAAACTTTTATTCATCACATTCAAATTTGTGTGAAAATTAAGTTTTTACTCAATTTAAAAATTTGAGCTAATAAAATAATCAAAAAATTGAAGATTTATTATTGGTTTTTATTTTTAATTTGAATATGTTTTTAACGATACAATTCTTCGTTGCCAACTTCGGTGCAATTCATTTTTATCGTTGCAACGATTTTATTTTATGGAATATGATGTGGGTTATAAGTGTGGTATGTATTTTTGAAATTTCAAAATGGAAAACACAAAATCTATTAATTTGATAAATATTTATAATTTATCAAAAAGCGAAGAATTTGTCACAACCTTACAGGAATGGGGGTTGTTACTCAAAGAGCCTCATTATTTGTGTCCGGATTGTGGTAATCCATTACAACTAATATCAGAACCTCAGAGGTAATTATTTTTTATATGACAATTCATATATTTTAGGTGATGTTATACGGTGGGGTTAAATAATTGTTTCTATTTATAGACCAGATGGGTTTGTGTGGCGATGTCGAGCCAAAATTGCAAAATGCAAAAAGAAAATTAAAATTTGTGATAAAAGAATTTCTATTAGAACAGGAACTTTTTTCGCACGGTCTCATTTGGAATTGTGGAAAATATTAGGATTCACAAACTTATGGGTAGATAATGTTGATTTGAATGTCATTAAAAAACAAATAGATGTTGCAAAACAAACTTCAACCGATTGGGCATCGTTTCATAGAGAAGTTTTGTATCATTTTATGATTAAAAATGGGGAAAAAATTGGTGGGGAGGGAAAAATTGTTGAAATTGATGAGTCCAAATTTGGAAAAAGGAAGTACCATCGAGGACATCATGTCGAAGGACAATGGGTGTTTGGTGGTATTGAGAGGGGGTCTGGCCGTTTATTTATGGTGCCGGTGGAAAATAGAGGTGCGGCAACATTGGTGCCAATCATCAAAGAATGGATTCTTCCGGGAACAACAATAATTTCGGATTATTGGAAGGCATATGATTGCCTAAACACTGAAGAGTATGTGTTTTGTTGTAATTTTTTAAAATCATTTTCTATATTTCCTGTTTTTATTATAGTTATGAACATCTTAAAGTTAATCATTCGATTAATTTTAAGGATCCGGAAACTGGTGCCCATACCAATCGGTATGAGGTGTCGTGGCGTTGGGCGAAGGAGAGTTTCCGGCCAGGAATGCGGAGGAAAGACATATTTCCTTCGCATTTAGCAAAATATATGTTCCTAAAGATGTGCAGCTTCAAAAATTTGGATCCTACACTAGCATTTTATAAGTTAGCTGGTGAGTTATATAGCCCTCTTAATCCAGTAGTTCGCGAAATTGAAGATTCCGAACGGGAGATTGAACTTTTGGAAGCGGAAGAAAATGCTTTCAATTAATTATTTTCAGATTTTTATAAAACATATTATACATACATGGAGTAGCTTTTTTTTTATTGAAAAACACAAAAATTTCTAAAACTAATTTCTTAACACAAAAATAAATTTATATATATATATATATATATATATATATATATATATATATATATATATATATATATATATATATATATATATATATATATATATATATATATATATATATATATATATATATATATATATATATATATATATATACATATATATATATATATATATATATATATATATATATATATATATATATATATATATATATATATATATCTGTAGGTGGGAGGTAAACTACACCAAGTCCAATTTTTTC
>OY856186.1:198891849-198912924 GCA_963693315.1 Diogma glabrata | reverse complement strand
TATTCGAGGAACGGGATGAGTCGAACAAGTACGACATTAGCTAGTATTTTATATACAGTGTTCAGCAGTGCGGTTCCTCGATAAGTCGCAAACTTTAGGGTGTCACCTTTATTGTGTAGCGGGACAATTAAAGCTGTTTTCCATGCAGCTGGTAGTTCTTTTTGGTCCCAGATTGCAGGTCGTATCTACGCAAGACAAGAGTTGCTCCTCCATTTTTAAATAGCTCTGATGATTTACCATTTTTCAGTGTTTTAATGGCAGCTTCCATCTCTTCTATAGTTGCGTAACTGACAAACATCTGACGGAGCAATTGCTCGAATAGGATGAACTTCATTTGCCCTATTCAGTGGGTCTTGAAAGTGAGATCACCATACTGCCAGCACATCACGTTCATTTGTTGTAAGTTCATCGTTTCCATATTTGATGGCTGTGGATCTTGGTTGAAAATATTTTCTCAGATTTCGCGCATTGAGAAAGCATTCTTTCGCATTTTCATTAGCCACATGTTGGTTGATGTTTTCGATACAGTTCTTCATGTGTTCGCATTTCTTTTTTCGTAGAATTTTTGCTGGGCTTTTCTGAGCATAGAAAATTAGTTAGAGAGCCTCGTGTCTTCCTTTTTAACCATTTTTCTCGCCGTTTTTGTTTGTTTTCAACGTTTTGATGGCAATCGTCGTCAAACCATTCATTGCGTGCTGTTGTTACTCGTTTTCTGATTGTAGTTTGTGCTGCGGATATAATGTAGCGTTTCCGGATGTTCAAAAACGTCGACATTCCAGCGCACGGTCGTTTTAGCTTGTCTATTACATGTAGGTGACAACTTGCAATCGTACTTAAAGATGACAAGCATATGATTGGTGTCATGAAGTGTCTCTTAGAGATCATGACATGATCAATTTTATTTTCAGTTCTTCCGTTGTTCGATTTCCACGTTGCTTTGTGAATTCTCTTGTGAGGGTAGAAAGTGCTGGCAGTAACTAGATTATACATCATGTCCAGTTCAAGTGCGTGAAAGTTGTTATTGTTACTGGTATAATGCAAGCTCTTAGGGTCGACATGTGTTTTAAGTTCTGCACTTCTACAAATTTAAGCATTGAAGTTATCGTGCCGCGGTGAACTACTGATGACTTCTTCGAGTTCAAGGAAGAATAAAATTTTACTGATGATAGTTCCAAGATACTATATGTAAATGTTGAGAAACGCAGAAATTAGTGGAGACCAACAAATTTACAAATTAAAAACTTGGTAACATATTTTTTCATTTGTACGCTTAACCGTCGCTAATATATAACGCTTTCAAAATAAATACAATTTATTTCTTTTCAAATTATTCTATTAATTAAAGAAAAGGTTGTTTCATTTAAGAAGACAAAGACAAAGTTTGCTTAATTCAATTAAAACACAGAAAACTGTATTCCACAATTTATATTTTAATTCAGTAATTTTTTTGAATCACCGTTCAATTTCCAAAAAGAAAATTATATGACTATCAAATATGTTGGACAAATATTTTCTATCCAAGTTTTAGTAAGTAATTTTTTTTTATATGATGACTGTGAAAAAGCATATTACACTATGTCAAAAATGCTACCAAATATTTTTGGTAATTTAGTGGTTCTAAAATTAATTAGAACTGTTAAATGTAATGTAATAAATAAAATGTAAAGATTAAATAAAATCCGTTTATTTGAAATTATAATTAGTGACATCTAGTTTACTTATTTGGTTTATATAATTGTCGTTCTTGTCACTAGTTTTGTTAAGTAATAGAAACACAGAACTAACTTCACTCAAGTTCAATTTTTTTACTCTGTTTGTTTGACATATAATATAACTTCCGTTTTTAAAAGTTAATGAAAAAGATGCAAGGTTTTGATTAAAATTGAATAAAAGAAATCCTGAATCATCGTGGTTTTATTTATTGAAAAATTCGAATATTACATAAATAGAATAGAAAACCTGTAAAACATGTAAACAAATTAATATATTTGCTTTTTATAAAGTTTGAATACAAATAAAAGAACAAAAATAAAAAAAAATTATTTTTGAAATTTAAATTTTTCTTTCATCTTCATTTTAATTAACAAAAATCAATATAAAATTGAAAAAAACTCTAATTTGAATCGATTATTAAAATAGATCGTTTCCCGCTATTCCCGCTAGAAGTCAAAAAAAATTTTCATCCAAATTGGATGAAAAGACTATTTTTGACCAAGAAAATGGCAGAGCTTATTTTATTACACTGTCCAATTTCTAAGGTGACCAACCGTCCTCCTTTAGGGAGGACAGTCCTCCTTTTGTAGGTTATGTCCTTCCTCGAAACGTGTCCTCCTTTTCGATATTTTAAATCTAATCTTTTCAGAGATGTTTTTATTAGTACGCAGCCATGAATTCAATTTATTGTATTTTTACTGTTTTCTTCATCTTTGTTGATCCGTAAAAAATTAATGAACAGGGTTGGGAAGTTCTGATGTTCGGAAGTACTGTCATCTGACTACCATTTATTTCGGTCTCTGCAAAACGCCTATGATGAAAAAAAGTTGTCGACAGAAGATCCACCGAAAATCACTTGTTCAAGTTTTGTGCTTCACAGAAATACAAAACCGATTTAATCATGAAACCATCCATAAAATGGCAAAAGGCTGTAAATATAATAATTAGTGGCACATATATGTAATTGATTAAAATTGATTTGAATAAAATAAAACTCGGTTTAATATAGTTAATAATAATTTTTCGATTATATGATTTTCGGTGATATGATGTTTCGATGGAATAACTTTTCGACGAAATAAATTTTCGGTGATATGATATTTTGATCTAATGATTTTTCAATATCAAAACCATTCGATGATATGAAATTCAGTGGTTTGAACTTTCGGTTTACTGATTTTTAGCTCTATAACTCGATTTGATGGTTTGATTATTCGATGCTATGATGCGGATCCGAAAAATTGCATTTATAGTTGAACAAAAACGGCGGATTCTTTTTATAATATTTCCTAATATTTGTATTGTACTTTTTTCTTAAATTTTTTTGTCCTCCTTTTGATTGAAAAAAATTGGTCACCTTACAATTTCATGTCAATTTTTTTTATTTGACCAATATATTTGATAGTGTAATATGCGTCTAAAACATTTTAAAACAGACCTCCCTTTCTTTCCGTCTATGAAATTATTGTTTATAGGGCTACAAAAATAAATTGTATGTAGATGTGTGAAATGCTTAAAACAAAATAGTTGACATTTGATTTTACTTTCAAACGTCAAAGTCGATTGTGTTGTACTCATTCCAATTCCAAACAACAATAAAATTTTAATTCTTAAATATTTAAACCCTGTGTTAATAATTTATTTAAAGTTATAAATTCTATTTCGCACTTGTCAGACTTAAAAAGTTAAAACATGGATTTAATAAATACACCCAAGGTAAAACATTTTTTTTTCTAAGGAGGTTGCGGTTTTTTTTATTGCTCATCGCGATTTTTCTTGTGTCAGATATAAGAAACAAGTTTGTTGTGCTTAGAATAATTGGAAGTATGACAGTTAAATAAGATTTAACAAAATAAAATGATTTAAGGCATAGATATAATAGCATATAGATATAATACATATGTTAATAAAAAGATCAACATGGATATGTTATTAAAATATGTATTTCAAACGGAACATGCGTGCGCTTATAAAATTTTCTTTTCCCTTTCCATCTGTTTTGAAAGTTCGTCGTGAATCGTGTTATTTTTATTTCGTTATTGTTAAATTTTCTTTAAATGAACAGAGAAAAATATTAGTAATCATTTTGGCGTATTGACATTATCTTCTAAACAAAATATATGGAATTTATAAAATTTAATTGTGTAATTTTATATATTAAAAGCGAATAAATAAATTTATTAAAGTATGACTGATAATTTATCACCAACTTCCACTTTGCGATTGAATTTTGATCAAATGACGCCTGAATATGATGAACCAGAACAAAAACTCTTATTTGGAATCCCTGTTCCTGGTTTCGTATCACAAAAAGTTGTTACATGGATTGAAGATGGATTACAGGAGCCAATCATTTACTTTAAAGATTGTGTTGTGATAAAGAAGGTCTCCTTCTAAATTAATATTTTTAATTCTACCAATGCACAACTAATAACATTCCTTTATATTTCTGTATATTTCTAGGTTGAAAAGGTTTTGATGATTGATAGATATAACTCTAAAAATCCATCCGTTGGAACATTATTTTTGACTGCAACTCATCTAATATTCGTAGATGATTCGAATAAAGAGACATGGGTGAGTTTCATTAATGTTTACCAAGTACTTTCACGATTAGTCATTGTTTATTTTTCTTCTATAAAAAATGAAATTTTGTTAGATATAAGAAAAGTCAAGGTTAGGAAAATGGGTCAATACTTTCAGGAAAATCAATGCAAAGTATTTAATAGAAATTTTTGTCTAGACAAATGGGTTATATTGTTTTTTAGCATAATTATGATATGAATATGTACATATTTAACTTTTTCATCGAACAACGGTTTTTTTTTAGACTTTGTCGCTATTTAATTACTAATATAATCTTTCGTTACACTGTTACAGTCCCTGCCGCAGGGTGTGTATTTTTGTTATTAAAAGCATTGAATCGGACTTTTGACTAAAATTGTTTTTTAATTGTTGAATTTAACTTGTAAATAATGAATTCATAAATTTTTGCCTCAATTGAATCATACGAGCAGCTATACCCTGTAGTTCATGTTTGCATTGTTTTTCACTTACCTCGTTTTCTGCTTTATTCGGATCTCTTGGTAATTCTACATAGTTTGATCACCGAATTTTTTTTAATAACGCAAAAATAAAATATTTGATGTTTGTTTTATATAAAGACCTGAATAAAGTCGCCGACTGGGGTGACCAAAACCTTGTCAATTTCAACTCCACCAAAACACAGCTGTTGATTGTTTCCAGATTAAAGACCGAGTTCCCCAAAGATATTTTATTTAGTATGTGTGATGAACCAATAGGTGAATGTAAAAACATTCGTTTATTGGGTGTCACAGTTTCAAATGACCTACTCTGGAACGATCATGTAATGGCGATGGCAAAAAGCGCGTCTAAAAAACTCGGCCTCCTAAATAGATGCAAAAAATTTTTCACTCCATACCAATTGCTCCATGTTTATAAGTCCTATATTCGTCCCTGTATGGAGTACTGCTGTCAAGTTTGGGGTGCTGCCTCTGTTTCCATCTTGGCCCTCTTGGACTCTGTTCAAAAGCGAGCTATACGAATTGTAGGTGATCGAACTTTGACATCACAACTTGATTCCCTACAACATCGTCGCACTGTTGCTGACCTCGTTGTTTTTTACAAATATCGTCATCAGCAGTGCTCAGATGAAATCAGCGGCATCATGCCTCAAACTTATTCTTACCCCCGTTCCACTCGGCAATCGGCTGCCGCAACCAGTGAAACGGTAAAGATCCCGCGCTGTCATACTGGCAGATCGCAGAGAGACTTCTTTGTCCGAACTGCGTACAAATGGAATAGTTTGCCGGAACACTTAGTCTCAGGTGGCTTCAACCCACAGATGTTTAAAAAAAGCGTTAATCTACACCTCAGAACGCCAGTTGTTGTGGGACCCAGGTCTAGACCTAGGTCTTAAAAGGTATTTATGTGTTGTTGTGACACATATTCTAAACCCTATTACACAACACATTTTATTAAAAAAAAAAAAAAAAAAAAAATATAAACAAAACTTGGATAAAAACCAATCCTTAACACCTTATTTCATATTTTTAAAACTATTAGTATTTAGAGATTCACTATTTTGAGCGTTTATATTGCAGCGTGGTTAAACCCCAGGAACTGTAAATAAGGTTTTTGTAAAGGAAGAAATCTCTTCCTCGATCTCTTTTACAGAGTGTTTCAACTAGCTAGAGCAGTTTTAATTTTTATTTAGTAACTGTTAAATCGGTCACTAAACAAAAATTAAAACCCCCCTAGCTAATAACTGTTTGATCATAAGATTATTGAGGATGTGAATATGAACCGATCTGCACTTACATACCTAGTACTTACTCTAATAACATCATTATCAACTCATAAGTTTATTTGTAAATTCCTTTAAAATAAAATGTTGATCGTTTAATCAAAATTAATTAGCTTGTGAATACGAAATAACTAAAATAAAGCCTCAACGAAAAACACAACATAAAAAACTAAATAAACACATTTTAAAAGCACACTTTTTCGGAAACTATCTAAAACGTAAAAAAAAAAATTGTAGAGGAGGAAATGGTTCTCCATTTTGTCTGGTCGTGTCCTGGTTTGGCTTACACCGGACTCCGGAAGATTTTTCGCTTCTTGAAAAGCTCTGGTTTGTTTCCAAAATGGTTGTGCTTTGAACAGCAAAAGTTCGCTACGGACTGCATGTGTCTATGCCCCGTCCCTTAAGAGGGCCATTATAACCTAACCTAACCTAGTATTTGATACCACTTAACACAGTTGCAAACATTAGATGTACAGTAGACATGACCTAACTCATGAAGTTGTTATTTTCATCCCTCCCACCGACTAATTATGTTCCTTCTGACTCAAAGATGAAGTGTATGCAGTTTTACTGAAATCGGAAAATAATTACCCACCGCGCAGTGGCGTCGAAGATAAGAAAATTAGCAGAATAATAGGATTTTTTATGTTTATCAGATATAATCATCTTAAAATATAATATATCTCATAATTTCGATTTTTTATTAAAAGCTAATTACTTTACGATTCCAACGAGCCTAAGTATGTAGAAATTGATCTTAGGAAAGCGTTTTTATCGAATTTCTTCTTCTTAAATCCAAAAAAATAATTTCTGCGAAAATTCAGAAAAAATAAATTTTTATGTTGTATTTAGCCTTTGTTTGAGTAACACAATTTTTTTTTTTGGATACATTACTAGCAGAATTAACTGGACATGGTAAAGTAGATCGTTTGCCAACCATAGTAACATTTGGTAATATTGAGAAGTTATTAACGGTTCCATAATGCAAAGAACAGAGCGGCTTATCGATTGCGAATGCGATATATGAATGCCTTGAAGAATGGGATCTTACTGATAAAGTCGAAGCCATGTGTTACGACACGACATCAAGTAACGCTGGACCAGAAAAAAGTGGAAAAAAGATTGGTCACAACTTGATTCGATTCCCATGTCGTCATCACATACAGGAGATTAAATTACGGGCTGTTTATGATCTCAAATTTGAAAAGACCACAGCATCCGATGTTTATCTGTTCAACAAATTTCAGAAGGCATGGGACGATGGTAAAATTAATCCAACAATGTTCAAAAATGGAATATCGGACAAAAAACTGGGAAACAAAATTCCAAAACACTCGTGAGAAGCTCTAGTAATTTTTTGTCATGAAGAGTTGGAAAAATCACTCCCACGCAGCGAATATAAAGAATTTTTGGATGTTACATTGATTTTTCTGGGCGAAACCATTGAGAATTACAAATTCAAACGCCCAGGTCCGACAAGTCACGCCGTTTGCAATTTTCTGATTATGTTGTTTGTAAAAATTTGGTTCAAATGCATAGATAGAACAGCAGCCGCATATCAGGATTTGGATTTTATCAAAATTGACCAAAGAGTTTCAGAAGAAATGTTGAACAAAATTTGTTATCATCTTCACTATTTAACGGAAGCAAATATTGGCTTGGCTTTTTTCGACCCAGAGATTTCGTTTGATGAAAAACAAAAAATGGTTCAAAACCTTGAGGTCCCAGCACGAGACATCCCCATCGCACCCCAAACTCGTAAAAAAGATTTTGACGCAGTCAAACATATGCAACTTTTTGTTAATAAGAACATTAGCGATTTTGTCACAGAAAAAACTTTTTTTTTAATCGATTTTTTAATCGATTTTGAATTTGTATTGATTTTTTGCTACATGACCCATCAGCATGAGGATTTCGTCAAAGCCACGTTGTTTTGCCAAAGTTTGCATGTTGTTAATGATACCGCCGAACTCGGTGTTAAGTTGATGACACGGAATACAACAGCATTCTAACTAAAGACGAGGAAGGTACACAATGCACCTTTCAGGTGGTCGAAAACTACAGATGCAAATACCCGTCATACAATAAATCTAATTTAATTTATTGATCTCTTTTGGAAAAATGTTGCTTTTGAATGAAAAATTATTATACATTTAACCATAAAAATTAATTTTTTTCTTTGAAAAAAGATTATTATGAATTAGTGAATTTTCGTATAAGTAAGAAGAAAAATTAAGATAAATCGCTTTTCTAAGATCGATTTCTACATACTTAGGCTCGTTAGAATCGTTAATTAATTAGCTTTTAATTAAAAAAATCCAAATTATGAGATATATTATGTTTTAAGATAATTATATCTGATAAAAATAAAAAATCCTATTATTCTGCTAATTTTCTTATCTTCGACGCCACTGCGCGGTGGGTAATTATTTTCCGATTTCAATAAAACTTGATATAGTTCATATTCGAGTCAAAAGGAACATAATTAGCCGGTGGGAGCGAAGAAAAAGATGGTTTGAAAATTGTTCATACATATCTGGTCATGCCTAATGTACAGTCTAGATAAGTATTATTGCTAGATAAATACTTTTCCGTTCCCATTTTTTTTTACTAAAATTGAAGTGGCGCAGTCAATATAAAATATTGTTTTTTGGTGTTCAAGAGGCTTGATTGAAAAATGGCAATCATTTCTTATAAAAAGTTTAGTTATTTTATGAATTAACATTTTAGTTTAACACACAACAAAAAATTTGTGTTTTTATTCCTATTTTTTAACTATCAACTGTTTGATTTATTAAAAAAAATATTTTGGTTCATTCAATACTGCTTCCGTGTTATAATTTTAGTAAATAATATATTTTTATACATGTGTATATTCTTTATTAAAAATATATTCTACACTAACAATTGTAAACTATTGATATGTTGAATATTAAAATGAAAAACCAATAATTATATTACCTTGAAGTTCAGCTCTTCTACTAGTAGTTTCTCAATTTTGTAAACCTAATTTCATAATCTCTTTATGATTCGATCACAAAATTTAAACCAGGTTTTATTCATTCACAATACTAGCCAACAAGTACACCAACAATATTTTTCAGTTAGAATATTAGTTCAACGGTTCTAGAAACTCCTACGCTTGATTGCTGAAACTTTCAGTATAATCACTATTATTTACTTTATCGTTTTCACAATTATCTGCACAATATGCAATTCACTATACAACTTATGTTATCAAATCGATTTTATTTAGTGTACTAAAAAAATTCAATAATTCGAAATAATTAATAACTTCCAAACTTTTTACTTTAACAGCTGCTGTTTAATTATATATGATTTTTGTGATTCTTGATCCCGGGTGGATTTCGATATATCTGTAAATTTTATTTTCCTTAACCATTTGTTTGCTATTGTAAGCCCACCGGTGTTGCAGTTCTACGTGCCTTTTAATGTTTTCTACATATTTTATGTTTTAAGCGTATAATACGCATGTCACATATTGTATTCCTTCTGTGGAAAGGAATATCTGCCATTGACATTTTGGCTAGATAATCTGTCATTGACATGTTGGCTGGATAATCTGTCATTGACATGTTGGCTGGATCATATTATCATATGTCAGTTTTTCTTATTTTCATTTTATTGACAGCCAGTTGGCACGCTAAAGCTATAACCTAAATGCAAATTTTTTTTATATACGGTGATAAAAATTTAAATATTTAAAATAAAAACTTACTGAGGCCCGATGTACTAACATTTAAGTATGAATAAACATTGGAACAGCCGATATATGGTGTAGAGAATAGGGGAACCCCCTGCTAAAACTCTCTGGGACGAATTAAACTTTGAACGTTATAAAATCAATCAATAAAATTGTGCTAAATGTTTGAATGCTGATCTATAGCATAATTTATTACTAAGAAATATTGCTGACAAAAAGTTAATGACTAAAGCCGGTCGCTATTGTAAAAGAATTTAAAAGTTGTGATTTGGAAAACGAATTGATTAAAACCGGGTAGACAAAGCTAATTTTTCCTTCATGAAACTCAATGGTGTTCAATTCCAAATAAATAGCTTAATTTCATTTAAAAAAATTTATGATCAATGAAAAATATTATTGCGGCAGGCAAGTTTTTCAAATTAAATAAGGCGATACACAATATCTCTTGTCCACGATAGAAATTTTATACGTAAGGTTGAGGAAAGGATTGACAATTCCAATCCAATCAGGGCATTGATAATTGCAGCTAAATATGAGACGTTCTCGATGGCAGATGAATGTGGAAAATGGTTAAAATTAGAGTTATCTCATGCATTTCATAAAACTTTACATAAAAGAGAAGAGTAATATGAATACATCAACTTAATATGAATATTTATACAAAAATGGCTTATTATTTGCACTATAAATATTGCGGGCTAAATCTATTGTCGGACGGAAGGAAAGGATGAGGTCGAAACATTCTTAATTGACGAATTGGACGCTTATGGTCTAGAGTTGCTAGCCGATTCTAAAAATAAAAGTGGGTAATTTGCGAAACTGTTTGATAAAACTATCGATTCGTATCTTACCTACTGGCTACTAGATACTTGCAGAAGCTCATAATTCTGAGGATTTTGTCGGTAAACTACCCCAACTAGCCAAATTACTACTATTTATCCCTGGGTCCTCAGATGGAGTGGAGCAAATTTTTTAATTTAAATAAAGTTGTGATAGAAAAGGAAAATTTCGTAGTTAGGCTTTGTACTTAAATTTAAAAATTGCTGATATTTTTTTATTTTCGAAATAATAAATAATAATCTATTTCAAAAATATGTAAGTTTACTGAAAATGGTCTAATACCTAAAGCAAAAATATTAAAAAATTAAAACTTAAATTATATTTTCTACGTAGGTATTAAACTTTAAAATATGTTTAGGTATCTTACTAATTATACTACGCGTAGAAAACTATGTAACAAACTTCAAGTATTATACGCCGTCAACACTGGACCGCACACCAATGCACATTCCCTTCCATTTTTAATCTGTGGTTGAAGAAAGTTATATTAAAACTCTTATCTATAATTTTATACCCAAATAAACGCTAACCAAGCGTCCCTCTATTTCGAAAATTATAAACTCTTTAAACTTTACGATAAAAAATAAAACATCAAATCTTAAGATTTGGGCTTAAGCGCGTTAAAAATCATTCACTACACTCTACAGCTCTAAAACAATCAAGTACAAAAAAGAAATAAACAATGTTCTTGCCAAAATAAAAAAGTTTTGTGTAAAAAATTCTAGGAAGTTTTATATTATATTTGAAATATAGGATAATTCCTATATCCCACTTGGAAAGAATCCAGTCTACTCAAGCATCAAGTAAAATTGATCCATTTTTTATTTAATATTTTTCTATATAATAACATCGATAATAATTTGTATTTATTTTCAGATACTGCATATGCATTTAGGAAGTATAGAAAAACAACCATTAAGTACAAAAGGATCACCGCTTTTAATTCGTTGTAAAACTTTTCTTTCTGTCACATTTGTTGTTCCTAAAGAAAGAGAATGCCATGACGTTTATATAACACTGTTAAAACTAAGTCAACCAGGTATGACCTGTACTGGCATTAAAAATAAATAAATAATTATTTCCCGTTTTTGCAGTTCACATGAAAGATTTATATTGTTTTCACTATACATCAAGTAATGAAGATCTGCCAAAGTCATCAGGATGGAATTATTTCAATTTAGAAAATGAATATAAAAGAATGAGAGTTCCAAATGATCAATGGACAAGATGTGTATTGAATGAATCATATGAATTATGTGATACTTATCCAAGCAAAGTTTATGTTCCAGCAGAAGCTACAACAGCAATGCTATTAGGAAGTTCCAGATTTCGCTCAAAAGGACGTTTACCTGCGTTGACATATTTACATACAAATAAGGTAACTTTTAGAAAAAAAATAAAAAGATCAAAATGTACAGTTTTATTTATAATCAAAGGCATCTATATGTCGATGCAGTCAACCGTTATCTGGATTCAGTGCTCGTTGCTTAGAAGATGAACAAATGTTAGAAGCTATTAGAAAAACAAATCCAAATGTTGGATATATGTATGTAGTTGATACACGACCAAGAGTAAATTTTTAAAATATATTATTACTTTAAACAAAAATACTGATAAAAAATTAATAATCGGTAGATAAATGCAATGGCTAATCGGGCAACTGGGAAAGGATATGAAAATGAGGCATTTTATGAAAATATAAAATTTCAATTTCTTGGCATTGAAAATATTCATGTGATGCGTACCAGTCTACAACGATTGATAGAAAGTAAGTTTTTTTTTTTTTCATATTTTTGATATTTGTTTTGATTATTTTCTTCGTTGTGATTAAATTTTGTTTATAACATAAAATTATATCAATATGTAATTTGACATGCGTTGAATGTTATAAACGTTGTATTCTTCTATGGTTTTCTTTATTATTTTTTTATTGTCATTTTTTCATAAATTTTAACAATTTATTAAAATGAATTGATGGTACCAATGAAAAGCTGTCTCAATCATTTTTCAGGATATTGTCATGAATTTAATTTTGATTTAAATCTGAATTCGGTACATTTTCCCAATCTACTAAATTCGAACACTTAAGACGCGCAATTTTGTTATTTTTTCAGTTTATTCAGTTATTTCGCAGTTTTCTTCGTTAAGGATCCGTTCCTCACAATTTTTCGAAATACTCAAATAAATAAATAATCATAAATTTTGTTCAACAAAAGTTATAAAACTAATAAAACTTGTTTTTCCCACTTTAGCGCTTTTATAAAGGCTGAACGTTGAATTTTTTTCATTAATGTTAGGCAACTAATTTAATTAGTAATTTTAAAAATGTTCTTTCGAGAAAACACGCTAAAATCAATGATTTCAACGCAAAAATTATGATAGTGAATCATAAAAAATCAATAATATTTTATGCTAAAATGAAATTTTGTTTATTTGCCAAGGACTGAACGTTGAGACTTTTTTTTATTTAATTGTTTTAATAACGTTTAAAAACGTTTATAAAACGCAATATTTAAGAAGAATTTGTTCCCAATAATTTGATAGCATATAAAGTTTCTTTTTTCTCAGATTAGAATTAGCGTTTCTTATAGATTTAAAAAAAACTAGCAATAATTGTACAATTTTGAATCAGTCCCTGGGCCCATGCCGATTTCATTTTATGATTACTCCATATTTTATACTTCGTGAGATTACCGATTGCCTGGAATCTTGTAAATTTGCTACCACAATTGTTTTTTAACTACGGGGTGTGGAATTTATTTTAGAACACGAAGGTAACCTTGTCCGACAAAAATCTGTCGGCTATTGTCGAGTCGGACAATTGACATTTTGGCATGTTTGCGTTGTCGGTCTCGGGAATAGTAGACAAATTTTTGTTTATTATTGCATTTTTCGGAGCTTGCTAAAATATGTGGTAATCATCAAATGAAATCGGCGTGGGTCAAGGGACTACATGACCTCTCTTTCGAGTTTTGGAGTATCTTTTAAATTCATAAAATAGTTTTTAATAATAATACACTTATATGAACAAAATCCGTTTTATAATGATATTCATTTCGATACAGATTTTATTACGATACAGATTTTTAATCAATAGAAAGAAAAGAAACCAGGGACTGAAACCGAACCCGAACCTGAACCCAAATGGGTTCAGGTTCGGTCTTTTTATAAACCCGAACCCGAATCCATAAATCTCAGGTTCGGGTTCATTAATAAATATAAAAATATATATTTTCCTACGCATGTAAGCGTAGAGAGGCTTTTTCAGCTTTGAAATTTGTATTGTCACCACAAAGAGCAAATTTAAAAGAAGAAAATTTAAAAAATATTTTGATTCTTAAATTAAATGAGAATTTTTTTGAAAAATAAATAAAGTTTTTTGACAAATAAATAAAATATATTGTACTCTTTTTCTAAATTTTGAACCCGAACCGAACCCTGAACCGAACCTGAACCTGAACTTTCTATTTTGATTAACCCGAACCTGAACCCGAACCCAATTTTTTCAGGGTTTCAGTCCCTGAAAGAAACTCATAGTTTTTCAATCAAACATGCTATGCATTTGACGTTTGTTGAAATTTTCGTATGGGAAAAAAATGAACTTTGAAATTTGAAAATTGAAATTTTTGTTGTAATTTTCGTTCTTCGTTATTTACCGGGTGTAGAAAAAATAATGTATGCCACTTTCATGTAATGGTTATTACATGATCGTAGCATAATATAATATTATTTAGAGCATTTAAAGCGGAAACGTTTTAGAAACTAAAGATCAATAATCCCTGTAAAAAGTAACTTGTAACTGAAGATCATCAGCGCTGGAATGTCGAAGCATTTAAACATCCGGAAACGCTGAATAGATATTAGAAAATAATAACACAAAACATAGAAGAGCATGACATCCCTTCTGAGATGCCATTAAACATACAAGAAGAATGACAAACGCTTCAATCAACCATTATAGCCGCAGCACAAACTACAATCGGAAAACGACCACCGAAATCACACAACCAATGGTTTGACGACGAGTGCCGCCAATCCGTTGAACATAAACAAAAAATGCGAGAAAAATGGTTAACAAGGAACATACGAAGCTCCCAAGCTTCTTATCTATGCGCCAGGAAAGCCTCATCAAAACTTCTACGTAAAAAGAAACGCGAACACATGAAGAGCTGCATCGAAAACATCAACCAACATGCGGCCAACGGAAATTCAAAAGAGTGCTTTGCCAATGCACGGAATCTGACAAAAGATTTCCACACAAGATCTACAGTCATCAAAAATGAAAATAATGAACTTACAACAAGTGAACGTTTTGTGCTGACAGTGTGGCGACCCCACTTTCAAGACCTACTGAATAGGACGAATGAAGTTCATCCTATTCGAGCAATTGCTCCATCAACTGAGGAGATTTTTGTCCCTTACCCAGCAATAGAAGAAGTGGAAGCTGCCATTAAAAAACTGAAAAATAGCAAATCACCAGGTTTCGATGGAATTCCTGCAGAACTTCTGAAAAATGGAGGAGCAGCTTTGGTCTCACGTATATACGATCTGATTCTTGCAATCTGGGACCAAGAAGAACTACCTGCTGAATGGAAAACAGCTCTCATTGTTCCGCTACATAAGAAAGGTGACCGTCTAAAGTGTGCAAATTATCGCGGCATCGCACTGTTGAATACTGCATACAAAATACTAGCTAATGTCTTACTTGCTCGACTCATCCTGTTCGCCGAATCTATCATCGGTGACTATCAGTGTGGTTTTCGTCCCAACCGCTCAACCACAGATCAATGTTTTACATTAAAGATGATTCTGGAAAAATGTTGGGACCACAACATCAGCATTCACCAGCTCTACGTTGATTTCAGGCAAGCATATGATAGTATCATCCGCGACAATCTCTGGTCCGCACTCATATGCCTTGGTATCCCAGAGAAACTTGTTTCTCTGTGCAAACTCACAACATCGGGATCAAATTGTAGAATAGTAACCGAAGGGTCAGTTTCTGATGCTTTCGATATAACATCAGGTGTTCGACAAGGTGATGCACTCGCGCCCGTACTTCTTAATTTGGAGCTGGAGTACGCGATAAGAAAAAGCCCGAATTGAGACACAAAACTGCATATATAACGAATCTAGTCAAGTTCTTGGCTACGCAGATGATATTGTGCTTCTCGGACGTAGAACAAGCGATATTAAGGGTGCTTTCCAAACGACGACTTATTTGATACTTATTACTTATTTGCCGCCATATTGAAAACGTCAAAAAAATCATTCAAGACAATAATGTCTATAATTATGACAGTTTAAATCTGATTTATAAAAACGTTTGATCAATTTAGTGACAGATATTAACTAAATTAAATAAAAAGTATATTTGACATATCAGATTAGATTTTTATGCAAAAAGAGATACATAGCCAGTATACTTATTCGAGTAAGTTTAGAATAAGTTACGTTCCACAAATAAGTCGTCGTTTGGAAAGCACCCTATATATAGTCTCTCTCAGCTTGAAAGAAATGCTAAACGGCTTGGATTATGCATCAACACCGGCAAAAATAAAGTGTTAACAACATCTAAGAACATACCTCCTGGAAATCTGGATACTGGCGACTATGAAGTGGAACGCGTGGAAAACTTCAAATACCTCGGGTCTGTAATAACATCGTCAAATGACATGCAGGCAGATATCAAAGGCCGTGTCTCTGCCGCATACAGAGTTTACTACGCATACTCAAAACTTCTGCGATCAAAACATCTTTCGCGGTCGTGTAAACTCACACTTTACAAATTAATCCGACCTGTGCTTACATTTGGAAGTGAAAGCTGGACGCTGACTTCCTCCGATTGTAGAATTTTATCAACATTCGAGAGGAAGGTCATACGAAAAATTTATGGTCCATGTAAAGTTGCTGAAAATCAGTATAGAATCCTGAAATATATTAGAAAAACTATGGTTACAATTAAGAGTAGATGTTTATTCAGTTATTTATAGATGAACAATGTTTTTAATCACCTAATATGATTAATGTTCAAATTCGGCTTTACTAATACATATACAATTATGTGATAATAAAACCATACTAGTTTCCATTAAATGTAATGTTTGTTAGTAGCTAATGGTCTATATTTACATACATAACACTTTTCTCCTTTTTAATTAGAGAATACTAATTATTTACATTATCTTATAATTACTAAAACTTTACTCTGTTACAATTAAAATTTTCTAAACAGGAAGAAGCTTAAATTAATTTCTATTATTATTTCTTTGTTCTAGTAAAATAGAATCTCTTAAATTATAATTTGATCTTTGTGATCTGGGTTTTTTCACTCCAGATTGCTCACCAGAGTTTAATCTCCGTTTCCTTCCACGATTCGCAAGAGAAGATTTGGTAGTAGGTATATACAAATATTTATTTCGGATTTTATGAAACGGTTTCAATTGGTTTCTGTGTGCAGTCCTAAGTGATCCCCTTAAATCTATAACATATAAGTATTTACTAAGACGTTTTACAATTTTACCCGGAATCCATTTAGAAAATTTAAACTTTTTTAAATATAATATATCTTGATTATTATACAAATCAAATTGAGCATTTTTTTTATTTTTAAATTTTAATTCAGTTTCTGAAATTTTTTTTTCAAAATTATTATTATTAATATTTGGTTTAGCATACTCGTACTTTGGCTGATTATTTAATTTAAAAGTAACTTTTTTCTTATTTCTATTGCTTTTCTTATTAACTAAAGACAATAACGTTGTTGTATTATAGTTGAATATGGAATTAGCAGGTGATAATCCGGTTATCGAACAAGGTGTATTTCTATATTTAAATAAAATATCCAAAATTATTAAATTAATATCAACAGTTGTATTAACATTTTTTTTAAAAACAGATTTAACTGTTTGTACAGCCCGTTCTGCAAGTCCATTGCTCTCGGGATGGTACGGTGGACTGTGTGTCAATATTATTCCATTTGCAGAACAAAATTCATTGAATTCCTTTGAGGTAAAAGGCGGACCATTATCACTAACAATTTGATCAGGCAACCCAAAATTTACAAATTGTGCTTTCAATTTTGATATAATTACAGATGCTGGGGATTTATTAACCAGATAACAATCAATCCATTTGCTAAAAGCATCAACAGAAATCAAAAACACATATTTCCCGAAATGAAATAAGTCTATGTGAATTCTTTCAAATGGATATGAGGTTGGAGGCCAATTTGAATTTTCACAATCTTTTGAAATTCTTTGCATGAGATTACAGTCTACACACGTTTTAGCAAATTCCTCTATATCCCTATCAATACCATGCCACCAAACTAACTGACGCGCTAAAAGCTTCATACGAACTATACCTGTATGTTGATCATGAAGCATATGCAGTATTTGATCACGAAAAATTAAAGGAATGAAAATCCGATCACCATAAAATATACAATTGCTTTCACAAGACAAAACATTGCGTAATTGAAAATAGTATTTAAATTCTTTATCTATATTATTTGGCCAGCCATTTTTGAGATATTCGTATAAGTTCTTATAAAACTTATCCATAGAAATCTCTTTGGCAATATCATCCATTTTTATTGGCAATTTATCACCGACATTAAACGCTAACACAAAAGGTTCTTCCACATTCGTAACCGACTTTAACAGCAATCTTGATAATGCGTCAGCATTATTCATTAATGAACTCTTACGATAAATAATCTCGTAGTCGAACATAGACAAATATATAGCCCACCTTTGAATCCTTAACGCCGCGACTGATGGCAATTCTTTTTTCTTATTAAAAATATCTTGTAAACCTTTGTGATCGCTATAAATTACAAATTTTCTTCCAAATACGTACTTATAAAATTTTTTAACTGCAAAAACCACCGCTAGGGCTTCTCTATGCAGTTGACTATAATTTTTTTCAGCTATGCTGAGAGTTGATGAAGCAAAAAAACTGGTTTTTCTTCGCCATCTACTATGTGAGCTAAAACAGCTCCTACACCATAAGGACTCGCATCACAAACGATACTCAAGGGTTTGTTTTGATCATAAAATGTCAATACATTATTTGTTAACAACATTGATTTGCTTTCATTAAAAGATTTTTTGCAATCTTCTGACCAATTAAACTTCTCATTCTTGCGTAAAAGTTTATATAAAGGATGAAGAATTGTAGACAAGTTAGGCAAAAACTTCCCATAATAGTTCAGAAGCCCCAGGAATGACTGTAGCTCTGTAACGTTAGTCGGTTCAGGAGCATTACTTATCGCTTCCACTTTTTTCGAATTCGGTTTAATACCCTCTTTACATACAATATGACCAAGATATTCCACACTGTCTTGAAAAAACTGACACTTTTCTAAATTAATTTTGATGTTATGATTATTTAATTCAACTACTACTTTTCTCAATTTATGTTTGGTATCCTCAATATCAACCCCTGCTATTAATATATCGTCTAAATAGCATGAAACACCTTCCATATTTAAAAGTATTTTGTCCATAATTGATTGGAAAATACTAGGTGCAGACGCCACCCCAAATGGAAGTCTCTGAAACTGAAACAACCCTTTATGGGTGTTAACTGTTACATATTGTTTTGATTCCTTACTGATGGCTAGTTGTTGATATGCGCCCGCTAAATCAATAACACAAAAGCAAGAATAATTAGCTAGCTTAGCAAACGCGTCTTCAATTAATGGCAATGGATACTCCTCCATGTGCAAAAATTTATTAATGGTGACTTTGAAGTCCCCACATATCCTTATACTGCCATTGGACTTAGGTACAATCACTATAGGCGACGCCCATTTTGAATTTTTTACCGGAATTAAAATTTTATCCTCTACTAGCCGATCCAGTTCAGTACTTACAACTGATTCCATATTATAAGGTACACTATAGGGTCGTCTATGGATTGGATTAATATCAGCATCAATTAAAATATCAGCCTCGAAACCAAAAAATGCCTCATTATTTTCCGTATTAAACACCTTGGGAGCTAAATTTTTTAATTCATTAATAAAAGATAGATTCACCTGATTTAAAACTAAATGATTTAATTCTTTGGGTTCCATCTTTACATCAAAAGCACTTTGCCACTTTGGAAATAATATTGACATCCAATCGCGGCCCATTATTGGCATAAATTCTTTATCTGTTTCCAATACCGTTAATTGCAATTTGTAATTTTTATTTCCACCCACTTGTACTGAAACCGGAATATTACCCGCAATTTCAACTTTATTTCCTGTAAGTAAATTAACATTACTAAAGCTTTTATTTAATTTAATATTACTAAAAAAAACGACTGTAAATAAATTTATTAATGACACTTAAACAAGCACCACTATCAATTTCCATCTCAAAAGAGAACTCTTCTATTTTTACATCAATTGTTATTGGGCTCACAATATTTATTTTATCAAAATTTTTAAAACATAAATTATTCAAATATACTTCCCTAAATTTATTCCTTTTATTTCGGCAAACTTTTGATGAATGGCCTAGTTCTCCACAATTGTAACAATACCAATTGTACGCCGGACATTTATTAATGTCATGTCGTCCGCCACATTTATTGCAATTATAAATATATTTGCTTGGTACTTGATATGATGATCCTTGCTGGTGTGGCGATGTAAATCTTCCCTGACGATGTGGTGACTTTGATTTGCTTCTTGATGATGACCTTGACTCTGTTCGACGACCTCTAACACCGATATGTGCAACGTTTGGTTGTTGTGAAATGTAGCTATAACTATCACTTTTAATAATCTTTTGATCTATTCCCGCCATTTCTGCTGCACAGGCTTTCTCACAGGCAGTTGGAAAATTCAATTTATTTTCACTTAAAAGCATGCTATGAATTTTTTCGCTCCGCAATCCCAACACAAATTTATCCCGAAGAGCACGCTCCAGAAAATCTCCAAAATTGCATGTTTCCGCTAACATTTTTAGTTCTATTATGTATTCACTGATGGATTCATTAATTTTTTGTTCTCGTTTAAAAAACTTGTAGCTTTCAGCAATTTCTATGGTACTTGGCTGGAAATGTTCCGATAATATCTTCTTTAATTCATCAAATGTCTTTTGCTGGAACCACGGGATATAACAGTTTACAGAGAATTTCAAACGTTTCTGGCCCCATAAACGTTATAAACAACGGCACCTTTTTTTCTGGTTTAACATCATTACAGAAAAACAGTTGTTCCATTCTCATCATATATTTACTAAAGTCTCCTCCAGGAACAAAACTTTCTATTGAGCCAATAAACGACGCCATGACCACAATTAACTATATGCACGCGTTTCTTTTGTTAAACGTATCACTTATTTCAAATTATTTTATTAACAATATGACGATTATTCTTCTTTAATAAGTTTTTTTTTTCATTAATGATTTTCACAATAACGGGTAGATCCGTTAACAATAATATTTTATTTTATTACTACGGAATCAC
>OY856186.1:198653791-198891649 GCA_963693315.1 Diogma glabrata | reverse complement strand
CCACCGTGACTGAGTCGACGCTAGTGCAGAGGCAATAGGAACATTGGTGAAGAGGGATACGACATCAAATGATACCAATGAATGATTTTGTGGAACTCTGATCGTTGACAAAAATTTTTTGAACTCGAACGAATTGAGAGTGTTAAAAGGAGAGTTGTTAGTGATCTTGAGCAAAATATGATTGATGTATTTAGATAAATTGTACGAGGGGGCACCAATGTTCGAAACAATTGGGCGTAGGGGAACATTGACCTTATGGACTTTGGGAAGCCCATATATGCGAGGTGGATATGATGTATCTGCATACATTTTAAACTTAATGCTGTCACTGAAATCGTCGATCAATTGTAACTTTTTGACAAAACCGTTATTTTTCCTTATTAGGGTTGCAGTTGGATCCGAGTTAAGTTTCACATAAGTAGAACAATCGGAAACCAGAGACAACATTTTACTTTTATAGTCAGAAGTATATAAAATGACCGTGAGGTTACCTTTGTCCGACGGAAGGATGGTTAATTCTTTGTGGAGCTTTGTGAAAGAAACGGTTTGCTTGTAGAATTTTTCAATAAGGTTATCAGTATAGGACAGCTTGTGGTTGGTCTCTTTCGTGAACAGTTGTTGGGCTCTCTCCGTAAGCATATTTTGTACATTATCTTTGTGATTTGGAGGTACATGTCGAGAAATAAAATCATTGATTGTTGAAAGAAATTGCACTTTGTTGTCAAAGGATGATTTGGTAGGAGGAATGAACTTGGGTCCGTAACTGAGGATAGTTTCGACAGGTTGTGGAATGGCCACAGCCGTGGTGTTGATAATGTGTGAGGCATCGTAATGGAGATCTGGTAAAGGAAATGTTGATGCTAAGGTGTTGAATTTACTTAACAATACTTTGTTTAATTTTTGAATCAAGTTGTCTAATTTAGTGTGTTGACTATAATAGAAGTGAACAAGAATGGATTGAGGTAAATGTTTATTGAGCTCTTTTCTAAAGAAACTGAGATCATTCTGTAACTGTTCCAATTGAACCACTGTCTGTGATATGACAAGGGACAATAATTGTCTATTTAATCGCACAAAAAATTTTTCAGTGGTTTTGTTTGGGATAGGAAAGAGAGTTGATTTCAAACTTCCTGTTTTATTCCCAAGAAAAGAGGGGATAATATGGTTATGTTTGCACTTAAGTAAGAAAATACGACGGCTTGTTTGGTTTGCCAATTTCTCAATAGCATGGATAAAAAGTTTCATAGTATTGTGTGGGTACTCACCGAAGTTGATCAGGATGAAACGCAGAAAAGTGATGCGTGTGTTTGCGGGTAGATGATGTCTAGTGTTCCACGGAACAACCATTGGTGTGTCGAAGCCTATGTGAGCGTCAATGATTTCCACATCGTTATAAGCAATGCCAATGTTAGAGTTGGAATTATTACTATTACTAATGTTAGAATTATTAAAAATGTTGGAATTATTGCTAATGTTAGAATTTTGGGCTCTTCTAGAGTCTCTTCCATTGATAATGTTTGTATCCTGTAGATACAGATTGTGATGCATGACTTCCAAAGTAATATTGTACAAAACTGAATGATTATATCGATCGGTTTTGATTGTATCGATTCTGTCCAGATGGTGTGAGTAAGAATAGATGAGTTGTAATATCCAAAAAAGGTTTCCAGAAAATGTAGAATGAGATGGAGTGTACGTAACACAATAGTTGTTGATTATTAATATATGTATTCGCCCTTTATTTTTGTGATGTGGTTTAGAATTTATTTTTCGAAGGCGCCTTCCGATGTTGAATTGATTTTAAATCATTACCAAAGAGTGCACAAAACCAAAGCAGAATATGTTGATGTTAGGTTTAGATAGCTTAGGATTCATTAAAATGTTGTATAATTTTAAAAAAATCCAATTTATTTGATTGTATTGGTCGACGTTTCGGCAGTTTTTTGTTGCCTTTATCAAGACTAAAATATAAAAAAAAAATATAAAATATAAAATATAAATGTTTTACATGTATATAATTAATTAGTTCACCTATGTTACCCTTAAGTCAATAGCTTAGAACAGAACTATTTTAAAAACTTTTAAAAATCTTTAAAAACTTTTAAAAAACTTTTACAAACTTTAAAAAACTTTTACAACACAGCATATACAATAATTGACAGGATTTGAAATAGTTTTTAGTTGTCTTTAAAAGTTTTTTACAAAACTAATAAAATTGTTATTATTGGACATTGACAATATACATAAGCATAACCAACATTACTGGTAAAAAATGTGGAAATCATTGATTGTACGAACAACACTAACTGTACGAACAAAACGATGGAGGTTTGTGTCATTTGGACTAAAATTAAATAAGAAAATTTTTAGCCATATGTATTTGATTAATTAGTTAAATTGATGTTACCCTTGATTCAATCTGATGAAAACTTTAAAACCTCAAAAAACACATATAATGTTTAAAAAAGGAAGACAATGGTTCACTACTTGGTTTGAAAAATAAAAATATAAAACTAATTGATGCAATAAAATTAATGGCACTGATAATACATTGAACCAACCAAAATTGCTGGTATGATTGAAAACACTGACTATGTAGGTGACGATGAAGATTTATAGATTTATAACATTATTATATATATAAACCTGTTTGGTAACAAAATCATGTATTTGATCACCCACATCGACACACAAAACAATAGAAATTTTTACCGCCGAAACAAACGAGTATATATAATGACAATACCATTGTACAATGTAAAATTTATGCACAAAATTATTGTATATATTATTCATGTAGTCCACCAGATGTCAACCCGAATCGTGACCAACTTCATGTTGGGGGCATTTATTACGTCGATAATGGATGGTTCACAAATCCGTATATGAAACAAAATTTTTGGAAAATGAGAAATGAAAATGAATGTGAATTGGAGTTCAAGTTACTTAAGAATTTAAAAAATTTTTAAAAAATTTTTAAAAAAAAAAACAAACGGGTTTAGATAAGGAAAAGACAATTGGGAATTCGGAATTAAGGAAAGGACACTTGAGAAATTGGAATTGGATTAGAATGATTATTGTAACTTGGGACCGGGAACATGGTTTTTAATAGGCTCACAGTGCCGAAACTCAAGACTGAATCAGTTGGGTCAGAGGTTAGGTTGATGGCATTCGGACGGTTAGACAAAATGTAGCAGTTTTCATTAAATAATCTTTTATGGTAATTGGATTGGTTGGAAAGAATGGTAGGTTCATTAAAATTGAAATTATGACCAGGGTTCTCAGATATATGCTTAAGCACTGCAGTTCTGGTGGTAGAAGGAATCCCTTTGGTTTTATCTTTTTGTTGGTTTCTGACTGATAGCTCATGTTGATACATGCGGGTGGCAAGTTTTTTTCCCGTTTGTCCAACGTATACTGCTGAACAACCCGGATGCAAACAGTCGATCTTGTAAACTAAACCACTTTTGTCTAAGAGGGCCAATCGATCTTTGGTTTTCGTAAAAATGGTGTTGCCTAGGGAGCCCGAGTAGTTGTTGACATATTGGAAATCTGGAAACTTGAGGCTGAAAAATGTTTTGAAAAATTCATGAACAAAATGGATGTGTGGGAATGAAAAATACTGTTTGTCGGTAGTAGGAGATGCTATAGTATCTCCAGGAGGATGATTGTTATGGTTTTTATGGTAAAACCGGGTTACCAGTTTGTTAATTAAATTTAATGGATAGTTATTGTTAACAAGGAATTTCGTTACAAGGTCAATATTCTTCTTATGGAACACAGTATCACTGATAGACAGAGCTCTATGAAAACAAGAGTAAGCTATGTTTACTTTGGTGTCAATTGAATGCTGCGAATAAAAATTCAAAATCCGGTTGGATGCCATTGATTTGTAGTACCAATCGGTGCGAAGAAGGCCTGAAGGTAATCTCTCGATTTTCATATCCAGAAAATTTATACAGTGTTCCACTTCAACCTCAAGCGTGAATTTGATATACTGGGACAGAGAGTTTAAGTGAGAAAGGGTATCGTTAATCAGGTTCGTGGGAATGCAACAAATTATGTCATCAACATACTTTTTAAGGAAAACAGGCTGGTACGGTAAACTATTTAAACCTTCAATCAAAAGATCCTCTAAGACAAAGTCCGACAAAGTTGGTGATAAGGGATTACCCATCGCTAACCCCTGTATTTGTTTGTAGATGTTGTCTTCGTATTTAAAATATGATGCGTCCTTGATGCAGAAAGAAATTATTTCAAAGAAGAGAGTGTATGGTATTTTTGTAACTTCTTCAATCATGGGCCACCGTGACTGAGTCGACGCTAGTGCAGAGGCAATAGGAACATTGGTGAAGAGGGATACGACATCAAATGATACCAATGAATGATTTTGTGGAACTCTGATCGTTGACAAAAATTTTTTGAACTCGAACGAATTGAGAGTGTTAAAAGGAGAGTTGTTAGTGATCTTGAGCAAAATATGATTGATGTATTTAGATAAATTGTACGAGGGGGCACCAATGTTCGAAACAATTGGGCGTAGGGGAACATTGACCTTATGGACTTTGGGAAGCCCATATATGCGAGGTGGATATGATGTATCTGCATACATTTTAAACTTAATGCTGTCACTGAAATCGTCGATCAATTGTAACTTTTTGACAAAACCGTTATTTTTCCTTATTAGGGTTGCAGTTGGATCCGAGTTAAGTTTCACATAAGTAGAACAATCGGAAACCAGAGACAACATTTTACTTTTATAGTCAGAAGTATATAAAATGACCGTGAGGTTACCTTTGTCCGACGGAAGGATGGTTAATTCTTTGTGGAGCTTTGTGAAAGAAACGGTTTGCTTGTAGAATTTTTCAATAAGGTTATCAGTATAGGACAGCTTGTGGTTGGTCTCTTTCGTGAACAGTTGTTGGGCTCTCTCCGTAAGCATATTTTGTACATTATCTTTGTGATTTGGAGGTACATGTCGAGAAATAAAATCATTGATTGTTGAAAGAAATTGCACTTTGTTGTCAAAGGATGATTTGGTAGGAGGAATGAACTTGGGTCCGTAACTGAGGATAGTTTCGACAGGTTGTGGAATGGCCACAGCCGTGGTGTTGATAATGTGTGAGGCATCGTAATGGAGATCTGGTAAAGGAAATGTTGATGCTAAGGTGTTGAATTTACTTAACAATACTTTGTTTAATTTTTGAATCAAGTTGTCTAATTTAGTGTGTTGACTATAATAGAAGTGAACAAGAATGGATTGAGGTAAATGTTTATTGAGCTCTTTTCTAAAGAAACTGAGATCATTCTGTAACTGTTCCAATTGAACCACTGTCTGTGATATGACAAGGGACAATAATTGTCTATTTAATCGCACAAAAAATTTTTCAGTGGTTTTGTTTGGGATAGGAAAGAGAGTTGATTTCAAACTTCGTGTTTTATTCCCAAGAAAAGAGGGGATAATATGGTTATGTTTGCACTTAAGTAAGAAAATACGACGGCTTGTTTGGTTTGCCAATTTCTCAATAGCATGGATAAAAAGTTTCATAGTATTGTGTGGGTACTCACCGAAGTTGATCAGGATGAAACGCAGAAAAGTGATGCGTGTGTTTGCGGGTAGATGATGTCTAGTGTTCCACGGAACAACCATTGGTGTGTCGAAGCCTATGTGAGCGTCAATGATTTCCACATCGTTATAAGCAATGCCAATGTTAGAGTTGGAATTATTACTATTACTAATGTTAGAATTATTAAAAATGTTGGAATTATTGCTAATGTTAGAATTTTGGGCTCTTCTAGAGTCTCTTCCATTGATAATGTTTGTATCCTGTAGATACAGATTGTGATGCATGACTTCCAAAGTAATATTGTACAAAACTGAATGATTATATCGATCGGTTTTGATTGTATCGATTCTGTCCAGATGGTGTGAGTAAGAATAGATGAGTTGTAATATCCAAAAAAGGTTTCCAGAAAATGTAGAATGAGATGGAGTGTACGTAACACAATAGTTGTTGATTATTAATATATGTATTCGCCCTTTATTTTTGTGATGTGGTTTAGAATTTATTTTTCGAAGGCGCCTTCCGATGTTGAATTGATTTTAAATCATTACCAAAGAGTGCATAAAACCAAAGCAGAATATGTTGATGTTAGGTTTAGATAGCTTAGGATTCATTAAAATGTTGTATAATTTTAAAAAAATCCAATTTATTTGATTGTATTGGTCGACGTTTCGGCAGTTTTTTGTTGCCTTTATCAAGACTAAAATATAAAAAAAAAAATATAAAATATAAAATATAAATGTTTTACATGTATATAATTAATTAGTTCACCTATGTTACCCTTAAGTCAATAGCTTAGAACAGAACTATTTTAAAAACTTTTAAAAATCTTTAAAAACTTTTAAAAAACTTTTACAAACTTTAAAAAACTTTTACAACACAGCATATACAATAATTGACAGGATTTGAAATAGTTTTTAGTTGTCTTTAAAAGTTTTTTACAAAACTAATAAAATTGTTATTATTGGACATTGACAATATACATAAGCATAACCAACATTACTGGTAAAAAATGTGGAAATCATTGATTGTACGAACAACACTAACTGTACGAACAAAACGATGGAGGTTTGTGTCATTTGGACTAAAATTAAATAAGAAAATTTTTAGCCATATGTATTTGATTAATTAGTTAAATTGATGTTACCCTTGATTCAATCTGATGAAAACTTTAAAACCTCAAAAAACACATATAATGTTTAAAAAAGGAAGACAATGGTTCACTACTTGGTTTGAAAAATAAAAATATAAAACTAATTGATGCAATAAAATTAATGGCACTGATAATACATTGAACCAACCAAAATTGCTGGTATGATTGAAAACACTGACTATGTAGGTGACGATGAAGATTTATAGATTTATAACATTATTATATATATAAACCTGTTTGGTAACAAAATCATGTATTTGATCACCCACATCGACACACAAAACAATAGAAATTTTTACCGCCGAAACAAACGAGTATATATAATGACAATACCATTGTACAATGTAAAATTTATGCACAAAATTATTGTATATATTATTCATGTAGTCCACCAGATGTCAACCCGAATCGTGACCAACTTCATGTTGGGGGCATTTATTACGTCGATAATGGATGGTTCACAAATCCGTATATGAAACAAAATTTTTGGAAAATGAGAAATGAAAATGAATGTGAATTGGAGTTCAAGTTACTTAAGAATTTAAAAAATTTTTTTTTTTTTTTTTTTTTTAAAAAATTTTTAAAAAAAAAAAAAACAAACGGGTTTAGATAAGGAAAAGACAATTGGGAATTCGGAATTAAGGAAAGGACACTTGAGAAATTGGAATTGGATTAGAATGATTATTGTAACTTGGGACCGGGAACATGGTTTTTAATAGGCTCACAGTGCCGAAACTCAAGACTGAATCAGTTGGGTCAGAGGTTAGGTTGATGGCATTCGGACGGTTAGACAAAATGTAGCAGTTTTCATTAAATAATCTTTTATGGTAATTGGATTGGTTGGAAAGAATGGTAGGTTCATTAAAATTGAAATTATGACCAGGGTTCTCAGATATATGCTTAAGCACTGCAGTTCTGGTGGTAGAAGGAATCCCTTTGGTTTTATCTTTTTGTTGGTTTCTGACTGATAGCTCATGTTGATACATGCGGGTGGCAAGTTTTTTTCCCGTTTGTCCAACGTATACTGCTGAACAACCCGGATGCAAACAGTCGATCTTGTAAACTAAACCACTTTTGTCTAAGAGGGCCAATCGATCTTTGGTTTTCGTAAAAATGGTGTTGCCTAGGGAGCCCGAGTAGTTGTTGACATATTGGAAATCTGGAAACTTGAGGCTGAAAAATGTTTTGAAAAATTCATGAACAAAATGGATGTGTGGGAATGAAAAATACTGTTTGTCGGTAGTAGGAGATGCTATAGTATCTCCAGGAGGATGATTGTTATGGTTTTTATGGTAAAACCGGGTTACCAGTTTGTTAATTAAATTTAATGGATAGTTATTGTTAACAAGGAATTTCGTTACAAGGTCAATATTCTTCTTATGGAACACAGTATCACTGATAGACAGAGCTCTATGAAAACAAGAGTAAGCTATGTTTACTTTGGTGTCAATTGAATGCTGCGAATAAAAATTCAAAATCCGGTTGGATGCCATTGATTTGTAGTACCAATCGGTGCGAAGAAGGCCTGAAGGTAATCTCTCGATTTTCATATCCAGAAAATTTATACAGTGTTCCACTTCAACCTCAAGCGTGAATTTGATATACTGGGACAGAGAGTTTAAGTGAGAAAGGGTATCGTTAATCAGGTTCGTGGGAATGCAACAAATTATGTCATCAACATACTTTTTAAGGAAAACAGGCTGGTACGGTAAACTATTTAAACCTTCAATCAAAAGATCCTCTAAGACAAAGTCCGACAAAGTTGGTGATAAGGGATTACCCATCGCTAACCCCTGTATTTGTTTGTAGATGTTGTCTTCGTATTTAAAATATGATGCGTCCTTGATGCAGAAAGAAATTATTTCAAAGAAGAGAGTGTATGGTATTTTTGTAACTTCTTCAATCATGGGCCACCGTGACTGAGTCGACGCTAGTGCAGAGGCAATAGGAACATTGGTGAAGAGGGATACGACATCAAATGATACCAATGAATGATTTTGTGGAACTCTGATCGTTGACAAAAATTTTTTGAACTCGAACGAATTGAGAGTGTTAAAAGGAGAGTTGTTAGTGATCTTGAGCAAAATATGATTGATGTATTTAGATAAATTGTACGAGGGGGCACCAATGTTCGAAACAATTGGGCGTAGGGGAACATTGACCTTATGGACTTTGGGAAGCCCATATATGCGAGGTGGATATGATGTATCTGCATACATTTTAAACTTAATGCTGTCACTGAAATCGTCGATCAATTGTAACTTTTTGACAAAACCGTTATTTTTCCTTATTAGGGTTGCAGTTGGATCCGAGTTAAGTTTCACATAAGTAGAACAATCGGAAACCAGAGACAACATTTTACTTTTATAGTCAGAAGTATATAAAATGACCGTGAGGTTACCTTTGTCCGACGGAAGGATGGTTAATTCTTTGTGGAGCTTTGTGAAAGAAACGGTTTGCTTGTAGAATTTTTCAATAAGGTTATCAGTATAGGACAGCTTGTGGTTGGTCTCTTTCGTGAACAGTTGTTGGGCTCTCTCCGTAAGCATATTTTGTACATTATCTTTGTGATTTGGAGGTACATGTCGAGAAATAAAATCATTGATTGTTGAAAGAAATTGCACTTTGTTGTCAAAGGATGATTTGGTAGGAGGAATGAACTTGGGTCCGTAACTGAGGATAGTTTCGACAGGTTGTGGAATGGCCACAGCCGTGGTGTTGATAATGTGTGAGGCATCGTAATGGAGATCTGGTAAAGGAAATGTTGATGCTAAGGTGTTGAATTTACTTAACAATACTTTGTTTAATTTTTGAATCAAGTTGTCTAATTTAGTGTGTTGACTATAATAGAAGTGAACAAGAATGGATTGAGGTAAATGTTTATTGAGCTCTTTTCTAAAGAAACTGAGATCATTCTGTAACTGTTCCAATTGAACCACTGTCTGTGATATGACAAGGGACAATAATTGTCTATTTAATCGCACAAAAAATTTTTCAGTGGTTTTGTTTGGGATAGGAAAGAGAGTTGATTTCAAACTTCGTGTTTTATTCCCAAGAAAAGAGGGGATAATATGGTTATGTTTGCACTTAAGTAAGAAAATACGACGGCTTGTTTGGTTTGCCAATTTCTCAATAGCATGGATAAAAAGTTTCATAGTATTGTGTGGGTACTCACCGAAGTTGATCAGGATGAAACGCAGAAAAGTGATGCGTGTGTTTGCGGGTAGATGATGTCTAGTGTTCCACGGAACAACCATTGGTGTGTCGAAGCCTATGTGAGCGTCAATGATTTCCACATCGTTATAAGCAATGCCAATGTTAGAGTTGGAATTATTACTATTACTAATGTTAGAATTATTAAAAATGTTGGAATTATTGCTAATGTTAGAATTTTGGGCTCTTCTAGAGTCTCTTCCATTGATAATGTTTGTATCCTGTAGATACAGATTGTGATGCATGACTTCCAAAGTAATATTGTACAAAACTGAATGATTATATCGATCGGTTTTGATTGTATCGATTCTGTCCAGATGGTGTGAGTAAGAATAGATGAGTTGTAATATCCAAAAAAGGTTTCCAGAAAATGTAGAATGAGATGGAGTGTACGTAACACAATAGTTGTTGATTATTAATATATGTATTCGCCCTTTATTTTTGTGATGTGGTTTAGAATTTATTTTTCGAAGGCGCCTTCCGATGTTGAATTGATTTTAAATCATTACCAAAGAGTGCACAAAACCAAAGCAGAATATGTTGATGTTAGGTTTAGATAGCTTAGGATTCATTAAAATGTTGTATAATTTTAAAAAAATCCAATTTATTTGATTGTATTGGTCGACGTTTCGGCAGTTTTTTGTTGCCTTTATCAAGACTAAAATATAAAAAAAAATATAAAATATAAAATATAAATGTTTTACATGTATATAATTAATTAGTTCACCTATGTTACCCTTAAGTCAATAGCTTAGAACAGAACTATTTTAAAAACTTTTAAAAATCTTTAAAAACTTTTAAAAAACTTTTACAAACTTTAAAAAACTTTTACAACACAGCATATACAATAATTGACAGGATTTGAAATAGTTTTTAGTTGTCTTTAAAAGTTTTTTACAAAACTAATAAAATTGTTATTATTGGACATTGACAATATACATAAGCATAACCAACATTACTGGTAAAAAATGTGGAAATCATTGATTGTACGAACAACACTAACTGTACGAACAAAACGATGGAGGTTTGTGTCATTTGGACTAAAATTAAATAAGAAAATTTTTAGCCATATGTATTTGATTAATTAGTTAAATTGATGTTACCCTTGATTCAATCTGATGAAAACTTTAAAACCTCAAAAAAAACACATATAATGTTTAAAAAAGGAAGACAATGGTTCACTACTTGGTTTGAAAAATAAAAATATAAAACTAATTGATGCAATAAAATTAATGGCACTGATAATACATTGAACCAACCAAAATTGCTGGTATGATTGAAAACACTGACTATGTAGGTGACGATGAAGATTTATAGATTTATAACATTATTATATATATAAACCTGTTTGGTAACAAAATCATGTATTTGATCACCCACATCGACACACAAAACAATAGAAATTTTTACCGCCGAAACAAACGAGTATATATAATGACAATACCATTGTACAATGTAAAATTTATGCACAAAATTATTGTATATATTATTCATGTAGTCCACCAGATGTCAACCCGAATCGTGACCAACTTCATGTTGGGGGCATTTATTACGTCGATAATGGATGGTTCACAAATCCGTATATGAAACAAAATTTTTGGAAAATGAGAAATGAAAATGAATGTGAATTGGAGTTCAAGTTACTTAAGAATTTAAAAAATTTTTAAAAAATTTTTAAAAAAAAAAAAAAAAAACAAACGGGTTTAGATAAGGAAAAGACAATTGGGAATTCGGAATTAAGGAAAGGACACTTGAGAAATTGGAATTGGATTAGAATGATTATTGTAACTTGGGACCGGGAACATGGTTTTTAATAGGCTCACAGTGCCGAAACTCAAGACTGAATCAGTTGGGTCAGAGGTTAGGTTGATGGCATTCGGACGGTTAGACAAAATGTAGCAGTTTTCATTAAATAATCTTTTATGGTAATTGGATTGGTTGGAAAGAATGGTAGGTTCATTAAAATTGAAATTATGACCAGGGTTCTCAGATATATGCTTAAGCACTGCAGTTCTGGTGGTAGAAGGAATCCCTTTGGTTTTATCTTTTTGTTGGTTTCTGACTGATAGCTCATGTTGATACATGCGGGTGGCAAGTTTTTTTCCCGTTTGTCCAACGTATACTGCTGAACAACCCGGATGCAAACAGTCGATCTTGTAAACTAAACCACTTTTGTCTAAGAGGGCCAATCGATCTTTGGTTTTCGTAAAAATGGTGTTGCCTAGGGAGCCCGAGTAGTTGTTGACATATTGGAAATCTGGAAACTTGAGGCTGAAAAATGTTTTGAAAAATTCATGAACAAAATGGATGTGTGGGAATGAAAAATACTGTTTGTCGGTAGTAGGAGATGCTATAGTATCTCCAGGAGGATGATTGTTATGGTTTTTATGGTAAAACCGGGTTACCAGTTTGTTAATTAAATTTAATGGATAGTTATTGTTAACAAGGAATTTCGTTACAAGGTCAATATTCTTCTTATGGAACACAGTATCACTGATAGACAGAGCTCTATGAAAACAAGAGTAAGCTATGTTTACTTTGGTGTCAATTGAATGCTGCGAATAAAAATTCAAAATCCGGTTGGATGCCATTGATTTGTAGTACCAATCGGTGCGAAGAAGGCCTGAAGGTAATCTCTCGATTTTCATATCCAGAAAATTTATACAGTGTTCCACTTCAACCTCAAGCGTGAATTTGATATACTGGGACAGAGAGTTTAAGTGAGAAAGGGTATCGTTAATCAGGTTCGTGGGAATGCAACAAATTATGTCATCAACATACTTTTTAAGGAAAACAGGCTGGTACGGTAAACTATTTAAACCTTCAATCAAAAGATCCTCTAAGACAAAGTCCGACAAAGTTGGTGATAAGGGATTACCCATCGCTAACCCCTGTATTTGTTTGTAGATGTTGTCTTCGTATTTAAAATATGATGCGTCCTTGATGCAGAAAGAAATTATTTCAAAGAAGAGAGTGTATGGTATTTTTGTAACTTCTTCAATCATGGGCCACCGTGACTGAGTCGACGCTAGTGCAGAGGCAATAGGAACATTGGTGAAGAGGGATACGACATCAAATGATACCAATGAATGATTTTGTGGAACTCTGATCGTTGACAAAAATTTTTTAAAAAAAAAAAAAAAAAAAAAAAAAAAAAAAAAAAAAAAAAAAAAAAATTTTTTAAATTCTTAAGTAACTTGAACTCCAATTCACATTCATTTTCATTTCTCATTTTCCAAAAATTTTGTTTCATATACGGATTTGTGAACCATCCATTATCGACGTAATAAATGCCCCCAACATGAAGTTGGTCACGATTCGGGTTGACATCTGGTGGACTACATGAATAATATATACAATAATTTTGTGCATAAATTTTACATTGTACAATGGTATTGTCATTATATATACTCGTTTGTTTCGGCGGTAAAAATTTCTATTGTTTTGTGTGTCGATGTGGGTGATCAAATACATGATTTTGTTACCAAACAGGTTTATATATATAATAATGTTATAAATCTATAAATCTTCATCGTCACCTACATAGTCAGTGTTTTCAATCATACCAGCAATTTTGGTTGGTTCAATGTATTATCAGTGCCATTAATTTTATTGCATCAATTAGTTTTATATTTTTATTTTTCAAACCAAGTAGTGAACCATTGTCTTCCTTTTTTAAACATTATATGTGTTTTTTGAGGTTTTAAAGTTTTCATCAGATTGAATCAAGGGTAACATCAATTTAACTAATTAATCAAATACATATGGCTAAAAATTTTCTTATTTAATTTTAGTCCAAATGACACAAACCTCCATCGTTTTGTTCGTACAGTTAGTGTTGTTCGTACAATCAATGATTTCCACATTTTTTACCAGTAATGTTGGTTATGCTTATGTATATTGTCAATGTCCAATAATAACAATTTTATTAGTTTTGTAAAAAACTTTTAAAGACAACTAAAAACTATTTCAAATCCTGTCAATTATTGTATATGCTGTGTTGTAAAAGTTTTTTAAAGTTTGTAAAAGTTTTTTAAAAGTTTTTAAAGATTTTTAAAAGTTTTTAAAATAGTTCTGTTCTAAGCTATTGACTTAAGGGTAACATAGGTGAACTAATTAATTATATACATGTAAAACATTTATATTTTATATTTTATATTTTTTTTTTTATATTTTAGTCTTGATAAAGGCAACAAAAAACTGCCGAAACGTCGACCAATACAATCAAATAAATTGGATTTTTTTAAAATTATACAACATTTTAATGAATCCTAAGCTATCTAAACCTAACATCAACATATTCTGCTTTGGTTTTGTGCACTCTTTGGTAATGTTTTAAAATCAATTCAACATCGGAAGGCGCCTTCGAAAAATAAATTCTAAACCACATCACAAAAATAAAGGGCGAATACATATATTAATAATCAACAACTATTGTGTTACGTACACTCCATCTCATTCTACATTTTCTGGAAACCTTTTTTGGATATTACAACTCATCTATTCTTACTCACACCATCTGGACAGAATCGATACAATCAAAACCGATCGATATAATCATTCAGTTTTGTACAATATTACTTTGGAAGTCATGCATCACAATCTGTATCTACAGGATACAAACATTATCAATGGAAGAGACTCTAGAAGAGCCCAAAATTCTAACATTAGCAATAATTCCAACATTTTTAATAATTCTAACATTAGTAATAGTAATAATTCCAACTCTAACATTGGCATTGCTTATAACGATGTGGAAATCATTGACGCTCACATAGGCTTCGACACACCAATGGTTGTTCCGTGGAACACTAGACATCATCTACCCGCAAACACACGCATCACTTTTCTGCGTTTCATCCTGATCAACTTCGGTGAGTACCCACACAATACTATGAAACTTTTTATCCATGCTATTGAGAAATTGGCAAACCAAACAAGCCGTCGTATTTTCTTACTTAAGTGCAAACATAACCATATTATCCCCTCTTTTCTTGGGAATAAAACACGAAGTTTGAAATCAACTCTCTTTCCTATCCCAAACAAAACCACTGAAAAATTTTTTGTGCGATTAAATAGACAATTATTGTCCCTTGTCATATCACAGACAGTGGTTCAATTGGAACAGTTACAGAATGATCTCAGTTTCTTTAGAAAAGAGCTCAATAAACATTTACCTCAATCCATTCTTGTTCACTTCTATTATAGTCAACACACTAAATTAGACAACTTGATTCAAAAATTAAACAAAGTATTGTTAAGTAAATTCAACACCTTAGCATCAACATTTCCTTTACCAGATCTCCATTACGATGCCTCACACATTATCAACACCACGGCTGTGGCCATTCCACAACCTGTCGAAACTATCCTCAGTTACGGACCCAAGTTCATTCCTCCTACCAAATCATCCTTTGACAACAAAGTGCAATTTCTTTCAACAATCAATGATTTTATTTCTCGACATGTACCTCCAAATCACAAAGATAATGTACAAAATATGCTTACGGAGAGAGCCCAACAACTGTTCACGAAAGAGACCAACCACAAGCTGTCCTATACTGATAACCTTATTGAAAAATTCTACAAGCAAACCGTTTCTTTCACAAAGCTCCACAAAGAATTAACCATCCTTCCGTCGGACAAAGGTAACCTCACGGTCATTTTATATACTTCTGACTATAAAAGTAAAATGTTGTCTCTGGTTTCCGATTGTTCTACTTATGTGAAACTTAACTCGGATCCAACTGCAACCCTAATAAGGAAAAATAACGGTTTTGTCAAAAAGTTACAATTGATCGACGATTTCAGTGACAGCATTAAGTTTAAAATGTATGCAGATACATCATATCCACCTCGCATATATGGGCTTCCCAAAGTCCATAAGGTCAATGTTCCCCTACGCCCAATTGTTTCGAACATTGGTGCCCCCTCGTACAATTTATCTAAATACATCAATCATATTTTGCTCAAGATCACTAACAACTCTCCTTTTAACACTCTCAATTCGTTCGAGTTCAAAAAATTTTTGTCAACGATCAGAGTTCCACAAAATCATTCATTGGTATCATTTGATGTCGTATCCCTCTTCACCAATGTTCCTATTGCCTCTGCACTAGCGTCGACTCAGTCACGGTGGCCCATGATTGAAGAAGTTACAAAAATACCATACACTCTCTTCTTTGAAATAATTTCTTTCTGCATCAAGGACGCATCATATTTTAAATACGAAGACAACATCTACAAACAAATACAGGGGTTAGCGATGGGTAATCCCTTATCACCAACTTTGTCGGACTTTGTCTTAGAGGATCTTTTGATTGAAGGTTTAAATAGTTTACCGTACCAGCCTGTTTTCCTTAAAAAGTATGTTGATGACATAATTTGTTGCATTCCCACGAACCTGATTAACGATACCCTTTCTCACTTAAACTCTCTGTCCCAGTATATCAAATTCACGCTTGAGGTTGAAGTGGAACACTGTATAAATTTTCTGGATATGAAAATCGAGAGATTACCTTCAGGCCTTCTTCGCACCGATTGGTACTACAAATCAATGGCATCCAACCGGATTTTGAATTTTTATTCGCAGCATTCAATTGACACCAAAGTAAACATAGCTTACTCTTGTTTTCATAGAGCTCTGTCTATCAGTGATACTGTGTTCCATAAGAAGAATATTGACCTTGTAACGAAATTCCTTGTTAACAATAACTATCCATTAAATTTAATTAACAAACTGGTAACCCGGTTTTACCATAAAAACCATAACAATCATCCTCCTGGAGATACTATAGCATCTCCTACTACCGACAAACAGTATTTTTCATTCCCACACATCCATTTTGTTCATGAATTTTTCAAAACATTTTTCAGCCTCAAGTTTCCAGATTTCCAATATGTCAACAACTACTCGGGCTCCCTAGGCAACACCATTTTTACGAAAACCAAAGATCGATTGGCCCTCTTAGACAAAAGTGGTTTAGTTTACAAGATCGACTGTTTGCATCCGGGTTGTTCAGCAGTATACGTTGGACAAACGGGAAAAAAACTTGCCACCCGCATGTATCAACATGAGCTATCAGTCAGAAACCAACAAAAAGATAAAACCAAAGGGATTCCTTCTACCACCAGAACTGCAGTGCTTAAGCATATATCTGAGAACCCTGGTCATAATTTCAATTTTAATGAACCTACCATTCTTTCCAACCAATCCAATTACCATAAAAGATTATTTAATGAAAACTGCTACATTTTGTCTAACCGTCCGAATGCCATCAACCTAACCTCTGACCCAACTGATTCAGTCTTGAGTTTCGGCACTGTGAGCCTATTAAAAACCATGTTCCCGGTCCCAAGTTACAATAATCATTCTAATCCAATTCCAATTTCTCAAGTGTCCTTTCCTTAATTCCGAATTCCCAATTGTCTTTTCCTTATCTAAACCCGTTTGTTTTTTTTTTTAAAAATTTTTTAAAAATTTTTTAAATTCTTAAGTAACTTGAACTCCAATTCACATTCATTTTCATTTCTCATTTTCCAAAAATTTTGTTTCATATACGGATTTGTGAACCATCCATTATCGACGTAATAAATGCCCCCAACATGAAGTTGGTCACGATTCGGGTTGACATCTGGTGGACTACATGAATAATATATACAATAATTTTGTGCATAAATTTTACATTGTACAATGGTATTGTCATTATATATACTCGTTTGTTTCGGCGGTAAAAATTTCTATTGTTTTGTGTGTCGATGTGGGTGATCAAATACATGATTTTGTTACCAAACAGGTTTATATATATAATAATGTTATAAATCTATAAATCTTCATCGTCACCTACATAGTCAGTGTTTTCAATCATACCAGCAATTTTGGTTGGTTCAATGTATTATCAGTGCCATTAATTTTATTGCATCAATTAGTTTTATATTTTTATTTTTCAAACCAAGTAGTGAACCATTGTCTTCCTTTTTTAAACATTATATGTGTTTTTTGAGGTTTTAAAGTTTTCATCAGATTGAATCAAGGGTAACATCAATTTAACTAATTAATCAAATACATATGGCTAAAAATTTTCTTATTTAATTTTAGTCCAAATGACACAAACCTCCATCGTTTTGTTCGTACAGTTAGTGTTGTTCGTACAATCAATGATTTCCACATTTTTTACCAGTAATGTTGGTTATGCTTATGTATATTGTCAATGTCCAATAATAACAATTTTATTAGTTTTGTAAAAAACTTTTAAAGACAACTAAAAACTATTTCAAATCCTGTCAATTATTGTATATGCTGTGTTGTAAAAGTTTTTTAAAGTTTGTAAAAGTTTTTTAAAAGTTTTTAAAGATTTTTAAAAGTTTTTAAAATAGTTCTGTTCTAAGCTATTGACTTAAGGGTAACATAGGTGAACTAATTAATTATATACATGTAAAACATTTATATTTTATATTTTATATTTTTTTTTATATTTTAGTCTTGATAAAGGCAACAAAAAACTGCCGAAACGTCGACCAATACAATCAAATAAATTGGATTTTTTTAAAATTATACAACATTTTAATGAATCCTAAGCTATCTAAACCTAACATCAACATATTCTGCTTTGGTTTTGTGCACTCTTTGGTAATGATTTAAAATCAATTCAACATCGGAAGGCGCCTTCGAAAAATAAATTCTAAACCACATCACAAAAATAAAGGGCGAATACATATATTAATAATCAACAACTATTGTGTTACGTACACTCCATCTCATTCTACATTTTCTGGAAACCTTTTTTGGATATTACAACTCATCTATTCTTACTCACACCATCTGGACAGAATCGATACAATCAAAACCGATCGATATAATCATTCAGTTTTGTACAATATTACTTTGGAAGTCATGCATCACAATCTGTATCTACAGGATACAAACATTATCAATGGAAGAGACTCTAGAAGAGCCCAAAATTCTAACATTAGCAATAATTCCAACATTTTTAATAATTCTAACATTAGTAATAGTAATAATTCCAACTCTAACATTGGCATTGCTTATAACGATGTGGAAATCATTGACGCTCACATAGGCTTCGACACACCAATGGTTGTTCCGTGGAACACTAGACATCATCTACCCGCAAACACACGCATCACTTTTCTGCGTTTCATCCTGATCAACTTCGGTGAGTACCCACACAATACTATGAAACTTTTTATCCATGCTATTGAGAAATTGGCAAACCAAACAAGCCGTCGTATTTTCTTACTTAAGTGCAAACATAACCATATTATCCCCTCTTTTCTTGGGAATAAAACACGAAGTTTGAAATCAACTCTCTTTCCTATCCCAAACAAAACCACTGAAAAATTTTTTGTGCGATTAAATAGACAATTATTGTCCCTTGTCATATCACAGACAGTGGTTCAATTGGAACAGTTACAGAATGATCTCAGTTTCTTTAGAAAAGAGCTCAATAAACATTTACCTCAATCCATTCTTGTTCACTTCTATTATAGTCAACACACTAAATTAGACAACTTGATTCAAAAATTAAACAAAGTATTGTTAAGTAAATTCAACACCTTAGCATCAACATTTCCTTTACCAGATCTCCATTACGATGCCTCACACATTATCAACACCACGGCTGTGGCCATTCCACAACCTGTCGAAACTATCCTCAGTTACGGACCCAAGTTCATTCCTCCTACCAAATCATCCTTTGACAACAAAGTGCAATTTCTTTCAACAATCAATGATTTTATTTCTCGACATGTACCTCCAAATCACAAAGATAATGTACAAAATATGCTTACGGAGAGAGCCCAACAACTGTTCACGAAAGAGACCAACCACAAGCTGTCCTATACTGATAACCTTATTGAAAAATTCTACAAGCAAACCGTTTCTTTCACAAAGCTCCACAAAGAATTAACCATCCTTCCGTCGGACAAAGGTAACCTCACGGTCATTTTATATACTTCTGACTATAAAAGTAAAATGTTGTCTCTGGTTTCCGATTGTTCTACTTATGTGAAACTTAACTCGGATCCAACTGCAACCCTAATAAGGAAAAATAACGGTTTTGTCAAAAAGTTACAATTGATCGACGATTTCAGTGACAGCATTAAGTTTAAAATGTATGCAGATACATCATATCCACCTCGCATATATGGGCTTCCCAAAGTCCATAAGGTCAATGTTCCCCTACGCCCAATTGTTTCGAACATTGGTGCCCCCTCGTACAATTTATCTAAATACATCAATCATATTTTGCTCAAGATCACTAACAACTCTCCTTTTAACACTCTCAATTCGTTCGAGTTCAAAAAATTTTTGTCAACGATCAGAGTTCCACAAAATCATTCATTGGTATCATTTGATGTCGTATCCCTCTTCACCAATGTTCCTATTGCCTCTGCACTAGCGTCGACTCAGTCACGGTGGCCCATGATTGAAGAAGTTACAAAAATACCATACACTCTCTTCTTTGAAATAATTTCTTTCTGCATCAAGGACGCATCATATTTTAAATACGAAGACAACATCTACAAACAAATACAGGGGTTAGCGATGGGTAATCCCTTATCACCAACTTTGTCGGACTTTGTCTTAGAGGATCTTTTGATTGAAGGTTTAAATAGTTTACCGTACCAGCCTGTTTTCCTTAAAAAGTATGTTGATGACATAATTTGTTGCATTCCCACGAACCTGATTAACGATACCCTTTCTCACTTAAACTCTCTGTCCCAGTATATCAAATTCACGCTTGAGGTTGAAGTGGAACACTGTATAAATTTTCTGGATATGAAAATCGAGAGATTACCTTCAGGCCTTCTTCGCACCGATTGGTACTACAAATCAATGGCATCCAACCGGATTTTGAATTTTTATTCGCAGCATTCAATTGACACCAAAGTAAACATAGCTTACTCTTGTTTTCATAGAGCTCTGTCTATCAGTGATACTGTGTTCCATAAGAAGAATATTGACCTTGTAACGAAATTCCTTGTTAACAATAACTATCCATTAAATTTAATTAACAAACTGGTAACCCGGTTTTACCATAAAAACCATAACAATCATCCTCCTGGAGATACTATAGCATCTCCTACTACCGACAAACAGTATTTTTCATTCCCACACATCCATTTTGTTCATGAATTTTTCAAAACATTTTTCAGCCTCAAGTTTCCAGATTTCCAATATGTCAACAACTACTCGGGCTCCCTAGGCAACACCATTTTTACGAAAACCAAAGATCGATTGGCCCTCTTAGACAAAAGTGGTTTAGTTTACAAGATCGACTGTTTGCATCCGGGTTGTTCAGCAGTATACGTTGGACAAACGGGAAAAAAACTTGCCACCCGCATGTATCAACATGAGCTATCAGTCAGAAACCAACAAAAAGATAAAACCAAAGGGATTCCTTCTACCACCAGAACTGCAGTGCTTAAGCATATATCTGAGAACCCTGGTCATAATTTCAATTTTAATGAACCTACCATTCTTTCCAACCAATCCAATTACCATAAAAGATTATTTAATGAAAACTGCTACATTTTGTCTAACCGTCCGAATGCCATCAACCTAACCTCTGACCCAACTGATTCAGTCTTGAGTTTCGGCACTGTGAGCCTATTAAAAACCATGTTCCCGGTCCCAAGTTACAATAATCATTCTAATCCAATTCCAATTTCTCAAGTGTCCTTTCCTTAATTCCGAATTCCCAATTGTCTTTTCCTTATCTAAACCCGTTTGTTTTTTTTTTTAAAAATTTTTTAAAAATTTTTTAAATTCTTAAGTAACTTGAACTCCAATTCACATTCATTTTCATTTCTCATTTTCCAAAAATTTTGTTTCATATACGGATTTGTGAACCATCCATTATCGACGTAATAAATGCCCCCAACATGAAGTTGGTCACGATTCGGGTTGACATCTGGTGGACTACATGAATAATATATACAATAATTTTGTGCATAAATTTTACATTGTACAATGGTATTGTCATTATATATACTCGTTTGTTTCGGCGGTAAAAATTTCTATTGTTTTGTGTGTCGATGTGGGTGATCAAATACATGATTTTGTTACCAAACAGGTTTATATATATAATAATGTTATAAATCTATAAATCTTCATCGTCACCTACATAGTCAGTGTTTTCAATCATACCAGCAATTTTGGTTGGTTCAATGTATTATCAGTGCCATTAATTTTATTGCATCAATTAGTTTTATATTTTTATTTTTCAAACCAAGTAGTGAACCATTGTCTTCCTTTTTTAAACATTATATGTGTTTTTTGAGGTTTTAAAGTTTTCATCAGATTGAATCAAGGGTAACATCAATTTAACTAATTAATCAAATACATATGGCTAAAAATTTTCTTATTTAATTTTAGTCCAAATGACACAAACCTCCATCGTTTTGTTCGTACAGTTAGTGTTGTTCGTACAATCAATGATTTCCACATTTTTTTTACCAGTAATGTTGGTTATGCTTATGTATATTGTCAATGTCCAATAATAACAATTTTATTAGTTTTGTAAAAAACTTTTAAAGACAACTAAAAACTATTTCAAATCCTGTCAATTATTGTATATGCTGTGTTGTAAAAGTTTTTTAAAGTTTGTAAAAGTTTTTTAAAAGTTTTTAAAGATTTTTAAAAGTTTTTAAAATAGTTCTGTTCTAAGCTATTGACTTAAGGGTAACATAGGTGAACTAATTAATTATATACATGTAAAACATTTATATTTTATATTTTATATTTTTTTTTTTTTTTTTTTTTTTTTTTTTTTTTTTTTTTTTATATTTTAGTCTTGATAAAGGCAACAAAAAACTGCCGAAACGTCGACCAATACAATCAAATAAATTGGATTTTTTTAAAATTATACAACATTTTAATGAATCCTAAGCTATCTAAACCTAACATCAACATATTCTGCTTTGGTTTTGTGCACTCTTTGGTAATGATTTAAAATCAATTCAACATCGGAAGGCGCCTTCGAAAAATAAATTCTAAACCACATCACATATATATATATATATATATATATATATATATATATATATATATATATATATATATATATATATATATATATATATATATATATTGTAATAAACTTCGTCCAGAATGGGTTAATTTTATTTACTCATTCATTAATTAAAAGTTAACTCCTTTTTCAATCTTTTACTTGTATTGCAAATTGTATTGCATAAATTAATGTAAATTAAATTTGTTATACAAATGTTTACATTAATGAATTAAAAGGAGTTACCTAATACATTTTGCATAAATTAAATTTGAGTTCGCTAATACAAATGCAAGTATGAATGAAAACAGGTGTGGCCTATTTCAGATGTACGGACTACGTAGTATTGATTTCTAGTGGATTATAGAAGTTTCGATTTATTTATTTTTCGATATAAATAAGCAAACAAAAATATCAGATAGTCAGTTTTAATTTTGCAATTAAAAGTGTTTATAATATTCGCAAGTTTAAGGAATAATCGGTGGTACTTGAGCCTGGGTACTAATAGTAAAGGAATTTGAACTTAGTGGAATAGTAAATACAGATTTTACGATTCCGAATATTATTTGATTCAAATTGTGGAAAAGCGGTGAAGTTTATCGGACATAAATTGGAGAACCTGGAATTTATTGTAAGGAAAAACGGAAGCTGCTGTAATTTGTTGACAAATAAAGTTTGAGATTCTGTTAACCAAAGATCTGTCTTTTACTGTCGTGTTTGTTCAATAATCTAAAAGAACCAACGAAGAGTCGTTACAGTGGTGTCAGAAGTGGGATTATTGAAACAATGGTCAAGACGGTAAATATTAGTGATCTCAGCCAGACCCAGCTGAAGGATGAATTGAAGAAAAGGAATGCTCCAATCCATGGAACAAAGGCAGAACTTGCATTCCGGCTGCGTAAAGTTTTAGAAGAAGCAGGCCTTAACACAGAGGTCATAGAAGTAGAGTCGGAGGAAGCTCCAGTGCAGAATGCCCCAGCAATTGATCCGATGATGGTGTTGATGAAAGAAATGATGGCCCGACAAGAGAAACTGGCAGCAGAACAAAGAGTAGAGCAACAACAACAACTTGCTGATATGATGGCCAAACAACGAAACAACCAACAACAACAACTTGCTGATATGATGGCCAAACAAGAGCAATTGGCGGCCAAACAAGGCAACATTCAACAACAACAATTTGCTGATATGATGGCAAAGCAAGAAAGTCTACGTGAAGTAATCGAGTCACGTATATCCAGTGCGGAGGTCAAAATCAACAACATGGAAAGGGAGCTGCGGACAGTTACTGAAGAACAAGAGAAATTACGCAAACTTTCGAGTGAATTACGCCAAGAAATAGCACAAGGGAAGTCAGGTAACATGATCAATCCATCAACTACTTCAGCCCCAGCTAGAGTGAAAACACCCGCATTTGATGGATCTACATCGTACCAGATATTTAAGATGCAATTTGAGATAGCAACAACTGGGGTTGATCACCAGCAAAAAGCAAATGCGCTTATATTGGCATTGAAGGGACCTGCTGCTGAAATTTTGCAAACACTATCAGCGACAGAGCGTGATTACAGCAAGATAATGGAGGCCTTAGAAGTAAGATTTGGGGAAAGTCATATGCAAGCTCTCCATCGCATGCAGCTCAAGACACGAAAACAAGGAGTCAGCGAAACTTTGCAAGAATTAGAGGCTGACATTGTGAGACTGGTAAATCTGTCATATCCAAACTATAACGCGGAACACCGAGACGAACTGGCAGCTGATACATTTATCAATGCTCTTCGAGATGTACAAATGAGAAATCAGCTTTATCTAAGTGGAAAGAAATTACCTGCGGAAGTCTTAGCATTGGCCCTGCAAATGGAAGCCGGAAAAAGAGCGTATGGCTCAGATAGAGTACGTCAGATGGAAGTTGCTGAGGAACCACTGAAAGCAGCGCTTGATGAAGTGATCATGCGTGTCAAAAGTTTGAAAAATAAACCTGAACAAAATCAACGAAGTAGATCTAGCAGAGTAAGATGCTGGAACTGTGGGAAGTTGGGGCACATCCGAAGAGAATGTAAATGGGAGCCACACCCGGAAGACAGAGGCCGCGTTCCGGATTCGGGAAACTAGATTGTGCCAGTTTTGGAGGGCGAAAGCTGGCTCAATTACAATGCCCTACATTGGTGGTATCACAAGTAAAAAGAGAAAATAGTAGTCTAGTCTTAGAGGCAACCGTTGGAAGCAAATCGTGCATGTTGACTTTGGACACAGGTGCTTCGAGATCGATAGTGCGTCCAGATGTGGTTTGTGATAGTCAGATCGATACAGCAAGACGATTCACCCTAAAAACAGCTACGGGTGAAACAGTTCTAGTTCATGGAGAAAGCGACCAAGAGGTTCACCTTGGAGGAAATTCATTTAGGCACCGATTTATTGTAGCAGATATAGAAGATGACTGCATAATTGGGCTTGACTTCATGAAAGAATACAATTTTATATTAGATCTGGGAAGCCACGTACTGAGATATGGAAACACAGAAATAGTGCTAAACGCCACCAACGACAATGCTGAGGTCCGTGTTATTAGTGATGGACCAACTGAGATCCCGGCAAAATCTGAGAAAATCATATGGACTAAGCTACTAGATAAAAGTGACCAAAATTCACCTGTGATGATTGAGCCAGCTAACAACGACTTTGGAGGAAACATTATGATTGGCCGAACGCTAGTTGCAGCAAAAGAGGGAGTAGTTCCAGTGCAACTGATTAACTTCTCAAATAAACGAGTGGTCATCAATCATGGAGAAGAAATCGCCAAATGCAGCACCATAAAAGAGATAATCAGCTGTGAAGAAGAGCAAAAGGTCTTCATGCAGAGAAACAATCCCGCATTAGTAGCAATACTTCAAGATCTTAGTAAAAGAATGAATCCAGCCGAATTCAATGAAATCAAGAGGGTATTAACGAAGATGAGCAGCGTTTTTTCTACTGGAGATGAAGATGTTGGAAGAACAAACATCGTGCGACATAGGATCAACACTGGAAACGCTCATCCTATCAGACAGCCTCCTAGAAGACTACCACTGGCTAAACACGAGGAAGTGCAAGGAATGCTGGACAAAATGAAAAGTGATGGAGTCATCAGGCAAATCTAAGAGTCCATGGAGCTCACCAGTGGTGCTAGTTAGAAAAAAAGATGGGTCAGCTCGTTTTTGTGTAGACTATCGAAAGCTCAATGAGGTAACCATTAAGGACAGCTATCCACTGCCACGAATTGATGACACACTGGATACACTATCAGGGGCCAAATGGTACAGCACATTAGATCTGAAGAGTGGCTACTGGCAAGTTGAAATGCATCCAGAAGATCGACGAAAGACAGCATTTTCTACTGGCAATGGGTTGTGGGAGTTCAATGTGATGCCGTTTGGTCTATGCAATGCCCCAGCAACATTTGAACGTCTAATGGAATGCGTGTTACATGGTTTAACCTGGAAGGCCTGCCTAGTTTATCTTGATGACATCATTATAATGGGTCGCAACTTCGAAGAGCATCTAATGAACCTCGAAGAAGTACTCAGAAGAATAAGTAATGCCAACATGAAGTTGAATCCGGTAAAGTGCAATCTCTTCCACAAAGAAGTGAAGTACCTTGGACACATTATTACAGAACATGGAGTCAGAACCGATCCCGAGAAGATTGATGCTGTGAAAAATTGGCCAGTACCGAAGAATGTTCATGAGCTACGCAGTTTCCTTGGCTTATGCACCTATTATCGAAGATTCGTGGAGAATTTTGCAAATATCGCCAAGAGTCTACATAAATTGACAGAAGCAAATACCAAGTTTCTGTGGACAACCGAATGTAATGAGGCCTTCTGCAGTTTAAAAGAAAAACTATGCAACACCCCTATACTAGCCTATCCAGAATCCGGAAAGATGTTCATTCTGGACACAGACGCAAGCAATGTAGGAACTGGAGCTGTTTTGTCACAGAAAATTGGAGACGATGAGAAAGTGGTGGCATACTTCAGTAAAGTTCTGTCAAAGCCGGAGCGGAATTACTGTGTCACGAGGAAGGAGCTGTTAGCTATCATCAAGGCTGTGAAACATTTCCACAAGTATTTGTGTGGACAACCATTCCTGATTCGCACGGACCATGCTGCTCTAAAATGGTTATTACAATTCAAATTTCCTGAAGGACAAGCAGCAAGATGGATAGAGATCCTGCAGAACTACGACTTCAAAGTTGAACACCGCAAGGGAAGGATCCATGGTAACGCTGATGCCTTGTCTAGAAGACCCTGTATAGAGGAGTGCAAGTTATGTAGCAGAACTGAGGGAAATGAGGCAATGAAAGTGAATCAAATCAGGTTCCAAACTCCTGACGATTGGTGTACTGAGGCAATTAAAAGAGAGCAGCTAGAAGATCCAGCTATGGCTCCAGTATTGAAATGGAAAACCGAGGCAAGGCGACCAGAGTGGAAAGAGGTCGCACCTTTAAGTACGGAGGTGAAATGTTACTGGGCGCAATGGGACTCACTATTTATGGACAACGGGATATTAAAAAGAAAATGGGAGTCCGCTGATGGAAAGAAAGTGTTGGAGCAACTGGTGTTGCCGTCAAGTCGAGTGGAAGAGGTACTGGGAAAGCTGCATGGAAGTATTTCTGGAGGACACCTGGGAGTCAATAAAACCCTAGCCAAAGTAAGGGAGAGGTTTTATTGGGTAAGGTATCGAACAGACGTGGAGCAATGGTGTCGGCGATGCGATACTTGTGCAGCGAGCAAAGGACCAAAAACTAGAACTCGAGGAGAGATGCAACAGTACAATGTGGGTGCCCCAATGGAGAGAATTGCTATAGACATCGCGGGGCCATTTCCGGAAACGACAAAAGGTAACAAATACATCATGGTGGTCATTGATTACTTTACAAAATGGCCGGAGGCTTATGCAATACCGAACCAGGAAGCAGTTACGGTCGCGGAAACATTAGTCAATGAATGGGTTTGCAGATATGGAACACCGCTCGAGTTGCATACCGACCAGGGAAGGAATTTCGAATCTCAACTGATGGAAGAGCTGTGCAGAACACTCGGCATTAGAAAAACACGAACTACACCTATGAACCCGCAGTCAGATGGCATGGTAGAACGATTCAACCGAACCATGGAAGAACATTTGTCAAAGGTAGTAGAAGCCAACCAAAGAAATTGGGACAAGGATCTTCCGTTATTCTTGATGGCCTATCGTAGCGCAGTGCACGATACGACAAGTGAAACGCCAGCGAATATCATGTTCGGAAGAGAACTACATCTTCCTAGTGACATCGAGTTTGGCATCCCTGGAGGTCTGGTATCCACGAAAACAGATTATGTGGGACAACTAAGGGAGAAGATGAATAAAATCCATCAGCAGGTTCGAGACCACATTAAGATTGCCAGTGACAAAATGAAAACCAGGTACGACATAAATGCAAATAGTGGCGGTTTTCAAGAAGGAGAATTGGTATGGCTATACAACCCCAGAAGAACTAAGGGAAGATCACCCAAGCTGCAGCCAGATTGGGAAGGCCCATATAAAATAATCAAACGAATTAATGATGTCATCTACCGCATACAAAGGGGACCCCGTACCAGATGAAAGTGATACATCTGCAAAGGTTGGCACCGTACCAAGGTAACAGCACCAATGCGATCTCTGATATTGTTCGGGACGAACAAAACTAAATGGAGGGCAATGTAATAAACTTCGTCCAGAATGGGTTAATTTTATTTACTCATTCATTAATTAAAAGTTAACTCCTTTTTCAATCTTTTACTTGTATTGCAAATTGTATTGCATAAATTAATGTAAATTAAATTTGTTATACAAATGTTTACATTAATGAATTAAAAGGAGTTACCTAATACATTTTGCATAAATTAAATTTGAGTTCGCTAATACAAATGCAAGTATGAATGAAAACAGGTGTGGCCTATTTCAGATGTACGGACTACGTAGTATTGATTTCTAGTGGATTATAGAAGTTTCGATTTATTTATTTTTCGATATAAATAAGCAAACAAAAATATCAGATAGTCAGTTTTAATTTTGCAATTAAAAGTGTTTATAAATATTCGCAAGTTTAAGGAATAATCGGTGGTACTTGAGCCTGAGTACTAATAGTAAAGGAATTTGAACTTAGTGGAATAGTAAATACAGATTTTACGATTCCGAATATTATTTGATTCAAATTGTGGAAAAGCGGTGAAGTTTATCGGACATAAATTGGAGAACCTGGAATTTATTGTAAGGAAAAACGGAAGCTGCTGTAATTTGTTGACAAATAAAGTTTGAGATTCTGTTAACCAAAGATCTGTCTTTTACTGTCGTGTTTGTTCAATAATCTAAAAGAACCAACGAAGAGTCGTTACAATATATATATATATATATATATATATATATATATATATATATATATATATATATATATATATATATATATATATATATATATATATATATATATATATATATATATATATATATATATATATATATATATATATATATATATATATATATATATAAAATAACAGTTTTTGTAAAGCAAATACTTTATGTTTTTGTTAAAACATCTAAACCCTTTTTATGCGTAGTATTAGTGAAAATATTCTAATCATTGATATGAAATTCGATGATCAAATTTCAGTGTATTTAAGGTTATTTGTACATATTTTAATGTAACACTTCATTTTTATGAATTAACTACTGCACAAATACTAATAATTGTTTTGTAAAACATTAATTTAAACTTTAATTTTTATAAATTTTGTTTAATTTTAATATCTTAAAGTAGAACTTCGGATAAAAGCTATCATTTTATTTTAAAATACAAAACGAAATATGTCAAATGTCATGGATGAAGAACGCACAGATATACAAATTACATACTTCAAAAAATATTCGTGTAGCCTCACGTAATTATTTTTCCTTATATATTTATTCAATGATTTAAAATGTTGTTTTAGGTAGATTTCATATAAAAATCTACCTATTGCAATGGGCTTCATCTCGGAATTTCGGAAAAATTTTTGTGCCAAACGACTATATATGAAAAGCGGAGACGAAAAAAAAAAAAAAAATTTATATATATATATATATATATATATATATATATATATATATATATATATATATATATATATATATATATATATATATATATATATATATATATATATATATATATATATATATATATATATATATATATATATATATATATATATATATATATATATATATATATATATATATATATATATATATATATATAAACGATATGAGATATAACGAAAACGACCGGCACTCTCACGGTCGCATTTGTTGAGGTAGATCAAAAAAAATTTCTGTACTTGTGTGTTCTATTAATATCTTGGACAAGTTCGTGAATCAGCAAAATCCGACACGTGGTTAAGAAACTAGGGACTTTTTTCTGAAAAAAATTGATTTTTTAAAACCGTTATAACGGCCGTTTGGATACTAATATTTCAAAAAATTTAACAAATTTAAAATCTTTGAAATCTTTTTTATCAATTTGTTTTAAAAATAGACCTCTGCAGTTAGAGGTTCCTGAGTGAGCGGCTCCAACAAAAAAGTTTGCAAAAAAAATTTTTTTTTTGAAACAACCGGCACTCTCACGGTCGCATTTATAAGGCCAGATCAAAAAACCTTTTTTAAAAATGTGCGTTTTATTAATATCTTGGACAAGTTCGTAAATCAGCTCCATCCAACACATGGTTAAGAAACTAGAAGCTTTATACTAGAAAAAAACTCTGTTTTTTAGATCCGTTATAACGGCCGTTTGGATTCTAATATTTTTAAAAACTTCATAAATTTAGAATCTTTGAAACCTTTTCAATCAGTTTTTTTCAAAAAAAAGACCTCTGCAGTTGGAGGTTTCAGAGTGAGCGGCTCCAACAAAAAAGCTTGTAAAACACAAAATGCGTTTAAATCAACCGGCGCTCTCACGGTTGCATTTGTGGAGCCAGATCAAAAAGCCTTTCTTAAAAATGTGTGTTTTATTAATATCTTGGACAAGTTCGTAAATCAGAAAAATCTGACACATGGTTAAGGAACTATAGGCTTTATACTAGAAAAAAAAGTGTTTTTTTTAATCCGTTATAACGGCCGTTTGGATACTAATATTTTTAAAATCTTCATAAATTTAGAATCTGTGGAAACATTTTAATTCGTTTCTTATAAATATAAACCTCTGCAGTTAGAGGTTTTTGACTTGTTGGCTTCAACAAAAAAGTTTGCAACAATCCCCAACTACAATTTCCAAAAACCTTATAACAGTCAATGTCAACCTTATAACAGTCAAAAAAATAAAAGATTTGAATAGAAAAAATTAATTTTTTTTCTTAGAAATAAACTATTTTGATATTTTGCAGTAATTGCACGGCATATGATATAGAGTAGGTTTGTGTCATAAATTGTCACACACATGTTCTGTGGTAGATTTGATATTTGTTTGTTGCAAAATTGGATAGATATAATTTTGCTTGTAGGTAGCTAATTTCCTTTATAAAATTTGTTTGATATCTGTTTGAAATTAGTTTGTTTTGTTTAAACTAATCCGATACATCAGATTCTACTGGTACACAAAACTGTCTGATCTCGAAATCTACCTATTTCTAGCGGATATACGTGCCGCTTGGACTTTTTTAACGTTGAAGTTTGTGCAAATACACTACGATTTGCTTTTTCAAATTGTCGTGTATTATTTTTTCATCGGTGATTGGTGATAATTATTAATTATTGGGTTTTTGTTTAAATATCGGTTTATGCGCGTAGTTTGCTTTGATCAATGTTTTTATAGTAATAATTAAAGAATTCAATAACGAATTAAATATATACACCCGCAGGAAGATTTGTAAAATTTTAAATTTTTGATCTATGGATGTGACTACCCCGCGTACTTAGATTCCTGCTGTTTGCATATGAGTTAGCTTGAGCTATCGTATACCACTGGCAATAGCAGTGAGATATTACTAGCCAAAGTGATATCTTAGGGATGTTGGCGGATGAACTTTTTTCAATCAACGATAGCACCCTTAGTCTTAGTTATAGAATATTCTGCACGCTATTTCTTTTAAAATAAAATGTGTTGGGTAGAACGAATTACAATGTGAGCACTAACAACTCATGACAACCTTTGAAGAATAAGGTCCACAACAACATGCGTTTTAAGGTGTTGATGGACGCAAATTTTTTATTTTTGTATATTTTTTTAAAAAATCCTTAGATTTTTTCCTTTTTTCCTTTTTCCAGAATCCTTTTTGTAAAGAATCCTTACTTCTCACATCTGGACAACTGTATGTGGTCAGCTAACGTCGGAATACCTTTTGATTTATTCGTGTACGCATCTAGACGGAAAAACACAAAATATAATGTGTGCCCACAAGCACGAACAAAGAAATAGAATTAAAACGACATTTTGAAATTTTTTCCTTATTAAAATAAATAATTGTTGTAATAAAAATGATACAATGTTCATTGAATGCTTGGTACGTTTAGTTTGACTGAAACAATTGAAAAAACAACAACAATTGTATTAAATGTTTCGTTGTTTCAAATGCTTCAGTCAAATCGAACACGGCTGTTATCAGAACGAGTTTTCTTGAATTTCCTTTCTTATGAGATACCGACAATATGCGACAGGTATAATGTTAAATAAACAAAAGTTTTACACTATTTGGTGTAAAATAAATTAAGTTTTGAGAGATTTTTAGAGTGATTAAGCTTAAGGTAATTATTTTAATTCACATGAATTTTGCAATTTTAAAGCATTTTTTATTTTCGCTCAGAAAAACTTCTTTAAGACAGTTTTTGTGTGTTTCGTGTCGGGAACAAATACAATTTACAATTTTATAATCACAGATGAAGAATTCAATTTAAATAAATATGCGATAATGATGTTTCAATTTAGAAATTATCTGAACATGAAAATTAAAATATGTTTTATTGTTGTTTCATCCACTGTGGAGTCTGTAAGATGGCTTTGAACTATGATGTCTCTGATGAGTGTGGGTTAAATCCCGACAATAATTACTTATTATCGGGAATAATACTTTCAATAATTGCTCACAAGATCGCCTTAGCAATAATTGCTCACAAGATCGCCCAAAAATTAATATTCCATTAACATATATGCCAATATATTGACCGTGTGTAAGATATTAGTTTCGCATTGATTTGCAACAATCAATAATGATTTTAAAATGACTTAGGATGTTGACTAAATAGAAATATTTCTCATCCCATGAATTCACATCCTATGAATTCTAATACAAAAACATCCAAATAATTTTGATTTTTTTGGCATCACTTCTTCTATACCTTCATCGAATATATTGTCGTTAATCTTACTGCCGTTGCTGATCATAAAATCACATAACGATTAAAATTTTTTCAACATTTTTAGTAACCTACCACAGGTAAAGAAAGCGTATATTAAACCGCATGAGCACTGTGAAAATTTGTAAATCCATTTTTGTTCCGTATGTTCTAATGTTCTATATAGAGACACACCTGAAAACTTATTTGATCGCGTATTTTTTTTATATATCCTTTGATGTATATATAATACTATTTTTTTTATATTTTACTGATCAACTAGAGTGCTGATCCTGTTACATTCATATTTAAAAAAAATAGATCATTTCTCATTACAACTCTTTGAAATTATTTCTACTACGTCAACAAAATGTATACACACAAACTTTATTTATAGGCGTAGCAAAGCACGCCGGGTCCCACTAGTATATATATATATATATATATATATATATATATATATATATATATATATATATATATATATATATATATATATATATATATATATATATATATATATATATATATATATATATATATATATATATATATATATATATATATATATATACATATATATATATATATATATATATATATATATATATATATATATATATATATATATATATATATATATATATATATATATATATATATATATATATATATATATATATATATATGTCTATATATATATATATATATATATATATATATATATATATATATATATATATATATATATATATATATATATATATATATATATATATTTTAAAAAAAGATTTTTGGTTAAAGCCAATAAATAATTAATATATTATTTTTTACCCAACAATTGTTTCGGTTTATTTAAACCATCTTCAAGGATACAATTATACAAAAATAAAAACAAGCTTTGTTCAACAAAAAATTGACATAAATAAATAAAGAAAAGCTTTGAAAAATAACAATAAAAAAAAAACGCTAACTATAATGCAAAATAGTAAAAGAAAAACAAACAATTATACAATTCAAAAAATAATAAAAAATATGGCAGTTAAAGTTTGAACTTTCTTTCTAGACTTCATTTTTCTAAAATGTTTAGCTTCATAGAACAAAATCATAAATGTTACTTAAAAAATCTGTATCCGTTTGTATGTTCATACAATTTTTATTTTGTTTAATACGAATCATTTCTAAAATCCTACGTCTGTTTAAATTTGATTCTTTATCCAAAATTTTAAAATTTTGAAGAGGTAGATTAGCATTACAGCTTTTTTTGTGACTTGATAGTGCGCTCATATTGTCGATTTGCTTTTTTGCGTCGTTGAGATGTTGTTTGACACGTTTACCTAGATATTGTTTTGTTTGGCCTATATATGATTTACCACATCCACAATCAGCTTGGTAAACCAAATTCGATTGAAGATTAATGGGTATTTTATCTTTTAATTTAGTAAAAATGGTGTCATATAACGTTTTATTAGCTGTTCCGACTACTTCAAAATTAAATTTTTTCAGTAAATGTTTAACTTGTTCAAAAAGAGTTTTTACATATTTTACTCTTTTTGAACAAGTTAAACATTTACTGAAAAAATTTAATTTTGAAGTAGTCGGAACAGCTAATAAAACGTTATATGACACCATTTTTACTAAATTAAAAGATAAAATACCCATTAATCTTCAATCGAATTTGGTTTACCAAGCTGATTGTGGATGTGGTAAATCATATATAGGCCAAACAAAACAATATCTAGGTAAACGTGTCAAACAACATCTCAACGACGCAAAAAAGCAAATCGACAATATGAGCGCACTATCAAGTCACAAAAAAAGCTGTAATGCTAATCTACCTCTTCAAAATTTTAAAATTTTGGATAAAGAATCAAATTTAAACAGACGTAGGATTTTAGAAATGATTCGTATTAAACAAAATAAAAATTGTATGAACATACAAACGGATACAGATTTTTTAAGTAACATTTATGATTTTGTTCTATGAAGCTAAACATTTTAGAAAAATGAAGTCTAGAAAGAAAGTTCAAACTTTAACTGCCATATTTTTTATTATTTTTTGAATTGTATAATTGTTTGTTTTTCTTTTACTATTTTGCATTATAGTTAGCGTTTTTTTTTTATTGTTATTTTTCAAAGCTTTTCTTTATTTATTTATGTCAATTTTTTGTTGAACAAAGCTTGTTTTTATTTTTGTATAATTGTATCCTTGAAGATGGTTTAAATAAACCGAAACAATTGTTGGGTAAAAAATAATATATTAATTATTTATTGGCTTTAACCAAAAATCTTTTTTTAAAATATAATACGCAAGCCAAATAACATATTCTCTATATATATATATATATATATATATATATATATATATATATATAGTTATAATCCCATAGTATCATCAAGTCATATAACAAAACTGCTTTCTCACGAAAAGTGCTATCAATGCAAAATAGCATAACTAGAAATATGATGGAATGTTATCAACCAGACATAACATGTAACAACATGATAGAAGAATCAAATATCATAAAACATATTATAATAGAATATGCTGAGTGGTTGTTTTGTACCTTTAGATTTATAAAATTTAGTTTTTATAGTTAGTCTAATTTTTAAACTCTGTAATGTAACATGTATTAAATAAATTGTATTAAATAAATCATTTTTTTTAGAATTTATTTATTCATGAAACATAACTGGCGCAGCCGTGCGGTCTTGTGAGTGTTATAGTAAAGTGTAGTGTAATAATTTGGTGAATAAAAACCAATAAATAAGTGAATCCGTCGCGGTAAAATAAGGTGAAATTTTTTTTATCAGACATCTCTAGCTGAAGTTCCTATAAGAACGCGAAGAGGATTTGAGGTTCCACCACACTATATATCAACTTCACTTGGAACCAGCTCAACACGACGAAAGATACGATTTAAAGGTAACGCACTACAAGATAGACGTTTACATTGAATACGTATTACCAGGTAACCTATTTTATTTTATTTTTATATTGTGATTATTGTGATTATATTTAGTGAAAATTTTGTGTTTGTGAACGTATTTTATATATAAAGTTTTCAAAAATAACGTTAGTCATCCACGACAGTTAATTTCAAAATTTTCATGGAAGCGTGTACTACAAGATAGGCACACATCCAAAATATTTCCAAAAATAACTCTAAAATCATATAAAATAGTGTTACTAAATTTACAAACGCGCGCACTACCAGATAGACGCCAACCTGTCACACTGTCCACTACAAGATAGAGACAGTTCAAATTAATACTATTATATCCTTTTTATGAGAAAAAAATTGGCAGATATATTCGATCTGAATAGAAATATAGCAGAAATGGACCCAGTTTTAGAGCGACTAGAGGCAATTGGTGCACAGTTGCAACATTTAAATAACAAACAAGGTGAGCATGATCAATTGTTGACATATCTCAATCAAAAATTAGAGCAACCCCAACCACAAATTCAGGAACAAATTCCTGTGGTTACAAATAGGGCAAATGCTCTAGATTTATTTAGGATCCCTGATCCAATAAAATCAATACCCACGTACGATGGGAATAGAAAACAACTTTCGGCTTGGATAAAGACAGTTGAAGACACACTGAGTGTATTCGAACCATTAGTGTCAGAACAACAATATAGTCTTTATTTACAAACTATTAACAACAAAATAGAGGGGAAAGCCAAAGATATACTATGTCTGGCTGGTAATCCCAAAACATTTAATGAAACAAAAGAAATCTTGGAGGAATCTTTAGGAGACCGGCAAGAACTATCGTTTTATAAGTCACAATTTTGGGCGACTAAACAAAACGAAACAATGAGTATCCACGGATACTACAATAAAATAAAAGAAATAGTTCAAAATATTAAATCATTATCCAAACAAAATATTTTGTACAATAATGCGTGGCATGCTATCAATGCATTTATCGATGAAGATGCATTAGCTGCATTTCTATCAGGACTACGCAAACCCTATTTTGGATATGCGCAAGCTGCAAGACCAAAAGGTATTGAAGAGGCATATGCATTTCTTTGCAAATTTAATTGCAATGAACAAATTTCAAGTAATTCAAGAAAAACCAACACACAAGTATTTCAGAATACACCACAAAAACAAAATCACGGTTTTATTAGTCAAAACAAAACTAACGTGTTTCAACCAAAACACAATCAAAATTTTTCAAATTATGAGAAAAAACCGACTTATTCGGTAAGAGAAAGACCAACACCAATGGAAGTGGATCTTTCTATGCGTTCAAGAAATACATTTAATAAAAAAATAATAAATAATCACGAACCTACAGAGGATACTCAAGAAGATTCATCCCAAAGTTCAGAAATCGAATATTTAGTTGAAGATAAAGAAGATGAACATAATGGAAATTTTTGCGTAAACGCGAATTCAGATACGGAAGACTAAATTTTCTCCCATATTTGAAGTGCTACAATGAACGATTGGGCCGCGTTGTAACACTTTTAATCGATACTGGTGCCAATAAAAATATAATCAAACCAGGATTAATTCCTTATAGTTCATTAAAAAATTCAAAAACATCTTCAAGTAATATTATAATAAAGAATATTTTAGGTACACATAATTGCGATAAAAATTTTAAAATTAATCTCCTAGGTAATAATTTACCAGCACAAATTTATTTTGAACTTGAATTCCATAAATTTTTTGATGGAATATTAGGCTCAGAAACAATGGCTAAAATGAATGCCAAAATTGATTATAAGACAAACTCAATTTTATTAAACAATTATAATTACAAATTTGATCGGTATTACCCTGAGGAAAATTTTTATAATCATATAATTACGATACAAACCACAAACAATGGCGACTGGTTTGTACCAGAATTTCAAAAATTAAATAGCGATATAATAATCAAACCCGGTTTATACAAAGCGGAAAATTTTTATACAACAATGACGGTGTTGACAAATTGTCCAAACCCACCGGAAACATTACCAAAACTGAAATTAGATGTTAACAATTTCGAAACATTCGAACCAATTCCATGTAAAAATGAAATAATTGATAGAAACACTATCAAAAGCCTAATCCGAACAGAACATTTAAGTAAAATTGAAAAAGACATTTTACTCGATACAATTTTTAAAAACCAAGCAGTACTGTTAAAACAGAACGAGAATTTGTCATCAACAACAATAATTAAACATAAAATTATAACAAAAGACGACAATCCGGTTTATACGAAAACATATCGATACCCACATCATTTTAAACCTGATGTAGAGGAACAAATTCAGGAAATGCTAGACAGTGGCATTATCCGAAATTCTAAAAGTCCTTATTCGGCACCAATTTGGGTCGTTCAGAAAAAACAAGATGCTTCGGGCAAACGGAAAGTAAGAGTTGTCATCGACTACCGTAAACTAAATGAAAAGACAGTAGATGATAAATTTCCAATCCCACAAATAGAAGAAATTCTAGACAGTCTCGGAAAATCTGTATATTTTTCAACCTTAGATCTAAAATCAGGTTTTCATCAGATTCCTTTAGACCCAAAATCTCAAGAAAAAACAGCTTTTTCAACAGACAAGGGACATTTTGAGTTCAACAGAATGCCTTTTGGCTTAAAGAACGGTCCGGCAACTTTTAAGCGAGCGATGAATAATGTATTGCAAAACCTAATAGGAAATATATGCCATGTATATCTTGATGATATTATTATTGTTGGATATAGCTTAGATAACCATATACAAAACCTTAACACTGTTCTCGAAAGATTATCGCATTTCAATCTTAAAATTCAATTGGATAAGTGTGAATTCCTAAAGAGAGAAACAGAGTTTCTTGGTCATATAATCACACAAGATGGAGTTAAACCTAACACCGATAAAATTCAGAAAATTCTGGAATGGCCATTACCAAAAACTGCTAAACAAATTAAACAGTTTTTAGGACTTTCAGGTTATTACAGAAGATTCATAAAAGATTACTCAAAAATTGCCAAACCCATGTCAAAGTTTTTAAAGAAAGATCAAGTTGTCAACACAAAAGACGTCGAATATATAAGAGCTTTCGAAAACTTAAAAAGAATTTTAGCTACAGATCAAATTTTAGCATATCCCGATTTTACTAAAGAATTTATTCTAACCACGGATGCATCAGATTTTGCGCTAGGTGCAGTCCTCTCTCAAATCCAGAACAATATAGAAAAACCTATTGCGTTCGCTTCAAGAACACTAAACGCTACAGAGATCAACTACGCAACCAACGAGAAAGAAGCTTTAGCTATAATATGGTCTGTCAAGAAATATCAACCATACCTGTACGGCAACAAATTTACGTTAGTAACAGACCATAAACCACTTACTTTCATTAAATCATCCGAAAAAAATTCAAAAATCTTAAGATGGAGACTTGAATTGGAGAACTACGATTATAACGTCGTCTACAAAGAAGGCAGAGCAAATGTAGTAGCAGATGCGTTAAGCAGAATGCCTACAGTAGATAACGAGGTGAATATAAATATAGGAACAGATAACACTCCACGTGAATCTGAAGCAGAAAATCTTCCCAATAGGGATAGTGACATAGACACTATTCATTCTGCGGATACATCCGATGATTATTTCATCCACTTCGCAGGTCGTCCTATAAATTATTATAGGAACCAATTATTTTTCAAAATTTCAAATCTAGACACAGTAATTTTGGAAGACATATTTCCAAACTATAAACGAGTAATTATTTCGAAAAAATCATTTCAAAAAGAAGATATTACAAATTTCATAAAAGAGTTTCATAACGGTAAACAAACAGCAATTCTGGCACCAAAACAATTGTACCAGACAATCCAGGAAGTATTTCGAGAAAATTTCTCACAAAACGGCCATTTCGTTTTCGCTACAGAAAAGGTCGAAGATGTTAAAAATGAAGAGCGTCAAAATGCAATCGTAGTTAAAGAGCACGAAAGAGCCCATCGAAGGGTGAATGAAGTAGTGAATCAGATCAAACGATCCTACTTTTTTCCTAAAATGAGTAGTGTGATCAAACGACATATCAATGCATGTAACATATGCAATGTTCATAAATACGACCGAAAACCGTATAATATAAAAATATCTCCGCGACCGAGCACTAAAAAACCATTAGAACGAGTGCACATAGATATTTTTAATATCAACAAAACAAATTTTTTGTCCGTTGTTGACTCATTTTCTAAACATTTACAAATGATTCCAATCGAAACTAAAAATCTATTGGATACAACTACAGCTCTAACGAGGTATTTCACTCAATTCGGAATTCCTAACGTTATTTTCTCAGATCATGAGACAACTTTCCAGTCACTACAATTCAAAGAATACTTAAGCAATCTCAATATCCGATTGGAGTACGCATCATCATCGGAATCAAATGGTCAATTTGAGAAAACACATTCAACTATTATAGAAATTTTCAATACAAACCGTAATAAATCGCCAAACTCGAGTATTCAAACAGCGATAGAGTTATCAGTAGCTTTGTATAATAACTCGGTACACTCGTCAACCGGTTTCACACCGAACGAGATCATTTTTAATCAAAATAACTTAATAAACCCGGCAGAAATACAAGAACAAGCCAAACAAATTTTTAAAACGGTCAATACTAATTTAGAAAAAGTTATAAACAGAATAGAGAGACAAAATAACAATAAAGAAGATCCACCTAGATTACATGATGATCAATTGGTTTATCTTAAACCAAACATCAGAACAAAATCTCAGCCAAGAGGGCTGGAAACCAAAATTAAAAATGCAAACTACAAAACTTTTAAAACAATCAGGAATATAAAAAGAAACAAAAATAAAATTAAAAGATTAAAGAAATACTAATTTTGATTTTTACTTTTCATTTCAGAAATTTTTACTATGACAATATAATTTTTATTTGAATATCTTAATTAATTAATTATCCAAAACTGATTTTACAAATCTTACAAACCAATTTTACTATTCTTATCCATGTTAATAAAAACAAGAAAAATAAAAGCAAAATTCTAAATAAAAGAAATTCTCATTAGAAATTTTTATTGAATAAAAATTAATTAATATTAGAAATTTTAGAAAACAGTTTTATCAATCGATAATATTATCATCAATAATAAATAAAATTAAATCCAAAGTTAAAAAGAATATTGAATTGAAATATTGTATTGTAGTATTGTATACTGAAATTTTTACTTATTATTTTGAAACATGGTTACTTTTAAAAAGTTATTAATTTTGACTATATTTAATTGTATCAATACACAAAAATTGGAAATAAAAAATTTGCATGAAGATCCAATTCTGTTAGAAAAAATAAACGAATGTAAAATTCAAACAGGGATCATAAGGGTCATACACCCAATTAATATAACAAACCTAGAAACTACCATAGAATTAATGATCAAACATATAGTTAATAAGATAGATAAGAATGAACTTGATTTGTATACAATAGTTAAGGAAAAATGTAAAAGGTTACATAACAACTTACTACAAATAAAACCATTAAAACGTCTCCGACAACGAAGATGGGATGCATTGGGATCAGGATGGAAATGGTTAGCTGGAAGCCCAGATGCAGACGACTTAAGGTTAATCAACGCTACAATGAATGGTCTAATAAATGAAAACAACCAGCAATACCAAGTCAACGAGCAGATCAACAAAAGAATTCAGCTACTAACAAAAACAATAAATGCAGTCTTAACCAACACATCGATAACCAATAAAATAGTTTTGAGCGAGTTAGAAATTATGACAGCAATTATGCAAATTGAAACCATCGATGCAATTATTGAGGACATCCAAGATGCAATAGTAAGAACCAAAATAGCACTGCCAAGCAACAAAGTTCTTTCGTTAAAAGAAATCATTGTTCTAAAAAATCTTTTGACTGAACAAGGAGTAAATATAACAATTCCAGACGAAGCTTTAAAATTTGTAACACCCAAAATTGCTATATGTGAGGAAACACTATTATACATATTAGAGGTACCAAAATTGGAAAATTTTACATCAACAACAATAAGACTTACTCCACTAGTTGTAAATAACAGCATTATCGAAAGTTACCCACAATACCTCATCAAAAACAGACAGAAACTATACACCACCATCAACTACAACAATTTTGTCCAAAAACATACAGATCTAAAAGAATTTAAGGATGAATGCATAAAACCACTAGTCTTTGGAAATCAAGGCAGCTGCAAAGTAACATGGGAGATCAACACAGCAATACAATGGATATCTGAGGGTAAAATACTAATAAATAATGGAAAGAACGTCGAAATAGTTACTAATTGTGGACCAGATGACAGAAATTTAACAGGAAATTTTTTAATAACAATCAATAATTGTACAGCCACGATAAACAACAAAGAATTTCAAGCTTATGAAATTCAAACCGAGAATGAGGAAATCCAGGGAGCACTTCACAGTATTCAAATAGTAAGGAAAATGAAAATTGTTCAGAACATAACAGCAATCGAACAGGATACCATTCAAAACAGGAAACTGCTACGACAAGTTTTTTTGAAGCAATGTCATCACGAAAATTGGATATGGACACTTTCAGGAGGTTTATCATTATCATCCATATGTGTAATCGTTGTACTATCGTATATGTGCCTGTGTAAATGCTCGATAACAAAAACAGTGCAAAATCCAATTAACCTGGAAAATACCAAAGTAGCATACAATGACCTATTAAGGAAAGCCGGCATAGTAACAAAAGTCGAGGACGACTTTTCATCACCCCAGGGAGGAGTTATAATCCCATAGTATCATCAAGTCATATAACAAAACTGCTTTCTCACGAAAAGTGCTATCAATGCAAAATAGCATAACTAGAAATATGATGGAATGTTATCAACCAGACATAACATGTAACAACATGATAGAAGAATCAAATATCATAAAACATATTATAATAGAATATGCTGAGTGGTTGTTTTGTACCTTTAGATTTATAAAATTTAGTTTTTATAGTTAGTCTAATTTTTAAACTCTGTAATGTAACATGTATTAAATAAATTGTATTAAATAAATCATTTTTTTTAGAATTTATTTATTCATGAAACATAACTATATATATATATATATATATATATATATATATATATATATATATATATATATATATATATATATATATATATATATATATATATATATATATATATATATATATATATATATATATATATATATATATATATATATATATATATACTAGTGGGACCCGGCGTGCTTTGCTACGCCTATAAATAAAGTTTGTGTGTATACATTTTGTTGACGTAGTAGAAATAATTTCAAAGAGTTGTAATGAGAAATGATCTATTTTTTTTAAATATGAATGTAACAGGATCAGCACTCTAGTTGATCAGTAAAATATAAAAAAAATAGTATTATATATACATCAAAGGATATATAAAAAAAATACGCGATCAAATAAGTTTTCAGGTGTGTCTCTATATAGAACATTAGAACATACGGAACAAAAATGGATTTACAAATTTTCACAGTGCTCATGCGGTTTAATATACGCTTTCTTTACCTGTGGTAGGTTACTAAAAATGTTGAAAAAATTTTAATCGTTATGTGATTTTATGATCAGCAACGGCAGTAAGATTAACGACAATATATTCGATGAAGGTATAGAAGAAGTGATGCCAAAAAAATCAAAATTATTTGGATGTTTTTGTATTAGAATTCATAGGATGTGAATTCATGGGATGAGAAATATTTCTATTTAGTCAACATCCTAAGTCATTTTAAAATCATTATTGATTGTTGCAAATCAATGCGAAACTAATATCTTACACACGGTCAATATATTGGCATATATGTTAATGGAATATTAATTTTTGGGCGATCTTGTGAGCAATTATTGCTAAGGCGATCTTGTGAGCAATTATTGAAAGTATTATTCCCGATAATAAGTAATTATTGTCGGGATTTAACCCACACTCATCAGAGACATCATAGTTCAAAGCCATCTTACAGACTCCACAGTGGATGAAACAACAATAAAACATATTTTAATTTTCATGTTCAGATAATTTCTAAATTGAAACATCATTATCGCATATTTATTTAAATTGAATTCTTCATCTGTGATTATAAAATTGTAAATTGTATTTGTTCCCGACACGAAACACACAAAAACTGTCTTAAAGAAGTTTTTCTGAGCGAAAATAAAAAATGCTTTAAAATTGCAAAATTCATGTGAATTAAAATAATTACCTTAAGCTTAATCACTCTAAAAATCTCTCAAAACTTAATTTATTTTACACCAAATAGTGTAAAACTTTTGTTTATTTAACATTATACCTGTCGCATATTGTCGGTATCTCATAAGAAAGGAAATTCAAGAAAACTCGTTCTGATAACAGCCGTGTTCGATTTGACTGAAGCATTTGAAACAACGAAACATTTAATACAATTGTTGTTGTTTTTTCAATTGTTTCAGTCAAACTAAACGTACCAAGCATTCAATGAACATTGTATCATTTTTATTACAACAATTATTTATTTTAATAAGGAAAAAATTTCAAAATGTCGTTTTAATTCTATTTCTTTGTTCGTGCTTGTGGGCACACATTATATTTTGTGTTTTTCCGTCTAGATGCGTACACGAATAAATCAAAAGGTATTCCGACGTTAGCTGACCACATACAGTTGTCCAGATGTGAGAAGTAAGGATTCTTTACAAAAAGGATTCTGGAAAAAGGAAAAAAGGAAAAAATCTAAGGATTTTTTAAAAAAATATACAAAAATAAAAAATTTGCGTCCATCAACACCTTAAAACGCATGTTGTTGTGGACCTTATTCTTCAAAGGTTGTCATGAGTTGTTAGTGCTCACATTGTAATTCGTACTACCCAACACATTTTATTTTAAAAGAAATAGCGTGCAGAATATTCTATAACTAAGACTAAGGGTGCTATCGTTGATTGAAAAAAGTTCATCCGCCAACATCCCTAAGATATCACTTTGGCTAGTAATATCTCACTGCTATTGCCAGTGGTATACGATAGCTCAAGCTAACTCATATGCAAACAGCAGGAATCTAAGTACGCGGGGTAGTCACATCCATAGATCAAAAATTTAAAATTTTACAAATCTTCCTGCGGGTGTATATATTTAATTCGTTATTGAATTCTTTAATTATTACTATAAAAACATTGATCAAAGCAAACTACGCGCATAAACCGATATTTAAACAAAAACCCAATAATTAATAATTATCACCAATCACCGATGAAAAAATAATACACGACAATTTGAAAAAGCAAATCGTAGTGTATTTGCACAAACTTCAACGTTAAAAAAGTCCAAGCAGCACGTATATCCGCTAGAAATAGGTAGATTTCGAGATCAGACAGTTTTGTGTACCAGTAGAATCTGATGTATCGGATTAGTTTAAACAAAACAAACTAATTTCAAACAGATATCAAACAAATTTTAAAAAGGAAATTAGCTACCTACAAGCAAAATTATATCTATCCAATTTTGCAACAAACAAATATCAAATCTACCACAGAACATGTGTGTGACAATTTATGACACAAACCTACTCTATATCATATGCCGTGCAATTACTGCAAAATATCAAAATAGTTTATTTCTAAGAAAAAAAATTAATTTTTTCTATTCAAATCTTTTATTTTTTTGACTGTTATAAGGTTGACATTGACTGTTATAAGGTTTTTGGAAATTGTAGTTGGGGATTGTTGCAAACTTTTTTGTTGAAGCCAACAAGTCAAAAACCTCTAACTGCAGAGGTTTATATTTATAAGAAACGAATTAAAATGTTTCCACAGATTCTAAATTTATGAAGATTTTAAAAATATTAGTATCCAAACGGCCGTTATAACGGATTAAAAAAAACACTTTTTTTTCTAGTATAAAGCCTATAGTTCCTTAACCATGTGTCAGATTTTTCTGATTTACGAACTTGTCCAAGATATTAATAAAACACACATTTTTAAGAAAGGCTTTTTGATCTGGCTCCACAAATGCAACCGTGAGAGCGCCGGTTGATTTAAACGCATTTTGTGTTTTACAAGCTTTTTTGTTGGAGCCGCTCACTCTGAAACCTCCAACTGCAGAGGTCTTTTTTTTGAAAAAAACTGATTGAAAAGGTTTCAAAAATTCTAAATTTATGAAGTTTTTAAAAATATTAGAATCCAAACGGCCGTTATAACGGATCTAAAAAACAGAGTTTTTTTCTAGTATAAAGCTTCTAGTTTCTTAACCATGTGTTGGATGGAGCTGATTTACGAACTTGTCCAAGATATTAATAAAACGCACATTTTTAAAAAAGGTTTTTTGATCTGGCCTTATAAATGCGACCGTGAGAGTGCCGGTTGTTTCAAAAAAAAAATTTTTTTTGCAAACTTTTTTGTTGGAGCCGCTCACTCAGGAACCTCTAACTGCAGAGGTCTATTTTTAAAACAAATTGATAAAAAAGATTCCAAAGATTTTAAATTTGCTAAATTTTTTGAAATATTAGTATCCAAACGGCCGTTATAACGGTTTTAAAAAATCAATTTTTTTCAGAAAAAAGTCCCTAGTTTCTTAACCACGTGTCGGATTTTGCTGATTCACGAACTTGTCCAAGATATTAATAGAACACACAAGTACAGAAAATTTTTTTGATCTACCTCAACAAATGCGACCGTGAGAGTGCCGGTCGTTTTCGTTATATCTCATATCGTTTATATATATATATATATATATATATATATATATATATATATATATATATATATATATATATATATATATATATATATATATATATATATATATATATATATATATATATATATATATATATATATATATATATATATATATATATATATATATATATATAAATTTTTTTTTTTTTTTGTTTTTTCGTCTCCGCTTTTCATATATAGTCGTTTGGCACAAAAATTTTTCCGAAATTCCGAGATGAAACCCATTGCAATAGGTAGATTTTTATATGAAATCTACCTAAAACAACATTTTAAATCATTGAATAAATATATAAGGAAAAATAATTACGTGTGGCTACACGAATATTTTTTGAAGTATGTAATTTGTATATCTGTGCGTTCTTCATCCATGACATTTGACATATTTCGTTTTGTATTTTAAAATAAAATGATAGCTTTTATCCGAAGTTCTACTTTAAGATATTAAAATTAAACAAAATTTATAAAAATTAAAGTTTAAATTAATGTTTTACAAAACAATTATTAGTATTTGTGCAGTAGTTAATTCATAAAAATGAAGTGTTACATTAAAATATGTACAAATAACCTTAAATACACTGAAATTTGATCATCGAATTTCATATCAATGATTAGAATATTTTCACTAATACTACGCATAAAAAGGGTTTAGATGTTTTAACAAAAACTTTAGCAAATACTTTAGCTTTACAAAAACTGTTATTTTCTAGTTTAATTTTATATATTATTACCCTACATAAATGTAATTTTTCTTAATCCATCGTTGTCAAACCATATTTCAAACGTAATCACAGCCGAATATAAGGTGTTCTTAAAGTAATTCAATATGATTAAAATTTGTGTTGTATGGACAATTAAAAATATTTATATATGGAAATATAAGGAAATATTTTATCCAAACATATTAGGCTTTTAAATTTATATGTAACATTTATTATTTCTTTTATTTGTTTTGAAAATATAAATATGCAAATTGTAAACAGTACCACCCAGCTAGAATACAAACACTATCAAACTTCACCAATACTAAAAATTAGATGCTTCACTCAAAATATCTTCCTTAGATATTTATTCAATGTTTTAAATACAAAAACGGCACCATCTATTGGCTAACCCCAATTTATGAGGCGTATATCACACTATCAAATATATTGGTCAATAAACAAAATATGACATGAAATTGGAGAGTGCAAACGTTGTAAAATAGACTTCGCTACCTAGATTTTCATCCAGTTTTGATGACAATTTTTTTTACCTCTGATCGTTATATTTTAATTAGCAATACAAATAAGAGCATTTTTCAATTTGATATTGATGTTTGTAAATTAACATTGAAGATCAACGAAAAATTTAAAATAATAAATAAATAAATTTAAATTATTGTTTTCTTTAATTTTTACTCTTATTTTTATTCAAACTTTATAAAAACCAATACAATAAATTTTTTACAGGTTTCGATACTTTTTAACACTTCTATAATTAATATATAACCTCCACAATAGTTATTTTCCTACTCCTATCACAGTAAATTATAAATTACATCACACTATCCATGACATGTAAATTGATTATTTCAAATAGCGTGCGGTAAGTAAAAAAAAGCGTGCGGTAATGGATTTTCATATATATATTACCGCACGCTTTTAATAAAAAGAAAAATTTTTATTTAAAGAAAAATTTGATTTTTAAAAATTAAATATTTCAACTCATTTTGACATAGAATAATGCAAAGCCTACCACAATTTGTAAACTATTTGCATTTAATTTATAACTAGTAGTTCATTTTTTCAAGTAATTATATGCGTTTGGGCATTAAAACAAAGTCGTAGGAAAAGTATATAACAAATCTCGAGTTGTAAAGCATTTTCCATGCTCGTGAAGATACTGCACTCGACGCTACGCGTCTCGTGCGCAAAATTTTCCCTCGCATGTAAAATGCTATTTACAACTCTAGATATGTAATATACTATTAAGTATTAAGGGCAGTAAGAGTGTATTACCGATTGAGGATATACTTATGTATAGCTTGTATATATTTCTTGCTATATGATTTACTTGTATCCATAGATAAGTTGTATTTTTCTTCCGGATCTTGTATGATGAGAATCCTCCAATTAAAAGCTTGTAGTTTTCTTGCTATATATATTTACTTGAGTCCTGGACGATAGCTAGTCATTCTCGCTATATCAAAAAGTCTTAACACTTCTTTTGAATCCTTTGAAATATCTTGATTAAATATTCTGAATCATATAAATGTTGAAGTTATTTCTGTTTCTTGATTTACTTGTTAATTCAATAACGACGACTGTATTTATTTATGATAATCTTTATCACAAAATTCAAATTAAATATAAACTTAGAAATTTTGATTTATTATAATAACCAGTTTTGAGGATATATATTTAACAATCACAAATTAACTGATTTCCAAGATATATAAACATTATTACTATACATCATAATTCATATATAATATATATATATATATATATATATATATATATATATATATATATATATATATATATATATATATATATATATATATATATATATATATATATATATATATATATATATTTCTGCTCAACCAATTGAAATTATTGTTTCAAGCCTTTATGTACAATATGGTTCTTTTTTAGTTGAATAAAGAAACTTGATTAACAAAAATTATTTTTTCATTTTTAAAATTCTGTTTTTTCAAACGTACTAAGTTATAAATGAAAAAATAACTTTTTAAACAACATACTTGATTTGTAAACCGCGAGTATCCTAAAGTTTACAAAAATTACTGCCAAAATAAATTACATAAAATTTAATCAATTTTGGTGAGAAATCACCACAAACACTCCCTCACCAGTGATTCGCCAGAAGAACGAAAAATAATTTTCAAAAGAAAGATAAATTTTTAAATTAATTAATTTTCAAAATAAACAAAAAAATAATTTTAAAATATTTTAAATAACTCTGTTTCGAATATATTATAAATTTTATCAAAGATTCGAACAAGAATGACCTCATCATCATCTAAAAAAAAATGAAATTTTTAAGATGATATTGAAATGAGTGAGCTTATTGAATCAAACGAATAAATAATTTTAGAAATTATGTCGAATAATAAAGAATTTAATAAAATCGCATTCGACAGTTGCTAACGACAGTGAAAAGATCAAACGTCTACAACATTTAACTAACTTGACTGGAAAGCAAAGATTTTTAAAATCATTAAAACAATTATCAATAAAATTTAATAATTTTTGAGGTGTTTTAATTATTCTTCCAGATTTAGAAATTCTTTGATTGGGAATAATAATTACTGATGGCTGATCATTGAATGTTACTTTCTTTTTACTTTTATTTAGTAAAATAGAATCCGGTTTATTTGTACCAGATGAATCTGATTGATTCAGATTAGAAGGAGAATTTAAAGAATTAGAATGATCAGCTGGATTTAAATTGTTAGAAAATTGTATCTGCTTGCTTAAATTAGAAAATTCAGAAAAATTTTTAGAATTAATATTTGAAGTTGAATCTGATAGATTCATGGATTTTGCATTTACGAGAGAACTGTGGTGTTCATCGTCTGAATTTGCATGATAACATGGTTTAAGTCGATCAATTGAAATTTTGACTTCTTTGCCATTAATTTCTATATTGAAAGTTTTATTGTTTCGACTTAAAACTTTGAAAGGACCTGTGTAAGGAGCTTGCAATGATCTCCTTAAGGCATCTGTACGCAAAAATACATGTGAGCAAGTATGTAAATCTTTGCTCACAAAAGAAGAAGATGATACGTGATGTGTTGGTCTAATTTCATCAAAATGTTTTTTCAATTCCTTAAGGAACTCTGATTGGGGACAAAAAGATTTTGCAGTAGAATCTAAGAATTGTCCTGGAATTCTAATCGAGTATCCAAAAGTGAGTTCCGCTTAAGTAGATTGTAGTCCTTCGCTGAATGAGGTTCTTAAACCTAGAAGGACTGAAGGTAGAACTTTTGTCCAGTCTGGACGGTCATGACACATAATTGCTGATTTAATTGTGCGATGCCATCTTTCTACCATACCGTTGTATTTTGGATTATAAGAAGTGGTTCTGAATCTGTTGAAACCTAGTAGGTTGGAAAGTTCAGAGAAAAGTTGGGATTCGAATTGGGTTCCTTGATCAGTTATAATTGATTCTGGAACACCAAGTCTCGAAATCCAAGAATTGTATACAGCGAATGCGACAGTTGCAGCAGTGATGTCTGGAACTGGTATCGCTTCGGGCCACCGCGTATAACGGTCGATTAGCGTTACGCAATATCGTTGGTTTTCCGATATTGGTAGAGGAACAATGATATCGAGGTGAATTTGCGAGAATCGCTGTGAATTAGTTTTAATAGTTCCAAGAGGTGATTTAGTATGTCTAAATACCTTTGATTTTTGACACGCTATACATTGTTGCGCCATAAGTTTAACATCTTTTTTAATAGATGGCCAAATAACGTGTTTGGTTAATAATTTGGTTGAAGCTTTGACACCAGGATGCGAAAGTCTATAAAATGCATCGAAAACACTTTGGCGAAATTGTGCAGGAATACATGGCCTACGTATAGCAGTTGATGTGTCACAATATATTAATTTACTTTCATTGAAAGTAATTGGAAAATGTTCAAACTTCAAAGTTGTATTACTTTGAATTATATTTTGAAATTCCTCGTCATTGGTTTGCGCGTCCGCGATTGCAGCATAATCAATTTTCTCTGGTATGAGGATTTGATCTATGCGAGATAGTGCGTCAGCTACGACATTGTCGATACCTGAAATATGCCGGATATCAGTGGTGAATTGCCCAATGAAATCCAAATGGCGAAATTGACGAGGAGATGCTTTTTCTAAATTTTGTTTAAAAGCAAAAATTAAAGGTTTGTGGTCAGTGAATAGAGTAAATTCACGACCTTCCAGGAGATACCTGAAATGCTTGATGCCTGAATACGCTGCGAGAAGTTCTCTATCATAAGCGCTATATTTAATTTGTGCATCATTAAGACGAACCGAGAAGAAACTGAGCGGTTGCCAGGTTTCTTCAACAAATTGCTGCACTACGGCTCCTATCGCTGTATCTGATGCATCGACCATAATTGCTAGTCGAGCTGAAGATGACGGATGGGCTAAAAGAGTGGCACTACACAATTTATCTTTACAATTGTCGAAGGCTTGAATGGACTCAGCTGTCCAAGTTATTGGAATTTTACTATTCTTCTTATATCCCTTTAAGAAGTTGTTGAGTAAAATTTGATCAGCTGCAGCAGCTGGTAAAAATCTTCGATAAAAGTTAATCATACCTAAGAATCGTTTAAGCTGTTTAACATTTGAGGGACGTTCAAAGTCTTTAATGACTTGAACACGTTCATGATCTGGTAAAATACCATGTTCAGACACTAAATGACCTAAAAATTTAATTTCAGATTTGGCAAACACACATTTATCTGAATTTATGATTAAACTATTTTCAGAGAATCTCTGAAAAATCATTTGTAGATGAATTAGATGCTCCTCTAGATTTTTAGATGCAACTAAAACATCATCTAGATAAACGAAGCAAAATTGAAATCCGGTTAAAACAGAATGCATCAATCTTTGAAATGATTGTGCAGCATTCCTAAGACCAAAGGTCATTTTGCAGAATTCAAAAAGACCGAAAGGTGTAGAAATTGCGGTTTTAGGAATGTCTTTCGGATGTATTGGAATCTGGTGATATGCCTGAACAAGATCAATGGTCGAAAAAACTGTGCATCCCTCCAACTGATGCGAAAAATCTTGGAGGCGGGGAATAGAATATCGATCTGGAACAGTAATTCTATTGAGAGCTCGATAGTCTCCACAAGGACGCCATTCTCCATTTTTCTTCTTGGCCAGATGAAGTGGACTGTACCAAGGACTACTGCTGGGTCTACAAATACCCAGTTGTACCATCTTTTCAAACTCGGCTTTAGCAATTGTTAACTTATCAGGTGCCAAGCGTCGAGTTTTACAAGATATTGGTAAGCCAATTGTTTCCAATTTGTGAGTAACATTATGTTTTACAGTGCTTGGCATGAGATTCCGATTTAGAATCTCTGGAAACTTTTCCAAGACTTTAATTACTGCTGTTGATACTATTGATTCATCAACAAGAAAAAGTATTGATAAACTACCAATTGAGAACAGAGAGGTTGACGGGTCTATAAGCCTCTGTCTCTGTATATCAACCAGTAGTCCAGTATGATTTAGAAAATCTGATCTAATAATAGCGATCGAAACATCGGCAAATATGAATTCCCATGAAAAATTTCTTCGAAGACCAATATTTAAATCAAGAACTTTGGTGCCATAGGCACAAATGGGAGTGCCGTTTGCCGCAAATAATTTAAAAGAAGTAGTTGCTGGTTTGATATTAGCAATTCGAAATGGAATTACGGAAACGTCTGCTCCTGTATCAATTAAGAATTTAGTTTTTAATCTAGATTCGAAAATTTGTAAACGATGATTGCTCAGATCAGCAATACTCCTGAATGCATATTGCTGATCATTTACGCGTTTTTTGTAGCACCATTATTTGAAAGAGCTGTAAATTGTATAAAAAATTTACAACCCGCTACGCATTTCAATGCTTTATCACCAAAACGATGATGATAAAAACATTGATCTGAAGTAGCAGCACTTCTATTTCTAGAATTTGATCTAGATGGGCTTCTGGGCAAACGCGATTTAGAACGCGACCTACTACCAGTTTGTACAATTGAAGAAATTTCCTTAAGCATTTGCGATTTAAAATTATTTTATTTTTCGTCCATTAATTGTGAATTGAATAAAACATCCCGATTTGAGTTATTCCAACTTAATGTTTGATGAGCAGTGGATGTAGAAGGTACATCCATTGAATAAATTTGATGCTGTGACATAGTTTCCAGCAATTTATCAGCGCGCTCTGCCAACACTGAAAGTGTCACATCGTTTTCAAAAGAAGTTAATACTAATTGGACAGACTGTGGAAGGCGCGACATCCACAGTTGTTTAATTAGATTTTCATTAACATCATTACCAGCATTTAACCTAAACTCAGCAAGCAGTTGAGATGGTTTTTTGTCACCCAATGTTAGTTTATGCAGAATATTATTTAATTTTGATTTCTCACTGTCGCCCAAGATTCGGATTACCTCTGCTTTAAAGACAGTATAAGGTCTGTCTCCTAAATCTTGAAAAATTAAAGCTGCTAATTTATCGTGCAATCTCGAATCAATAGCACCTACTGCATGCGAATATTTGCTCAATTCAGACCTTATATTTGAATTTGTAAATTGAATTTCTAAAATCCTAAACCAAACCGTAGGATTCTGATTATAGAGAATTTGTGGTGGTTTAAATGCCACATGTGAGACGATACCTTCATTGCCCATTGGATTTGAAAAATTTCCTAATGGTGGCTCAGGTTGTATAATATTTCGTGAAGATGATGGTACTGATTGAGATTGCAAATTTTGTAAACGTCTCATATTTAATTCAATAAGCTCACTCAATTCATTACGACTGAAAGTGAGAATTTCGTCTGGATCAAGTGAACTACCATCTGTAATCACTGGTGGGGAAGATGCTGGTGAATTCATTTCCACAAACAAACAAACAAAAAAAAAAAGTTAAGTTAAACGACCGTTAAAAATTGTTTCGACCGACCGAAAACAAAAAATTACAATAGTAATACGCTTTGAATTTTGAATTTGTTAAATAAAACAAAATGTTTTATAATTAAAATAAAACAAAAAAATTTTCTTTTTGGCAATAAATTTTTTAAAATAGGAAAACTTTAAGATACTCACGGTTTGCAAAAAATGGAGAATCTTCATCCGGATCACGTCGGGGTCACCAATTATATAGCTTGTATATATTTCTTGCTATATGATTTACTTGTATCCATAGATAAGTTGTATTTTTCTTCCGGATCTTGTATGATGAGAATCCTCCAATTAAAAGCTTGTAGTTTTCTTGCTATATATATTTACTTGAGTCCTGGACGATAGCTAGTCATTCTCGCTATATCAAAAAGTCTTAACACTTCTTTTGAATCCTTTGAAATATCTTGATTAAATATTCTGAATCATATAAATGTTGAAGTTATTTCTGTTTCTTGATTTACTTGTTAATTCAATAACGACGACTGTATTTATTTATGATAATCTTTATCACAAAATTCAAATTAAATATAAACTTAGAAATTTTGATTTATTATAATAACCAGTTTTGAGGATATATATTTAACAATCACAAATTAACTGATTTCCAAGATATATAAACATTATTACTATACATCATAATTCATATATAATATATATATATATATATATATATATATATATATATATATATATATATATATATATATATATATATATATATATATATATATATATATATATATATATATATTTCTGCTCAACCAATTGAAATTATTATTTCAAGCCTTTATGTACAATATGGTTCTTTTTTAGTTGAATAAAGAAACTTGATTAACAAAAATTATTTTTTCATTTTTAAAATTCTGTTTTTTCAAACGTACTAAGTTATAAATGAAAAAATAACTTTTTAAACAACATACTTGATTTGTAAACCGCGAGTATCCTAAAGTTTACAAAAATTACTGCCAAAATAAATTACATAAAATTTAATCAATTTTGGTGAGAAATCACCACATATGTTTTGAGATCGAGACGAAGTCGAGATCTCTAATATATCCGAAATCGGTAATACTCTTCATGCCCAAAATGCTTATTACATTTTTTGCACGATTAATAAAAATTCAATTAAAATTATTTAAATAATAAAGTTCATTCACAAAATTCAAGTTTGAATGTTTTAAAGAAAATTTTTTTAAATGTCATTTCAAAATAGTAAGCTTTGCGTTTCATCATAATTCTATAGGTTTTTTTGTTGCAAAACTTAATTCCATCGAATGTATTTTCAAAATTAATTGCTTTTAAATCTTTTAATTGCAATATTTTTAAATGAATGTCATTTAAATTTGAAGCTAGTGAATAGACGTACACAATTATTTAACTAATAATCGTTTTTATTCACACTCTGAGGTCTCCCTTACTGGTAAGTAATTACTTACCGGCTGCATGATCGGTAAGTAATTACTTACCGACCAGTGATTTGTAAACGAAACTTACTATGTTTATTTACGAATCAGCAAACATTCAAAATCGCCTGATCGTGCAAAAAATTATCAATAATTTCTTTGGTAACGTATTTGACTTAGCATAATATGCTTTTCGTTTATTATCAAATAAAACAAAACATTCTTTACTAAAACATATTTGATAGTCTAATAATGGCTTTATACGAAGTTGAAGTTTACTATCAATTGAATAAATTGATTTACGCTGCCATCTGAAAGTTGGCATATGAACCATCCATATTTAACATTTGATTCGTAATTAAAAAATATTTAGGCATTTAATCAAGATAATAACTATCCTATCTCTCAAGCTGGACTATCATATACACATTGTACAAAATTTCATTAAGATTGGTTACGTTGTTGCGGAGTTCATCGCGGACAAACATCGTGACACGTGATTTTTATATATATAAGAAGATATATATATATATATATATATATATATATATATATATATATATATATATATATATATATATATATATATATATATATATATATATATATATATATATATATATATATATATATATATATATATATGTATATATATATATATATATATATATATATATATATATATATATATATATATATATATATATATATATATATATATATATATATATATATATATATATATATTACCGCACGCTTTTAATAAAAAGAAAACTTTTTATTTAAAGAAAATTTGATTTTTAAAAATTAAATATTTCAATTCATTTTGACACAGAATAATGCAAAGCCTACCACAATTTGTAAACTATTTGCATTTAATTTATAATTAGTAGTTCATTTTTTCAAGTAATTATATGCGTTTGGGCATTAAAACAAAGTCGTAGAAAAAGTATATAACAAATCTCGAGATGTAAAGTCCATGCTCGTGAAGATACTGCACTCGACGCTACGCGTCTCGTGCGCAAAATTTTCCCTCGCGTGTTAAACGCTATTTACAACTCTAGATATGTAATATACTATTGGCTTATGTGGCAGGTACTACTAAAAATATTAAATATAAAATAAACATGTCATATGACATGTTGATATTTAGAGGATTATTTCTTGATAATATAATTTACAACAATGTGTAATAAAAAGCCATATTTACATAATGTTTTACAAAGTCTTACAACATATTACAAATTAAATTTCAGGATGAATACATGTCCACTTAATTCAGCAACATGATTTGGTACAACACATGTTGCAGTTTTTCAAGAAATTTAGCAAACTTTCAAAGTATAGTTTGTTTCTCACTTTAGTTATCATAAACCTCTAATTTCATATTTCAATTATGATTTGCTTTTTATTACACTATTATTTTTATTACACATGTTGTAAATTATATTATCAAGAAATGCTACTCTAAATTGTAATATGGCATATTTAATTTTATATTTAATTTTTTTAGTACACAGTAGCAAAAGAAATTTAATTCAACCGCGTGCATATTTACACACTCTCATTTTTTTATTTAACAAAACAAATTTAATAAACACAAATAACACAACAATAAACACAAATAACACAAACTTTAAAAAAAACGGCACATAAGATACGCATACTTATACGGCATACTCATAGAAAATTATATACGACCACCTCGACATCTATAGCAATATAATACAACTCAAACTATCCAAACAGATTAAGATGTTTTAATTAAATCGCTTAAAATACATAAAAATACGGATTTTTTGAATTTTCTGAAAACAGCATTTTTCACATCATAAAAAATTATTGGACCCTCTCAAAATCAACCCAAATAGAATACGATTAAAATTACCCAAATCGAACCATTCGTTTTTCAGAAATCGGTCAACATACATTAAAAAACCCATAATGAAACACAGAACCTCAAAACACAGAACACAGAACCATAAACTCTGGTATAAGTGCTTTATCAGATATTGTATCGGGTGTAAATGTCAAGGAAGTTCTGCAAGATCGCAGTAAAGAGATTGTCAAAAATGTAAGGCATGGGTAGTTCAAAAACTCAACGAAATGTATGGGTCAGGAAACAGAAAAAGAAAACTTATAAATAAGCCGTCAATCAAAAATTTAAACTACTTTACTTCAAAACGACGTAAATTTAATAACCGTAAAGCCGGGCATTCACATACAACGGAAACAGAAACAGAAACCGAATTTCATACAAATTTGACAGATAAAAATTCGGTTTCTGTAAAATTAGTATGAAATTCGGTTTCGGTTTCTGTTTCCGTTGTATGTGGTTTCAAGCCTTAAGAAAGAACTAGATATTTTTGATTAACCATGGTTGAATGTATGAAATCTGAATTGGATATATTTAAAGCACAACCTATTCAATCAAGTGCTTACGATCTGAAGAGGTTTCTTACAACCCTATAGCATCATTAGATAAACAGTCAGTAATAGAATTTGTTTCATTAGGTCACGGAGATACATATAGGGACTTATCTTCTACATATTTAAGATTGAAAATACAGTAATGTACAATTGAACGGAAAAAGTATAACACCATCAGAAGGAAATTATCACTATAGAGCGTATATTGAATCGTTATTAAATTATGGTACAGATGCTGCTTTTACACATTCAGAGTGCGTGGGGGTGGACCTTAGATAAAGTTAACATAGAAAAATCTAACAATAGTGGGTCAAAGGATCGTCGAAAATTGTATCATAATAGCAACGTTGTTGAGCTTATGGGTAAGCTACATATTGATATGTTTAATCAGCCTACTTTACTTATAAACAATGTGGATATTCGAATTACTTTAACACTAGAAAAAAGACTTCTATTTTTTTTCAGAGGATACTGCTGATTCTCAACTAAAAATTTTAGAAGCAATGTTGTTTATGAGACATGTAACTATTAATCAAAGTGTGCTATTAGCACATAATGCTGTTTTGGAAAAAGAGAATGCTTAGTACAATTATAAACGTGTAGAAGTAAAAAGCTATACTATTCCTATGAATAGTTCATCTATTTCACTAGACAATGTTTTCATTGGTCAATTACCAAATACAATCATCTTTTGTATGACGGAAAATATTGGTTATTCTGGAAAAAGATCAAAAAACCCGTACAATTTTAAACATTTTGATATTTCTCAGTTTATGTTGAATGTGAATGGAGTACAAATACCTAATATGGCAATTGAAACCAGTTTTTCAGACGAATATAACTGTTATACCAGAGCATATAATACACTTTTTCAAGGTACTGGGATATTCCATAATGATAAAGGTCATCAGATAACAAAAGCTATGTTTAGCAATGGATTTTTTTTATTGGCTTTTGATTTAACTCCAGATGCATCAGGAAATGAAATGTGCCAAGGTCTACTTAATCAAGGTACTGTTAGAATTGAAGCAAGGTTATCAAAACCACTTCCATTCACATTAACTGCAATCATTTATGGAGAATTTGATGCAAACATTTAAATTGTTAAAAATCGAAATATCTTCACCAACCTATCGAAGTTCGTAAAAGAATTTACTTACGAGCTTCCAACAAGAGAACTTACAAATCAAAATATTGAAAATTATTCTTTTGGAACTGTGGCTAACGATAATGTAACTAAAGAGTTTATACAAATATTAGAAAATTTTGATATAATCATCACAAACACACAAATTAAAAAGGAATTTTTGAACTATGTTAAAGAAGCAAACAAAGTGTATGATTTGAGTCAACTTTTATAATGAATACATTGGAAATAACTAATGTTTTTAAAATGTAACAAACAAACAAAAATTTTAATGGGGTTTTTGCTTTGGATAGAATTCCAAAAGAAACGGATAGACCATCTCATTTAGTTGTGAATACTGATAAGGCAAAAGACCCTGGAACACATTGGGTAGCCATTTATATTCCAAAACTAGGTTGTGTAGAGTACTTTGATTCCTATGGACGAACACCAACTAAACCAGAAATTTTGAAATACTTGAAGAACCATTGTTTACTTTTTAATAAAAAACAGTTACAAAGTCATTGTACAGATGTGTACGGACAATACTGTTGCGCTTACGTTTGGTTTAGATGTTTCGGATTCAGTATGAGAAGTTTCTTGAAACAATTCAGTGACGAAAATCATTTGGAAAATGATAGACTTCAAAAATATTTCGTAAATTATTTGGAAAATTTAATACTTTACAGTCTTGTAATCCAAGAGGTATAAAGATTTAAGTGCGTAGCAAAATTGGAATCATGGAAGTTCTAGATCAAAACACAATGTCGTTATTATTAAACTATCCCTATTTTCATAATAAAAACCAAACATTTAGAATTTTTGTTGGTTTTACTGAGGAATCGTTTGAAACCATAACTATAATTCATTAAAATGCAATATTTGCAGAATAACAATTCAAATGGTTACTATAAGGAAGTTTATATTATTATTAATAAAATAAAAATTAAAAATAAACAGTAAAAAGTATATTTTTAAATATTGCATTTTAATTGAAAAGTGACAAAAGCACACAAACAGTGAATAATATGGAAAACCATAATAATACATATATAATTCATTGTGATGGAAACGAAGTAATTATTCTAAACTATCCTAATTGGTGTGAGTTTTGCCGTCTATACAAAAGTTTGTTATGCAAATAAACAATAAAGAATTCCATGTTATGTTTACAAACTGGATTGAGAACTGTTATTAATCAATCTCTTAATATCAACCGAGAAGAAGCTGATACATTTAACAATTTAATTGATTTTATCCAAGTTGTAATGATGCATTACAAAATGACTGAACCAAATGTTATGTCGTTTTCTTTTTACCAAAAACATTGCTCTAAACACGCCCATTTTCGGTCTAAAAATATTCCCAATTTAAACCATTTAAAAGCTGGTTAAATCTTTCTTTAGTTAACATAAACAGCTGTGGATAAGATGTAACCTCAAGTAACATTTTTTGTGTCTTTTTTATCAATGTAGATGTGATTGACATTTACTATTGACGTCTACGATTAATATTTATTCTGTTATGCGTCCATAGTCTGGCGATATAAAGACTTTACAACACCACTTTATGACATTTATTTTTGATATTGTGTTCCTTTACATTCACGGAACCATTGGCGAGCGAATTTTATTCGCACTTGTCCGACTTTTTTTTTATTTCTTATACTGTAAATTATTTGTTATCAAAGATATTGCAACGTTTTATCTAAATTTGTTCGACTTTTATTTTCGATACAAATATTTCCAAATAAAAGTTTTTATTATTAGTAAAATGGGAAAAAAAGAAAAGTTTACAGATTTACCTAAACAATTAATCAACTTCCAAATACAATTAAAACTGAACTAGACTTGAACAAATTAAAAAATAAAAATATGGAGGGGCTGAAATCTTACAGCTCTGAGATATCAAGACTTCGGTCTGGGTTAAGGATTTTGATATAGTTTTCGGCAAAAAACTTTTATGAGGACATGGTTTTTAGTTTTGGGCAGCGATGTATATCAAACATAACTCTTTGTTAAAGTACAAGTATTTTTTATTTCTGTTTAAAAGTTTATTACACGAAACATCAATACGTTGCCGGAAAATTATAATCAAAATTCCAAAAATTGTTAAATTAAATAAAATCAAACTTTTTCAAAATTCCAAAAATATTCCAAAAATTAGAATAAAATCAAATATTTAAATTTTTTAATGCCAATAATATTTCAAAAATTCTTAAAACTTCAAACTTTTTCCAAAATTCTAAAAATATTGCAAAATTTATTACAAAATCAAAAATTGAAAATTTTTTCAACATTCCAAAAATTATAATAATATTAAAAATTAAAAATTTTTCAACATTCTAAAAATATTCCAAAATCAAAAATTAAAACTTTTGCCGAAATTATAAAAATATTGCAAAAATTATTACAAAATCAAATATACAAACTTTTTCAAAATTCCAAAAATATTTCAAAAACTATAACAAATTCAAAAATGTGCATGTCCAATTTCATTCTAAAATACATTTACGTCATAAAAACAGCTACATTTTTTTCCCCAAAAAATTGGCTAAAAAATTAAATGAAATCATTTTTTGACACATTTGACATTATTTTTTGACAAACTTATAATGCCATAATTCACTATAATAATAATACAATATCATGTCATTCGAACTATCAATTTTATTTTTTTCTAAATAAATAGTGTAAAAAATAAATAAAAACGGATTGGTTTTTGTGAACAATTAAAAATACCAATTAAAATACCAAAGAAATAAATAAAAACCTTTTTTTGACACACTTGAAAACATTTTTTTGACACACTTATAATGCCATAATTCTCAATAATAATAATAAATCCGAAGTAATTTCATTTCAAACAAACAATTTTTTTTTCAAAAAAATTAGGTAAAAAAATAAATAAAAATCTTTCTTTTGACACACTTGACAACATTTTTTTGACAAACTTATAATGCGATAATCTAGTTTTTGATCTCACATACCAATCCCTACCATCAAAATTCCTCGAAATTTAATGTTCCTACTCGTAATCACTTAAAATGAACGTTTTTTAAGCCAAAAATATGAAAATTTGCTATTTTTGACAAACATAATGATTTTTTTGACACACTTCCGGTACAGTTATCGAACACAACGTCCTTTCGGACCTGTCCCTTGTGTATACCTATTTTAAGAAAAAAAAAAATTGAAATCCCTCCAGCCGTTTTCCCTGCAGCGTAGGTAATGACGGCCGGCCGGCCGGCCGGCCAGCCTACAGACAGACATACATTTTTTTTTTGCTTTTTTAGAATCAGGAGGTCCTAAAACGTCGAGAAATGTCAAAAAAGTGGGGGTAAAAATTTCACTTTGAGCTCATGAATGTAATACTTAGGTCTTTCAGACCGAAGTAAAAGTTAGACTTTTACGAACGGTGCAGCAAATAATGGCTTTTAAGTTTAAAATGAATTAAAGAAGAAATCGGTCTACAGTTGTTTCAACTAATAAAAATTTAAAGTAAACAAATTATTAAAAATATATATACGATGTTTATAAATTTGTAGACTTTCAGCATTCAAAATATTTTCACTGTCAAGTTGTGCAAGTTATTTAGTTAACAACCAGTTGATTTTTCTTTCTACTGTCTCTGGGTCAACCATCTAGGTCATGTAAAACATTTCCAGGTCAAAAAAATTACATCATTACCAACGATATCTCTTATTTATTGCTTACTGTCTGATTTCTGAATCTAGACCAATTATTCATATGTGAAATATAGGGTTTTTTTTACACAGACCGTAGTCTTGATATCTTAGAGCCTAGGGATTTCAGCCCCTTCATATTGAAAATTATAATTTAAACAATACGAAGCAAAATTCTAAAATTAATTTCATTGGAATCCTGAAGTATAGAGCCCCTTAAAAAAATGTTTAGAGTTTATCACAGTCTTATCAAATCAATGAAATCAATTTTATTTATTTTTAACTTCCCGATATGGGAAGTTATTGTTTTTGGGTCGATTTTCGAAATCGGAATTTTTATGATATCTTTACGTTTTATGACCTCCTGAAGCATTTTAGACTATTTTTAGCTGGCAGTCTGTATGTGTGTGTGTGTATGTATGTATGTATGTATGTATCGCTGTATGTAGACACATTTTTGCCCAACGCTTTCTCAACAACGGATGGGTCGATCTTAACGAAAATGGTTGCAATCGATGTATCTTGGCGTAACTTAGAGCCCAGTCCTTTTCTAGCGAAAATAAACCATTTGTTTTTTAGTGGTTATCTCTTGCAAATATCATGAGATTAAATAATGCTATCACGATCTTGAAACTTCCATATTGTTTGACATCATGTCAGCCATTTATAATGACATTTGAAAAAAACAATTGCTATCTTACTTTTTGAGTTTCTTAAGAAAATGTTAAAAAACTAGGTGTTGTTTTTGTTACGCAAACGCATGATATCTAGATGAATCTTTGGTATGTAAATGAGCTGCAGACGCATACGGACTTACTTGAATATCGAAGATGAGTTATTTTCAAAATTTGACAAAAAGTTCAGAAGTTCATCACTTGGTCAACTGTTCATTTGAAACTTCAATAATACTCATTTCTGAGAACAAATTTGGTTGAAACATAGTGCATAAAGTTTTTGTAATGTTTATAAAATCACTTCCGGTTTATCACTTTTGGTAGAGTATCTTATTTTTGATCTTTCTTTTAATGATATCACAACAACAGCGTACAGTTTTGAAGTGTTTTCTTACTAATCTTTGATAAAACGTTTCAGTTAACATGAGAAAAATGAATTAGCCAGTCAGGTATCTTGTACAAAGTGGTCGGTATCTATCAAACAAATGCTGATTTTTTAACTGACTAGTGGTTGACATTTCGTTTGCTTTAATATTTTTTAGCTGCCCGATGCTTTATTTTTTTTATTTTGGTTTATGCTCTATAAAACATATAGAACATTGTTTAACTTTACAGCAATAAATATATCATAAAATAGGTTTAGTATCTCAGTTTACATTATCCAGCAGTTTTGTGAACTGGCTATTTTTTTTAACTAATCCATATTTCATTTTTATTTTTAGTGTATTCATAAAAGCAAATGAAGAAAGCTTTTTTGAAGTAATAATCTAATATCTCCAAAGGCATTCATCGCTGGTTGATATTTGGTGAACGATTGGTTTTCGATTGGATTTTGTAAATAAATTTCGATAGCTGTTGAACCAATCGAAAATTAAAAACATTTATTAAATGATCAACATTTTTCATCCTTCAACAACAATCATATTTCTGTATTTCTTAGCGTAATCTATATAAATAAAAATGTAAATGTTCGTTTGTTCAAAATAGGTAATCTCCGAAAGTACTTGATCGAATCTTTTGAAATTTGGACACAACGTTGCATTCGAATACAGGAAGGTTTATACATAGTTTTTTTTTTTTTTTTTATTTTTTTTTTTCGTTATACATATGTATATGTTTTATAACGTAGGCTGTCCACAATTACCAGTGTCTCACCTGCTTTATTCTCAAATCACTCGACTTTATGGTCGATTTTAACTTCATGCTCAATTTTATCGATTAGTTTCGTATAGTGATAGGCCCAAAGATTATTTTATCTAATTTGTAAACCAATAAGGTTGCCACGTGTTCTCCTTTCGGTAGGACTGTCCTCGGTAGGAGTAAAAATGTCCTCAGTTCTCATTTACTTTAAAAACATTCTCCTTAAAGCAATCTGTAATACAATATTTTACACTGAACAAAATAGATCTTTTTGCTACATATTTCTTCCAATAAACGGATCAGGAAAATAAAAAATCGTGATTTCGCACGTGAATCGCAACTTTACTTATATCAAAGTAACTGATTATTAAAATTTGTGTCGCAAGGTTGGTAACAATATCAATTAATTTGCATTGCTCTATAATATATGTGAATATCTTTACTTTTACTATATAGCACGATCAGGTGGTGAACCATTGTTTAAGCAATTTTGGATTCAATCCACCGTTAAACATCTGTTTTTTTTAAATAACTTCTGTTACTAATTATTTGTTCTTAGTACTATAAATGAAATAGCTGATCTGTATATTATTTGTGATTGTTATAAATTAAAGCATTTGGCTACAGAAAACTTACCATTTTGAAGGAAATTTAAATATATAAAACAGTATTGTGCATGAATAACTAGCTAACAACTTGCGCTTATTGATTTTTATGAAAGTGCCAATGAATCAGATGGTAAGTTTAGCTGTATTTCTGAGTACTTAAAAACATTAAATTTAAGTGATTCGAGTGTAGCAATACCATTGAATGCTGATAACATCAATACGAATTTACATGCTATCATCCATCATAAATAAATAAAAGGATTACAGAAGTAATTGTCGTATGTGCAATCAAATATTCCGAAGCTAACATTTGAACAAAAAACAATTTACGATCAACTAATGCAAAATGTTGATAATGGGGTTGGAGGAATCTTTTTCTTGGATGCGCCAGGAGGAACTGGCAAAACGTTTCTAAAACGATTCTTAAACGATTCTAGCAGTAATTCGATCGTAAAATAGCATAGCTTTAGCTCTTGCATTGTCCGGCATAGCTGCGACATTGCTACCAGATGGAAGAACTGCTCATTCCGCTTCGAAATTGCCATTAAACATGCAATCCATTGAAACGCCCACATGCAACATTTCCAAAGGATCGGGAATGGGAAAAGTATTGCAGAAATGTAAGCTAATCATTTGGTCATTTGCTAATCATGCATGAATGCACAATGGCGCACAAAAAATCACTTGAAGCGCATGATCGATCATTGCAAGATTTGCGTCTGGAAATATCAGACCATTTGGGAATGCGTTAATATTGCTTGCAGGAGATTTCAGACAAACATTATAGCTGTAGTTCCCCGATCAACACCAGCGGATGAAATAAATGCTTGCTTGAAATATTCTACTTTGTGGCGATACGTGAAAAAGTTAAAATTATCTACAAATATGTGTGTTCTCCTCCAAAAAGATAAATCAGCTGAGATATTCTCATATCGATTGCTGAGAATTGGTGACAGAAAGGTGCCGGTTGATTTAACAACAGGACGAATTTTATTGCCTCATAACTTCTGCAATTTAGTGTCGTCAAAAGAGGAATTAATTGAAAAAGTATTTCCTGATATTCAAATTAATCATAAGAATCACGATTGGCTGTGTGAACGAATCATTCTTGCGGCCAAAAACAAAGACGTCAATGAACTTAACAATTTAATTCTGTCTAATATTCAAAGCAAGGAAGTCACATACAAGACCGTAGACACTGTCATGGAAGCAGATGAAGCAGTTAGCTATCCAACAGAATTTTTGAATTCACTTGATCTACCAGCGATGCTACCACATGTACTACAATTAAAAATCGGCGTTCCAATCATCATGTTGCTTAATATCAATCAGCCAAAACTTTGCAATGGCACGCGACTCACAGTAAAAAAATTATTGAGCAACGTAGTAGAAGCAGCAACCTTGAATGGACCTTTCAAAAGCGAAGATGTCTTCATTCCTCGCATACCCATGATACCAACGGATATGCCATTTCAATTTAAAAGATTGCAATTCCTAATTCGATTGGCATTTGCAATCACCATCAACAAAGCTCAGGGCCAAACATTGGAAGTATGTGGTTTAGATCTAGATAACGATTGTTTCTCACATGGACAATTATATGTTGCGTGTTCTAGAGTTGGCAAACCAGGCAATATCTATATCCACACAGTCAATGGATCAACAAAAAACATTGTATACCCTCAAGTATTATGAAATAAAACATATTAGAAAAGTGAGTGTTTTGTTTTCTTTATTTCTTATATTCAACCCGTGGCCGGGTCCAGCTAGTTTTATATAAATAACATTTTTATTTAAATTATGTAAAAAAATGTTGATATTGTTTGAGAAAAATCGAAAAAATTTTAGCAACGGTGACAAAGTAGACTTTACGTAGACTTCACGGCTAGTTTTAAATATATGGTGCAATGAAAATCTTCTTTCCAGTGTAACCAAAAGATGAAATGACGATTAATTGCAAGTCTTAGAAAGAGAATTTCAATTTATTAAAGTTTTAAGATAACATCTTTGTTTCCTATTTAACTAACTGGAAGTTCTTGGCGTGGCCGCTATGGTCACACCCTACCCTACTAGTTAAACTTACTATCATCTTGTGATAATAAAACAGATGTGTTTCTCATTTCAAATATAAGGTCCAAGTTCTTAAATTATAGCTATGGTTCGTTCATTAATAAATGCATCATGTGTTACTTTAAGTTTAATTGTAAATAATTTAAGTTTAAAATCTAGGTAGACCTTTTATAAACTGGAAAATGATAATTGATAAACCAAATTTGTTATGTTTAAATCTCATGAACTAAAAAATCAATTAAATCTTTAATAAATAATTAGATATTCACAAATATCTTTGAAAAAAATCTGTTATGATTGTGAAACAACAACTAGAATTCAGATCAAAAGCAATTATAATTTTTAAACATCAACGTTATAAGGAAAAGTATTAAGGGCAGTAAGAGAGCTTTACTAATACTCTTAATGCCCAAATTGCTTAATGCTTATTACATTTTTTCGCGGTCGATAAAAATTCAATTAAAATTATTTAAATAATAATAGTACATTATTTAATTAGGAGCTAAAGTGATTGATACTTTTTTTGTTGAGTCTATAGTTTGACAATCATAGACGATATACAAAAATTTAATGCGCTATTTTTTCGGCAAACGTTTAAAATTTTTATAAATGGGCTATTATTTTGAAAACGTACATCGAAAAAAAAAACAACTATTTTTTAAAAATCTGAAATTTTGATATTTTGTTGGTATTGACGAAAGGAAAAAAGTGATTTCTGCTTTTATTTTTTGTGTACTCTGAATCGGAGTTATGCGCGGTTGAATTTTGAGGCTTTTTCACGTAGTTTTTGGTAATGGTGGCAATGTTTTGTGAATAGGTGCCACAAATTTCATCCGACTTACGTATATTTTTGCAAGTAAAAAGGAAAATAATTGAATAATTGAAATAAGTAAGTTTAAAATTAATAACTTTTCTCTTTTCCGCTAGGCGGCGCGTAAAACCTTGGTTTACTTCAAAGCTCATATCTCAAAAAGTATGCTTTTTTTTTTTTGTTTTTCACAAATTTTAAAGTAAACATATGCAGCTATGAAACTGAGAAATAAAAAGTCAGCAATTCAATATGGATTTTTTCTTACGATTTTTTAAAGTTTGGTATATGAAAAATTCAGATGTGTTTTTTTATTAAGTTAATAATCCTGTACTAAATGTGGATCTAATAAATTAAACATTTCATATTTTAACACCTGCAATAAATTTGAACCATTTTCTGTGCGGTTAAATGGTTAAAAACTTATTAAAAATTAATTTAAGTTAAGTGGTAAAATAAAGGACTTTAAATTATTAAAAGGGTGTGTAAAATGTTTATTCATTTTAAAAAATGTCTATTCAGCCCCTTTTTACTAATTAAAATCTCATTAGAGGCTCATAATTTTAACATTTAAAATTTCTAATGACGCCCACAAACGGTTTTTGACCAAATTATACTTGCATCGAACCAAAATATATTAAATTGTACCTACCTAATTTTACCTGATTCTACCTATGTCAAAACTATTTCAAGGGTATATATGTATATATATATATATATATATATATATATATATATATATATATATATATATATATATATATATATATATATATATATATATATATATATATATATATATGATGTATATTATTCTTATTTTCGCAGGTGCCGCAGGGCATATTCAAATACCTCCAGCATCTTTAGATCCATCACCAGTTTCGGTTGATACTATATCTCCACCAGTTCCTGAACTACTTAATGACATTTTAGAAGATATTAACAATGTTCTTGGAAGGTTAGCCGAATCTCCTATCAAACAAAATCATATTACAACAGGAAGTTATAAAAAAATTGCAAGTGTCACATCGGCAATAAGTCAAAGAATATTTCAAGTAGATTCAGTTAAAGTGTTATCACCAAACGAGGAATGTGAATATACATCATGGCTTATGAACCTTAAAAAAGAGTTTAAAGATGCCAGCTGTAAATCAAAACAAGTGTTTTTGTTGACAACTCTACCACGTAAATTTTGGTCAAATCAACGTATCCAGGATGAATTTAATGCATCAAGACGACTGGTAGAATTCACCATGGATCTGTTGGAAACAGTAGGTCCTTACAGTTGGCCTCAAAGCAAACAAGTGCACAGTTTGTCACAAAATATAGTAAAACAAATTCAAACATACTTCTTATCAGAGGAAATTAGTAGAACAATGCCTGGCCTTAAAGATGTTGTTACTATTACAGAAGGATCGACAAAAATTAAGAAAACAAAGCGGTTGGTGTTATGGACTCTCACCGACATCTACGAAATGTTCTTGGAAGAAAACAAAGAATTCAAGGATTCCACTGTTCTTTACCGGATAACACTACACCCGATAAAATAATTGCCAAAATGTTTTCTTTTTCTGATGATCATAAATATTTCAATTTAAAGGCAAAAAAAAATATATAAATTAATTTTTTAATGTATTTATTTATAATATTGATTAAATTATAATGTTTATAGGAAAAATATTTTTTTAATGTTTTTTTCTAATGTTAGTGTTGGTGATGTTGAAATTATAACAAAATCTTCGATCATTGGGATCTCCAATTCTTATTCTGCATAAAAACCTGTTTCTCAATCAGAAATACACAAAAAATGGTTCAAATTTATTGCAGGTGTTAAAATTTCCCTGCGGCACCTGCGAAAATAAGAATAATATACATCACAAAAATTACAGGTGAATAAATCAGCCAAATTAACATATATATATATATATATATATTGATTGGATTGCCTTATAATCAATTATATTCCAAAATATTTAGAAGACATAACGTTTAGAAAAGATAATAATAGAAATGCCTTTCAAATTGTGCTGTAACTTGTACGGTCTCAAAAATCATCAGCGGACATCAAAAAATGTGAAACTGGTCACACCAGCTGTTATTCAAAAAGCTGCGACCCTAAATTTTACTTTGCGTGATGACCAGTTTATATGTGAAACATGTCGCACTTATATCTATAAAAATAAGGTAAATTTAATTATTTTATTAAAATGAATAAAAATTCATATGCAACTAATATTTTCTATACAGCAGCTTTCATGTTCGGAAACTATCGATAGTGAAATTATTTCTATAAATCAGGATGTTGAAAATGTTCCAACGAACGAAAATATTCAAATACCTCCAGCATCTTTAGATCCATCACCAGTTTCGGTTGATACTATATCTCCACCAGTTCCTGAACTACTTAATGACATTTTAGAAGATATTAACAATGTTCTTGGAAGGTTAGCCGAATCTCCTATCAAACAAAATCATATTACAACAGGAAGTTATAAAAAAATTGCAAGTGTCACATCGGCAATAAGTCAAAGAATATTTCAAGTAGATTCAGTTAAAGTGTTATCACCAAACGAGGAATGTGAATATACATCATGGCTTATGAACCTTAAAAAAGAGTTTAAAGATGCCAGCTGTAAATCAAAACAAGTGTTTTTGTTGACAACTCTACCACGTAAATTTTGGTCAAATCAACGTATCCAGGATGAATTTAATGCATCAAGACGACTGGTAGAATTCACCATGGATCTGTTGGAAACAGTAGGTCCTTACAGTTGGCCTCAAAGCAAACAAGTGCACAGTTTGTCACAAAATATAGTAAAACAAATTCAAACATACTTCTTATCAGAGGAAATTAGTAGAACAATGCCTGGCCTTAAAGATGTTGTTACTATTACAGAAGGATCGACAAAAATTAAGAAAACAAAGCGGTTGGTGTTATGGACTCTCACCGACATCTACGAAATGTTCTTGGAAGAAAACAAAGAATTCAAGGATTCCACTGTTCTTTACCGGATAACACTACACCCGATAAAATAATTGCCAAAATGTTTTCTTTTTCTGATGATCATAAATATTTCAATTTAAAGGCAAAAAAAAATATATAAATTAATTTTTTAATGTATTTATTTATAATATTGATTAAATTATAATGTTTATAGGAAAAATATTTTTTTAATGTTTTTTTCTAATGTTAGTGTTGGTGATGTTGAAATTATAACAAAATCTTCGATCATTGGGATCTCCAATTCTTATTCTGCATAAAAACCTGTTTCTCAATCAGAAATACACAAAAAATGGTTCAAATTTATTGCAGGTGTTAAAATATGAAATGTTTAATTTATTAGATCCACATTTAGTACAGGATTATTAACTTAATAAAAAAACACATGTGAATTTTTCATATACCAAACTTTAAAAAATCGTAAGAAAAAATCCATATTGAATTGCTGACTTTTTATTTCTCAATTTCATAGCTGCATATGTTTACTTTAAAATTTGTGAAAAACAAAAAAAAAAAGCCTACTTTTTGAGATATGAGCTTTGAAGTAAACCAAGGTTTTACGCGCCGCCTAGCGGAAAAGAGAAAAGTTATTAATTTTAAACTTACTTATTTCAATTATTCAATTATTTTCCTTTTTACTTGCAAAAATATACGTAAGTCGGATGAAATTTGTGGCACCTATTCAAAAAACATTGCCACCATTACCAAAAACTACGTGAAAAAGCCTCAAAATTCAACCGCGCATAACTCCGATTCAGAGTACTCAAAAAATAAAAGCAGAAATCACTTTTTTCCTTATGTTAATGCCAACAATATATCAAAATTGCAGATTTTTTAAAAATCAAAAATTTAAAAATCAACAAAAAAATGTACGTTTTCAAAATAATAGCCCAAATACGAAATTAATACATCAAACTTTTTATAAATGTGAATTTTTATCGTCATAATTACTTCCAAAAAAGAGAAAAAAACATTTAAATTTGTATGAATAAAATTTTTTTATCAAAGCAGTCTTTTCAAAATTTCATAATCCAATTGAAATAGTTGTTATTTTGTTGTCATAGTTATACAATAATTCAAAATATCATTATCCAATGAAACTGTTTGTTATGTTTTGTTGTCATAGTAACAAACTATATAATTCAAAATATCATAATCCAATGAGAATAAACTTATTTTTTGTTGTCATAGTTATATAATTTGCTTGAAAAAATAACAAAATAACATATAACAAATGCTACTTTACAATCGCCGTAGCATAAAATAAAAATGGCGTTACTTTTGCAGCCGCACTCCAAAAAGTAAGGCTTTAACTAACTCCCTAGCGGCAGTAAAATAAAACTTTACAGCCGTTTGCCGAAAAAATTCATTTTCAATTTTTAATTTTTTAAAGAAAATTTCGTAAAATTTCATTTCAAAATACATAGTAAGCTCTGCTTTTCATTATAATTCTATTGGTTTTTTGTTGCAAATTTTATTTTCTTCGAATATTTTTTATAAATCAACTGCTTCGAAATCATGGAATTGCTATATTTCTAAAAGAATATAATTAAAGTTAAATCTAGTAAATTGACCTACGTAGTTATTTAAACAAAAATCACTTTTATTCACATCTTGGGATCTCCCTTACTGGTAAGAAATTATACTTGCCGCCTGCACGATCAGTAAGTAATTACTTACCGACCTGTGATTTGTGAACAAAACTTACTGTGTTTATTTGAAAATCATAACATACCATTTTAAGTAAAAATAAAAAATGTCGTCTGAGCGTGCAAAAATTCTGAATGAGAAACTTATGAAGAAGAAAAAATTAAAGTTTTATATCTGAATTTTGAAATGAGAGCTAGAAAAAAATTTTAAATGAAAACTAGGTAGAAAAATTGTACCTTTAATTTTATTGATCTATTGCTAAAAGGTTTAAACGAATTTAAATAAAAGATTTTCAAATAAGGCAGACGGTTAAATAAAACAGTCACCACAGAACGAATTTTGTTGTGGGACAATGGTCGTTAAAGGTTTTTATATGTTGTTCTGGTTGGTACATATTGTAATGCCTATCTACTGCACAACACATCTAATTAAAAAAAATACATCAAATTAAGTTTTAGCTAATCGTTGTAATTTCGATGCATATTCTATGGAAGTTCATTCAACTGAGTTAAATATTTCTATAATCAAAAATTGTTTCTCATCAAGAATAAAATAATTAAGAACTTTTTATTTTAGTCTCAGTTTATGATTAAATCGACTCATAGTTCAGTTTGTTCGCATTTTCTTTTAAAACAGAATAAGATTTTCACATTCATTTTAATGAAATCATTACACAAATGCTATTTTCATTTCGATATTTCTCCTGTAAATCGTTATTCAGTTCAAAATGGATTCGAACTTATTGAACAGGGAAACAGATTGTATCTAAGAAAAATCGAAAAATGTAGATTTCCATTTCGGAAAATGAAAAATAATTTTTTAGTTTTAATTTCAATTTTCTTTTTTCTCTGTATACACAATGTTATTTGTTAAAAAGAAGCAAAACTGTTCACTTTTAGGCAATGTTTTTATGTTTCAAACTTATGATTGCTTAGCAAATTTAGACATTTTGAATAAATGAGATTGAATTATTTTTCAAAATTCGCATTTACCACAAATGTAAAAATGGAAAGTGTCAAAAATATTTGACAAATGTTGATTGTGTCCAGAAAGATTACTCAAATTAACACAATTTATTTGAATTTTTGTTAGGGGTTAGAACGGGTTAGAAGTGCATGTTTTTCTCCCGAGGTATGTTTGGAGCCCGATGGCGAAGCATAAGGGCTACATATGACTGAGAAGCATAACATGCTTCCTTCTGAGATGCATATACTATTTTTTGTACGATCACAATATAATTATAATGTTTAAAAGTAAAATCTAATAGCGTTTTCGATTTTTTGCATTTTCTGACTTTTTCTCAAGAGACGATGCAAAAATGTTGCCTTTTATAATATATTAATATATTATAAAAAATAAGAAAAACATATTTTTAATGATGCAATTTTGTTAAATAAAAATATTTGAATAGATGTAAAATAATAATGTATATATTAAAAAATTGAATTGTTAAACAAATTTTAAGTCAAAACTGAAAAAATAAATGCAAAACAACAAAACAAAAATGCAAAACTGAAAGAGTTTTGCCCGCTCTGAGGTCAAAACTTAAATCGAGAAACGAAAACGCTATAATTTATTTATTTATTTATTTATTTATTTATTTATTTATTTATACAATGTAGTTTCACATAAGGAATTCCTTTTTAAACCTAAGTTTATCGTGAACAGAGTTTAAGATTATAATATTAATTATTCATTGATTAAAGATTAATAAAAAAAAAAAAATAGAATTAAATAATTGTGAAAATAAAGAATTATTGAAAAGGTTACAAAATCAATCTGGTGACATTAATGAGCTGCTTTCTTTAATAAATAGCAATTTGAGTTCAAAAAGCCTAAACTTATTGATTATCACTTCTGTGCAATGAACAAACCGTTAACATGAGGAGAAATGAAGCAAGCATTTCCTCTTGAAGTCATAAGTTGATTCAAGAATTCTAATGCCTGCTTCAAGATTACTCCACAATCTAATACTCTCAACAAAGAACGATGATCTAAATTGTGAAGAAAGGCAACTGATTGGAAGTTTCAGTAACTTATTTCGTTGAAATCTTAGAAAAATGAGAAGTTCATAAAGATAGTCTGGACATTTATATTTTATTAAATTATGCAAAAATAGACAAGTACGATATTTAAGATAATTTTCAAGAGAACAATTTAAAATTTGAAAAGAAAAGGTAGAAATTGAACTAAATCTTTCTTCAAGTTTCCGACCATATATGTTTGACTGCGACAATTTTTAATATCCAAAGACGTTTAAAGTTTAAAAGTTTAAAGTTGTTTAAAGTTTTCAAAATAAGTTGTGCTAGATATTCTGAATTGTGATTTTCAATTTGTAAAAACCCAAAAAATCGTTATCTCGCATCGCCCACTTTATCAATGTACCTTAATATACAACTTAGTTGGTCAGTGTTTCTTGAATTAGGTTTCTTGAATTTATAAATTCATCGCATGTGGTACGTGATAAATAATTTACATTACCTTTTCCTGGATGGCTGTACCTCTCCAAATGATTTTTAAGAAAATCATCAAATTGGGATAGGCACTCAATGCATGTCATAAAATTTCCTTTTCTGTTCGAATCAATACCTTCTCGATGACCACCAAATGCTAAACTGTAGAAATACTCGTGACTAGGAAAATGAATTTTGAACACAACACATAGATTTAATTTTATTTATTTTATTTATAACAATAATTTTGATACCCTCCGGTCGGAGCTTCAATTTAAAACTAAAGAACTTAATAATTATGTTTATTAAAATTATTTGTTTTAATTAAAAAAAAGAGTCAATTCATCATTTTTAGTTTTGCTTTTGTTTTTTATAATTTTATGGGAAACAAGAGTTTTTAAACATTTTATGTGAAATAAGAGTTTTTTAATAAATTTATGGGAAGCAAGAGTTTTAAATAATTTTAAGTGAAACAAGAGTTTCCTGCTTTATTGCGCGTGTTTGATAAATAAGCAATTCTAATAATGAAGAATGACCTCGATGTTATGGGTTTACAACACCTTCCCTCTTACGTGAAATGATATACTCCATAGATTATCATTTAAATAAAAAAGTATAGTTTAATAAAAATTAAAGTAAATAAAAATTTGTTTATTATTATTTTACATATGTCATATTTACATATGTTGCTTATTCCTAAATCCTAATTTGTTTCATTTATTTCCGGTTGTTCCTCCGGTTTATTTATTTCTTCCCTTTTGCATTTAACTTTGCATTTTAGGAAATAACATATTAATATTGTTATAGCAGATAAAATAAAAATTCCGTTAGGGTTAGTTATGGTTGTCACATTAAAATCGGCAAAACAAATGCCTATGAAGTTGAGAGTGACATAAACAAAAAGACTCATTTTCTTTGTTTTCTAAAATTAATTAAAAAAATTTATTAAGTTGCAAATCAATTTTGATTACAATTTTTAAGACGATTATTGTGAACCGTACGAGTTTTATTCCCTATTTTTATTATAGAATTTTCTGCGCTAGGTGTTTCTAAAACTAAATAAGGACCAAGGAATAATGGATTAAGTTTTTTATTTTTGTTAAGTTCGTTTTTCAAATATACTAAATCACCTTTATTACCCAAAAATGGTTTAGTTGTTTTGTCATAATAAGTTTTGGATTTTTCTTTATTTTCTATTAAATTTTTCCGCGCTATTAGATGTGAATTCTGTAATTTGTTTTTTAAGTCAAAAAGATAATCATCATAATTATACATTGCTTCTGGTTCGCATGTTAAAGAAATAGGCAATTTTGCTTTAGTACCGAATAATAATTCAAATGGAGAATAATTTGTAGAAGTATGGGGAGTTGTATCGTAAGTAAACATGGCATACGGTATCCACTCATCCCAGTTTAATGGATCATTTGTACAAAAATTTCTAATATATTCGCCCAATGTTCTATGAGAACGCTCTAAAGCGCCGTTGGTTTGAGGATGATATGCTGTATATTGAATTTTCTTTATTTTTAATAATTTACACTTCTGTTTAAAAAGGTTGCTAGTGAAATTTGATCCCTGATCCGTCAAAACACTAATGGGGGTACCAAATTTACATATTATATTTTTAACAAAGGCTTTAGCAACTGTTTCTGCTTCTTGATTTGGCATTGGAATTCCATCTGAAAATTTTGTTAAATCATCCTGTATTGTAAGAATATATTTTTGTCCTGAAAAGCTTTCAGGTAGAGGGCCAACAACATCTAGAAATATTTTTTCGAATGGTTGTTCTAAAGTTGTTGTAATTTTCATAGGAATTTTATTTATTTTACCTATTCTATTCTTTTGACATAACGTACAGCTTCTTATAAACTTTTTATTATCTTTAAACATGGTTTTCCAGTAGTATTTTTGCTTGATTTTACTAAATGTTCTAGATACACCCATGTGTCCACCTAAAGGATTTTCATGATATTCATGTAAAATCGTATTTATCACATTTCTATCAATTACTTCAACATGATTTGAATCTTTATTTTTATATTTGTATGCTCGCTAATTTGTTCACTAATATTATTTTCATTTTTTTCTACATCAACTTTTTCATTATTTATAATTTCTGAAATTTCTGGTATATTGTGATTATTATTCGTTATTATTTTGTTCGACTGAGCTCGTGTCACAACATTAATCTGAGAAGTGGTCATAGGAATTCTAGAAAGTGCGTCGGCATTAGTATTAAGTTTACCAGGTTTATACATTACTCTATAATCGTATTCTTCTAACTTAATACGCCATCTCATTAATCTAGATGAAGGATTTTTAATATTGCATACCCATACCAATGGTTTGTGGTCTGTTATAATTAAAAAATGTCGTCCGTAGACATACGGTCTAAAATACGTAACAGCCCAGACAATTGCTAACAATTCTTTTTCAATGGTGGAATAGTTTCGCTCAGCTTTATTTAAAGTTCTACTTGCGAAAGCAATTGGTAGATCCACTGAGCCTGTTCCTTGTGAAAGTACTGCACCTATAGCATGATCACTAGCGTCTGTTGTTATTGTAAATTCCTTAGAAAAATCGGGATACTGAAGGATTGGAGGATTCACCAATTTTTCTTTTAATTTATTGAAAGCTTCGTCACAAAAACCATTCCATTCGAATTTGACATCCTTTTTTAATAATTTGTGCAATGGTTCTGATAATTTTGAAAAGTCAGGAATAAACTTTCTGTAATAGCCAATTTATGATTTCACATAGCCTAAAAATGATTTCACATCTTTTGTACAATTTGCTCTTGGAAAATTTTTCACAGCAGAAATTTTTAAAGGATCTGGTTTAATTCCTCTATCAGTAATTACATGACCTAAATAATTTATTTCTTTTCTCAAAACATTACATTTATCTGGTTGAAGCTTCAAATTATTATGTTTAAGACATTCTAAAACATCAATTAATTTGTTATTGTGATCCCTAAGATCATATCCGTAGATAACAATGTCGTCCAAGGAAACAAAACATTTACTTCCTTGTAAACCAGTAAGTACAGAGTTCATTAATCTCTGAAAGGTTGCAGGCGCACCTTTTAACCAAAATGGCATACGATTAAATTCGTAGTGGCCATGGCTAGTACTAAAAGCAGTTTTCGGTTTGTCTGCTTTACTCATATTAACTTGATGGAAACCACTGGCTAAATCCAGGGTTGAAAAATATTTGGTTTTACTAATTGTTCTAAAATTTCTGTAATATTTGGAAGAGGATAAGCATCACCAATGGTAACAGAATTTAATTTTCGGTAGTCTACCACCACGCGAAACCTTTTCTGGCCAGTAGAATCTGGACGCTTCGCAACTAATAACAAAGGCGAATTCCAAGCGCTGGAACTTGGTTGAATAATATTTTTTTCCATCATTTCGTTAACTTGTTTATTTATTTCTGATCTCTGAGACTCAGGTAATCTATATGGTTTTGAATTTATGGGAGGCTGATTAGGACAAATTGGAATATTATGCTCAATTGCACTGGTAGAAGTGAAGTGATCTCCTTCGAGATAAAAATACTCATTATATTGTCGACATATCTCTAAAATAGACATTCTTTCTTCGTTATTTAAATCATCTAGTTTTAGAGAAGATTCTAATGTTTTTATACGTTGTTCCACATTACAATTAATTTATAAAACTTCGAAATTGTTTATACTAAACAAATTTAATGGAACATCATTTAATTCTATATCATTTTCAGTAGAGTTTATTATACTCACTTTAATGGAACATCATTCAATTCTATCAGAGTTAAAAAATATCTTCCCATCTTAGAGTATATATAAAAATAGAGAGAACATAACTTTAAAATTGTATGAAGAGAGACATAAGAAATCGTGTTCACAAAAATGTCATATTCAATTTCTCATTTCGCCATTTGCATTTCTGTTTATTTACAACAACCAACTATTGTATTAAATTATAAATTAAAAACAATTAAATAATTTAAAACGAAACAAAAAGTACAATCTATTATTTTTAGTTGTGCTAATTTTTATAAAATGAATGAAAATAATTACGAGAGTATTTTACATTTATTGTGTTATTTCCAGTGATTTTATAATAGTGAATATTTTATTATTTTATAATGCCAATGTTCAAATATTTAAGTTATGTATACATCCTGAAAGTATATTATGAAAACTAGCTGGCGACCAACTTTTCATTATTGTGTAGTTTATTTTTAATAGATAAAAGATTAAAATTTATATATTTGGTTAGAATCAAATCCTAATCTGTCATTTTTCTTATTTCTTTTTATATAGTAGCAGTGAGGGAGAAACTATTATTTTTTTGTGGTAGGTTTTTTTCTTATAGATTTAAAAGAAATTTGCAATAATTGTACAATTTTGAATCAAATGAAAAATTTTCGCACGTCTTTGGGAAGACAAACCGGTTTCTCTCCCAGAGAAATAAAGGAAAACAAACAAACAAAAAAACGATTTGACAGAAGATCAGTCACCATTAATATTAGTTATGGTGGTCGGTTGCTTCCCATCTACTCTTACTCTTAATACTAAAAGAATTTTGATTTTCCTTCTTTCATATCTTCATTCTTTTACGATTGAATAGTGAGTAACAAAAAATATTTTGTACAAGACTACTCTTTGAATTGTGAATAAATATACTTCATTGTATAAAGACTTACTCGTCACAAAAAAATTTACTTACTCTCACTCAATCATAAAATTTAAATTTTCCAAAAGTAATCGATTTTTTTTGCTGTTAAAATGTACATTTATATCATTCTTCTATATCAGACGTCTTCTATATATACCATTTATTTATAATTTACATCCTTAAATCTAAATAAAACAAACACAGAGAAGAGTAAGAATAGGTAAAACAGTTTTAAAAAAAAGGCTCACGGTATTGAGATCAAATTTATTATTTAAACGAAGATCAATCATAAGCGAAAGAATAAACAAAAGGAGTAAAAGAGGAATAAGTCTTATGAATTTTTATTAACTCACTCCTTATGGAATGAATATATAAATTTAAAGAGCGAGTTTTGTATCACTGAATTCTATATCATTTTAGAGTTTAGTATACTCACTAAATAGCTTGGCTTGACTAAAGAATTTGAGATAAAAACGCCAGGTAAAATTTCTTGTGATAATGAGACACTCTCTTCATTTGTATTTACCATAACTCGAATAAACTTTTCCGTTCTAGCCGGTATGTAATGGGATTTAGAATTTGTTTTTAAATTTATGTTATAAATTTTATTGTTTATTTTTAGAGATACATTTTTATCTCCGTAGCTAATTTCACTATAAGTTTTATAAAAAAAATCTTGACCCAAAATTCCATCTGTGGGAATTGGAAAATCGTCATCAACGATATTGAATGAATGCATTATTTTTGCATCACAAATTTGTATTTGTAAATAACATACACCTAAAGCTTGAACTGTTTCGTCAGCAATGCCTTTGAGTAAAAATTTTTTGTTAAAATGTATGTCTGTTTCTAATTTAACTTTACTTTTTTTTAGTAAACTAATGGATGCTCCCGTATCCAACAAAAAATCTGTTTTATTTTCCTTACTTTCGTTTATGTTTAATGTTAGTATTAGAAATTCGTTTGATTCTTTAAAATTATTGTTAAATAAAATTTGCGGTTCCAATGTTACAATTTCCCCATTTGAGTCACTCCGCTCGTGCTCGGGGTTGGATCGTTTCCCGGATTGGAACTTTGTACATTGGGAATCGTATTAAGATTTTTATTTTCCGTTCTGTAATAATAACCTTGGTAACTGCCATTTCCGTTATTATTGTGTTTGGCTTTTAACTTTCTACATTCATTTATACTATGGCCATGATTCTTGCAATATGTGCAAATAATTGTCGCGTATCTTATTTGCTGATTATTTAACGGAATATTTGAACGCGTTTGCAAGAAATTTCTGTTATTAAAATTGTGTCTGCAATTGTATATAGTATGACCGTTTCTTTTACATTTGTAACAGAATAATAACTTTGAATTTGAGTTAGGATTTTCTTTACTAAATGGCATAGAATTTATTGGTTTGAATAACAACTTTTTTTCCTCTTCTATTGCAGCTAGTACCGCACTTTTAAGATCTGAAAAGTCGTTTCTCAAATTTTTTCGAATAATAGGGATTATGCCGTCTAAAAAACTGTTAATAGCTAGCTTTGAGTGCAACCCTCCGAAATGTTTGGCGGTTTCTATACCTTCGCTTTGAATACATGAACTATTTAGTTCGGCTAATAGTGTTTCAATTTTATTTGCAAAATCATGTATGGTTTCACCCGTTTTTTGTCGTGAATGTACTAACTCTGAATTCACGTGATTATAAGTGCGAGTTTTGCTAAATTGTTTAATTAATTCTTCTTTGATTGATCCCCATGAGGTTAGTTCGTTATTTTCAACGCATTGGTATGCTTTGCCAGATAATTTCATTAATATTATATTTTTAAATTGTTTTTTAGTTTCTACCGTTGTAGCTGATTGATAAATAATATCACCACCTTTTATGAATTTATTTAATAGAATAGCTTCACCACTGAATTCAGGGATTAGTTTTAAAGCAAACGAAACGTCAAGTGACATTGTAGGACTATTTAAATTTTCAACTTTGATATTTGAATTTGATTTTGAAAATTCGTGAATTGAAACTGAGGTAGGTTTATCTGATTCGGAATCAGAAGAAACTTCGACACTATCTGGGTTATCTGATGACGAACATTCAACAATTGTGTCAGATGGATTATTTGAAAGAGTTGGTGTGTCACTACACCTTTTCCAATTGTAATTCAGAAAGCGTCAATTGTAGTTCAGATTAGTCAATTGTAATTCAGATTAGTCAATTGTTATTCAGAAAGCGTCAATTTTAATTGAGAAAACCACAATTACAATTCAGAAAGCGTCAATTGTAATTCAGATTAGTTAATTGTAATTCAGATTTGTCAATTGTAATTTAGAAAGCGTCAATTTTAATTCAGAAAACGCCAATTGTAATTCAGAAAGGGTCAATTGTAATTCAGGTTAGTCATTTGTAATTCAGAAAACGTTAATTGTAGTTCAGAAATAAAACACATTTTATTTTAGTATAGCGAAAAATTGAGATGAAGTTCCAAGTATATATACATAGTATGTCTTAGTATTTTTTTATATAAATTACGGACCGACCACTATGTCATTCATTATCAAGGCGCTAGCTTGGGGAACTGTATAGTGTTGCATAGCACGAGCGCGATCACTCCCGGTTATGGTGTTCGTTGCATGATCTATGTATAATATCTTCCAAGTAGTAGATCAATCTTTGTTACATTACGCCAGGACCTGCAACGTTTGGAACACGAATGTTGCTTTTGGCATCCGATTTTCCTTTAGACCAAATATTCTCAATGGGATTTAGCATCGGAGAATATGGTTCTAACCACAAAAGAGAAGCTGGCGTACCATCGATCACTCTTTTGAATGACAAGGTGCGTTTTCCACAACAATCACAAAATCTTCTAGTTGATTTCCCACATCTTGCTACTTTTGCATTAAAACAACTACCCAGTCGTTTGCTAACTGGGCAGCAAATGAACCCTTTCTGCGTTCCATGTATACGGTTCCTGTAGTTGAAATTGCTCCAATTAAATGAATGTTGTGACCTCTTGATGCTGGAAGGTGTTGTACTGTTCTTTTCCCAACTCTTGCACGGCCTCTCGTTCGACGAAAGAACAAATTAAAATTTGTTTCATCCATCCCAACAACTTGTTTTCCTTGCTGTATGTACTTGTTCAAGGATTGTACGTATTCAGCTCGTTTTGTTTCGTTCGCGTCAGAATTCATTGTAACAGGTTCAACGTGTAATTGTGTCGGTCAAATCACAAAAAATTATCATAATGTAACCGACGAAAACATCATCTAATATCTGAAATATAACCACCATTATATCCGTCAAATTACCAAACATAACCAAAACGTAACCGACACAAATACCATCTAATAACTGAAATATTATAACGTAATTGTGCCCGTCAAATTACTAAAATCAACTGAAAAGTAACTTAAATTATAACCATACGAAGGTTGAAATGTAACCGACACGGTTCTCGTTCGGTAACCCTTTCCGCCTATTGTCTGAGCAAAATACTGTAACAAATCAGTTACGTTACCACTTGTGCCCGATAACAGTTACCAGTAACATTTCGGTCTTTTTACGGTTACAAATAGTGAAATTGTCTGTCGGGTTATGGTCTGGCAATATAAAAACTCTGCAACACAGCTTTATGTAAATTAGTTTTGTCAGTTTGTTCTTCTACATTCACGGAACCCTCGGCGAGCGAATTTTATTTCACTTGACCGGCTTTTCTTTATATCAATTGACGTTTTCTGAATTACAACTGACGTTTTCTGAATTACAATTCACTAATCTGAATTACAATTGTCGTTTTCTGAATAACAATTGACTAATCTGAATTACAATTGACGTTTTCTGAATTACATTTGGCCGTTTCTGAATTAAAATTGACTAATCTGAATTACAATTGACAGTTTCTGACTTACAATTGACTAATCTGAATCACAATTGACGCTTTCTGAATTAAAATTGACGCTTTCTGAATTAACATTGACGCTTTCTGAATTACAATTGGAAAAGGTGTAGTATTAATTTTTCGCACCTTTCGATTTCGGTAAAGAAAGACTTTTACGATTATTATCGTCTGACATTAATAAATTACCAAAACAAAAGTTATGCTTTAAACAGCTAAAATTGATTTTTAATTTAGTCTATTTTATAGAAACACTTAAACTTTAGAGCAATTTAGAATTTTAAATTTAGAAAAATTAAAGATTTAAAATAAAACTTACATCTGCCAGTTTGTATGTCTTCTTGGATCTTCCTGATGTAGATTTGTTGAAAAAAAATTGTTGTTGTTAGTGATGGAGAAAATTTAATTATTTTTGATGAATCTTGATTGAATCTGATGAATCTTGATTGAATTGTACATAATTTAATTTTCCTTGACTAATTCTTTTATTTCCGTAGATGATGGATGTGTAATGTTGTTGCTGGGTATCGAAGTGGTTGAAACCGTGTATTAGTTGTGTTTTCTGTTTATTTTGTGTGCAAACAAAAATTTTTTTTTAAAAAAAATCTTTATAGCTAAATCTTTACAGCAATTTTAATATTTTATAAATCACTGATGCACTGAAAGTTATTGCACTGAAAGTTATTTATTTATTTTTTTTTATTGATTTTTCAAAAATTTAATGAATTCCTTTTTTTTTACGACCGGACTTTACGAATTTTTTTCTAATCACAGTATTTGGACCCGTTTTGTTTATTGGGATCCCACCGCTGTCACCAAATTTGTAGAAATACTCGTGACTAGGAAAATGAATTTTGAACACAACACATAGATTTAATTTTATTTATTTTATTTATAACAATAATTTTGATAGCCTCCGGTCGGAGCTTCAATTTAAAACTAAAGAACTTAATAATTATGTTTATTAAAATTATTTGTTTTAATTAAAAAAAAGAGTCAATTCATCATTTTTAGTTTTGCTTTTGTTTTTTATAATTTTATGGGAAACAAGAGTTTTTAAACATTTTATGTGAAATAAGAGTTTTTTAATAAATTTATGGGAAGCAAGAGTTTTAAATAATTTTAAGTGAAACAAGAGTTTCCTGCTTTATTGCGCGTGTTTGATAAATAAGCAATTCTAATAATGAAGAATGACCTCGATGTTATGGGTTTACAACAAAACCCAAAGTAACTAATAGCTTTACTGTAGCTGCAACTCTTTTTAAAACTTCCCGCCAGTATTTTTGTTGTACTTCAATTTCACGAGCTATTTGAGTATCAATACGTCCAGTTACAGACAATCTTTTTTTCAAATTTTTTAGACAAATTTTTTAGACAATTTTTTTTCCAATCAACATTGATAAAACGAAATATACAACTAAAGCTAAAACACCTATACTATATCAATCATATTATATGGAAACCCTTTCCAAACGTTAATCCAAATGATGAATTTAGCATGTATTGTATAAAAAATACATGGATTTTCAGCATACAATAATAGATTTCAATTCTACACGTTTAAAAGTTTTCATTTATTTAGTTAAATATGAAATTAATCTAAAATGTACAATTATATGCTTAAAATTGAGGTGTTCAGTTTAATGCTTTCAATAAATTGTAGGTCTTAAAAGAAATCCAAAATCATTGATGAAAACATAAAACTCAAATATACTACAAGTATCCAAAAAATACTTATCTGCATTTTGTTTTTATCAATAATTTTGCGATTAATATAACAACAGCCCATTGCAAATAAAGTTTTAGTATTAATATTCATTCGTAACAGTGGAACTTTTCAAAACAAAATGTTTTTTCTACTATACAAATTGGAAAACGAATATGTACATTAAAAAATTATAAAACTATCAAATTAGAATTATTAAAATAAATACATGAAAAAAAAGTAATACAAATTGACAACCTAACACTTTTACATATAAAAAAAATCTTTAGGTTTAAAAACTTTGGTTGAATGAACGCAGTCGTCTGATATTTGAATACCTATAAAATATCATTACTATTTGTAGCGCGGGGCCCATAGGTGCATGCGGGGCCCGAGGCGGCCGCCTCTTCCACCTCTACGGTAACCCGCCACTGTATGTATACATTTAAATGTAAACATATTATAGTATAGAATATAATATAAAGAATCAATTACTCCTACTAAATATACTTACAATATTTTCTTTAAAAATAGTAACAATCTGCTCAGTTATTTTCCGTATCTTGCTTGTGGTGGGTCGCAATTGTTTGATTATTAAGTCGTATTCTACTACTAATCTACATAAGTTTTCTCTATGCATTTGTTCTAAAAATCCGTATCTAAAAAGCCGTACTCCATTTTTATACACTTCTGCAATTCGATCATCTAAAGAGAATTCTGTGACATATTGAAACAGATCATTTTCTTTTAAATGTTTGATTAATTTGTATTCAGTGTCGAGGTTTTCAAACGGACATAATAGCTCAAATATTGGCTTAAATTTTTCTAGTTTGGGTTTCGAAACACTAGACTCTTCAGATAGTTCAGAAATAATACTATTCAAATAAGTTTTCAGTGGTTGTAGTACTAATTTACTAAAGTGGGTTTGAATATCGGTAATATCTTTTCTTGTAAAATTATTTTTGCTATGTAAAGCAAGAATAAACGAAAGTTTTCAAAAAGAAGAAACCAAATTTATTGTCTCATGCTGATCTTGATTATTTTGAGTTGTAGTGGTTATGTTTTGAAAATAGGTTTCAGCCGAGGTGTAACTAGCTGTTGCTGCTATGTTTCTAATTGGAGCAGCTTTAGATCTTTGATTTAATTGGTTATTAGTGATATTAGGATGTTCATAATTTAATTTATGATTATGCAATATATGTCTCTTAAAAGAATTAATGTTTTTGAAATTTTGTATACAATTATCTTGCATACATATGAATAAACTATTGGTTTTGCATTTATGGTATATTTTTAAATGAGTTATTAATCTTTCACTGGTTTTTTCTCGAGATTTACAAATATAACATTGGTACATTCTAAATATTTTGTACTCGGTATATCGTTAAAATAACTGATTATCTACTCTAATTGAAATCTACTCTTATTAAGATCTACTCTAATTGAAATTGATAACGTATTTGAAGTATCTGAAATCTGAATCACTTTCCTAAAACGAGTTAAGTCAAACACTAAGTGGTATGTATTTATGTAAATTTAATATTTTTTTAAATATTGAAACTTACCGGTTCCAATTAAGTGAGGTTTTCTTGGCATTTGTTAATAATATACACGTTTTCGCTCCAACAAATTTATAATCTGTTCTCGTTCTCGATTTAGGAAGTTTTAATGGTTGATATCAATAAAAATATAGTACGATTAATGGATCATAGCTTATATATTTTATTCAAAAGTTTTATGATCAATTTTTTGTACAAAATACTTTTAAAGCTTTTGTGTTATTTAAACTTTTATTTAGGTTTAAAGTTTGTTTAATATCAGACCACACTCTGGCACACATGGAATTTTAACAATTTTATTTCGTTTACCTACTTTAAAATTCTTATGCGCATATTAAGTTATTTGTTTATATTAAAATATAATAAAAATAAAAATAATAGTTCAAAATAGTTCAAATAATTAATATGAATTTAAAGATTTAGGTTCCACATAAACAAGATAGACATAAGTTGATTCGTAAATTTGTGAACTTATATTTATGTTATCAATTATATTTTTGTGCTCATTGTTTGGATTTCGAGAATTACAAAGTTTTCGTAATCTTAAAATCAAATTCATAAAAATTAAAATAACACAAACGCTTAAATGAAAAGAAAACTATGTCTTTGATTAAACACTTGATCAATGCATATAGATTTTTAGTGAAAAAAGATAATAGATTCACAACTTTTATATGCAAATAACCGTCAACGTATAATTTTAAGAATTATATTTGCCACGCGGGTATATATATAAACTTTTTATTAATTTATAAAAAATAAAACTACCTACTTTTTTTTTAGGGTTCCGATTTTTATACACTGAAAAAAAAGTTGAAGTTCATGACAACCTCATCTCGAAGTTGGCAGTTGATTATTCATGCAAAGAAAAATTATTTGCAAACAATTTCACTGTGATTGGGACAACTATACGATAACATTTTCCTAACAACAGAATGAGGTTTATTTAAAATATAAATTGTTATATCCAATATAACAGTAGTTGAATAAAGATAATAACTATTTCCCTGAAAAAAATTTTCTTTGGCCTTATATCATGAATTTTTCACTTTAAAGTTTAAGTATTTGAGATTAATTGAGCTATATTTTATTTTCACATAAATATTTCGTGTGATTGTCTCAACTTCATCGATTTATAATTGTGGAGTTGTTGAAGCAATTTCGTAGTTTGATTCGCCATATGTGACCGCACGGTGAGGCTGAGACAATTGCATTTCGATTGGAAATCGGACATGTTTTTTCAGTGTACGGAACACTATTGGTGAGAGTAAAACGAGATTTTCACATTATATCGATTATCTCGTAAACTATAAATGCTATGGACTTGAAATTTGAGGTGCGTATAAAACTAATCTGTCCACATGAAATGACGAATACAAATAAAACTAAAGTGGTTTTCGTTTGGTTTACAGGGGTTCGATGTGAGACCTTTGAGAAAATACATTTTTTTATAGATTCAAGTAGCGTATCATATGAAAGGGCTTCATTTCAGTATTCCTTAAAAATTTATTTTGGAATTTTACACCTCACCATTTTTTGAATAATGAGGTTTTTTTCGTGTTTTCTTACCTCGATTAGCTTCGAACCTAACTGATCGAAAATTTTCAAATGTATTTGGAATGATAGAAAAACTAGTACGTTTTTAATAAAAAATATATAAAAGTGTCATATTCTCATAATTATATTTATTAAGGGGGTGGATAGAGAAGGGGTAAATACACTATTTAAAATGTGGTCAAGTGGGGTGTCATTTGAAAGAGCACTTTATTTAGAAAACATAGCAATTTTTTTTAGAATTTTGCGATGCACAGTTTTTGAGTTATTTTCAAAACAGTGCAACTTTCTAACCATTCCCCAGCTATGGACAAAAAAGTGCAAAATTCAGACCGCCCCCCCCCCCCCTACGTTTCGACACTGATTGACAGAAAAATTTGTAAAAATTCACGGAGCTAGGAAATTTGATAAATTTTGTATGAAAATTATAGCAAAGTCTCAAATAATTATATTTCTGTGTGTTTAGGGGACCGGGGTAAAGAAGGTAAAAAAAAACTTTTTTTGACCCAAGCGAGTGGGGTGTCATTTGAAAGAGCACCTAATTTAGAATTTGTTGCAATTTTTTTTTTAGAATTTTGCAGTGCCCAGTTTTTGAGTGATGGACAAAAAAGTGCAAAATCTAGACCGTTTCGCTCCTCACGTTTCGAAGATGATTGACAGAAAAATTTGAAAAAATTCACAGAGATGGAAAATTTGGTAGATTTTGAATGAAAATCACAGCGAAGTCTTAAATAACTATATTTCTGTGTGTTTAGGGGATGGGTGTGGGGAGGGTAAAAAAACATTTTTTACCCAAGCGAGTAAATAACCAAACTATTAAAACACAAAATCAATAACAAACAATCAGTGGGAATACTGTTGCTAGACAACGAAAAGGCCTTCGACGCTATATGGCATGACAGTCTTCTTCACAAATTATTCAACATCCAAACACCTATCTGTCTTGTAAAAATCATTCGCAGTTTTCTTTGCGACAGATATTTTAACGTTAATATTGAAGGAACAAAATCCAAAAAATTCGCAATTCCTTCCGGAACAACACAAGGAGCAGTGCCACGATCTAGTGATTGTGAATACTCACTCTTCGCTGATGACACAGCTATCTTGACATCTTCCAAAGATCCTAGTTATATAGTCAATAAACTTGAAGTAGCAATTAATGAAGTCATTAATTTCTTTGATCGATGGAAAATAAGGGTCAATGTTAACAAATATCAAACATGCTTCTTTACACGCAAGCGAAAAACACTAGGCCTTCCAAGCAGAGATATAGTTATAAACGGTAAAAACATTCCATGGTCAAATAGTTTAAAGTACCTAGGTATAACACTTGATAAAAAACTAACCTTCTCGGATCATATTTCTGAAAGAATTAATAACATGGGAAATGTAATAAAAATGCTTTATAAACAGAAACTCGAAATTAAATGTTAAAAATGAATTGATCCTTTCCAAATCCGTGATTATACTAAAACTAACATACGGTATGCCAGTATGGGAATGCTGTGCAAAATCTCATAGACTTAAACTTCAAAGGACACAAAATAAAATATTAAAAATTATTTATAACAAACCATGGCACTATTCTACATACAAGTTACACAAATTACACAACATCGATCTAATAGAAACATATATTAACAAACGCAAAAACAAATTTTATCAAAACTTAAATAATATTGATAATCCATTGGTGAATGATATTCTACAACTTTAGTGAACTTCGTTCACCAAGAAAACCCGTTAATTAGTTTTAGTTATTAGATTAAGTAGTTATAGTTATTAGGTTAAGTTATTAGAGAACGGTTTTTTCATACAAATTTTCCTTCATTGTACCATACTATAAAAACAAAATTATTCATAAATAATCCAATATTTATACTAAAGCTGAAAAGTAATATTAAAAAATTTACTGTACTCTTAAAAATTGTAACGAATATTTTCATAATAATAAAAATCAATAATACGTCAAAAAAAACCATTTACAAGCTGGTGTAATTTAATCTTTCTTGAGTTACCATAAACATCTATGGATGAGATTTAACCTAAAGTAACATTGTTTGAGTCATTTTTGATCAATGAAGATTTGATTGTAATTCACTATTGACATGTACGATTAAACATTTATTTTGTTATGCGTCTATGGTCTGGAAATATAAAGACATTGCAACACAACTTTTTCTCAATAATTTTTGATATTGTGTTCTTTAACATTCACGGAACCCTTGACGAGCGAATTTTATTCGCACTTGTCTGACTTTTTTATTGTTTACATATTGTTTTATTATTCACTATCAAACCATAATAATAAGAAGTTTCACTTCAAAAATAAAATATTAAAAATAATTTTTATATCACCTCAATTTATTTAAAAGTTATTATTAATATTAAAAACCACACTCTGTCACGATTAAACAAACTATGGTAAAATTTTACCATTTCATTATGGTGATCAACTCGTTACATAAACTTTAGTTAGTTTAAATATTCTGCTAAGTTAATTTATAGCGGAAAATAATAATTTTTGCTTATCATCTAATACCGCATTCACAGCGACATAGCAAATTAGTAGACAGTATATTATAATTTGCATTTTGGCATATGTAATATGAGTTTAAAACGTAGATTGTAATTTGAATCGTAAGCATTCGAATCGTTTGTAATTGTAGTAAGCCTAGATATCAAATTAGTTGCAAGATTTTAAAATAAAAAGTGTTTACAGCGCAGATTTAAATTACATCTACTAATTTGCTATGTCGCTGTGAATGCGGTATAAGTTAATTTAGCAATACAAATGTGCAAAGCAAGAAATATAACAACGGTTCATTTCTATTTGGACCTTTAAGAGAGTTTAACTTAATAGATATGTTCTTTTACTTAATTGCAAAGTGAATTTTACAAATCCATTTAAAAGGTTGGCTTTTATAGATATTTATAGATATTTTCGTAAATTAAAGAGTTTTTATACTTAGCTATTAGGTAACTTGGTCATGTCGATAAGTAAATTTTAGATTTAGAGTTTGGGACATTAACCTACCAACACGTTAACTTCACAAAGCTTTATATCAACCAGAAAAATAATAAAAAAAATAAATTCAATTGTAAAAAATTATTTTTTTTTTAAATTTTGGGTTTACTTTTCTAAATTTGTTAAATTGACAATGCTTATGCTAACATGACTTGGCATGATGAGGTTAACTTATTTAAAATTTAAGCTGGTTTAACAATTTCAATTTTACTTAGCGCAAGTACAACATTTTTTTTTTTGCGTGTAGGGACTGACGAGGGTAACAGAGTTGAGAGTAATGTATGAAATTTACTAAAACCTTGAACAAATTTCATTGAATCTAATAATAGGACTTATATTTTAAATATTAAACCACTCAAGTAACTTTTAAAAATAACTGTTACCGTGTAATACCGTGAGAACTACCTCAGTCTTCAAAAAAGTCTTTTGACATTTTAATACAGGGGCGTCAATTGGGTAGGTCTGGGGGGGCATTGCCCCCCCCCCGAAGAATCTGATACTATCAATAATTCAATACATCGAGTCAATAAAACCATCCAATCGTGGTAGAACTATACACCATAAAAATTTCTATGCATGGTTATTTTGTAAATTCGTCTAATTTTTAGAAGATTTACTTAACTAATATACCAATTTTATCGCATACTATTAATTGAAATATATCTGATAATATAATTATTACGTTACATATTATTTTGGCCCGACTAAAGTACAGTTCACCGCAATATTCAAACCGTTATCGTTCTTTGTATCAAGGACTAGAGTGCCGCCGATACGAAAGGCGGTCGTATTGCTTCTAATCTTCTGATGAAATCAGTTTTATAAGCAAAACACGATCGTTCTTCCAAAAACGCCGTGGGTGCGTATTTTGACAAAATTCTATCGTACTATAAGGTGCGTGCATTACCGCTTTTAGAAGAACGATTGTGTTTTGTTTATAAGATATTCGTGTCTGAGCCAGAGGAAACAAGACATTTCATTAGTATAGGGCTCCTCGAGAGTTCATAGTGTATTATTTAATATTCAAATTTCAATTGTTATTGGCGATTGGAAATATATATAAACTTAAAAGTAAATACATGCAGGAGAACACAACCTAATTATTTTTTTTAATAAAATGTGTTGTGTAGTAGGAATTACAATATGTGTCACAATAACACTTAAAAACCTTTTAAGACCAAGGTTCCACAACAACATACGTTCGAACGTGTTGATGGACGTAAATCTTCCTTTTTTTTGTTTTTTTTATATTTTTTGTTAAAGAATGGATAACTAAACAAAAAATACTGTCACTGAGAAAATATGACATAGGCCAATATTTTATGATAGAATAAAGAAAATAAAAGTAAATTAAAAAGTAAATAGCAAATTTTGACAAAAATTTTCTGAAACAAAACAAAAATGTAGTTGCCAATAATCCAGCCGGTTGCCTATTCCTTGATCCTGTGACGCACCATCTTTCTTAATGATTAAAGCCCACACATAGTTATATGAAGGCTCGTTTCTTCAAGGAAGCAATAGCGTCTCATCATCAAGGATTATTTCACAGCTAAGATTGAGGGTGCTACCGTTGACTGAATACAGTTCATCCGCCACCACCCCTAAGATGTCACCTTGGCTTGTGATATCTCACTGCTATTGCCAGTGGTATGTGATATCTCACGTTAACTCATATGTCAATAGCAGGGACTGGAGTACGCAGGGTTGTCACACCCGTAGATCAAAAATAAAAAAAAAATTTTAAAACAATAAAAACTGATCCCTCCATGCCCCACTTATTTTGAGAACCCTGACTGTTTGGCCCTGTTTTTTATCAATATCATATTGTACAAACTTTACAACTTTTTTAAAAACCATAAATTAAAAACAATTCTGAATGTAAAATCCTATAACATATGTAAAGTTTTCTTGATAGTTGTGCTAATTTTTATAAAATGAATGAAAATAATTACGGGAGTAATTTAAATTTTTTGTGTTATTTCCAGTGATTTTATAATAGTGAATGTTTTATAATGGACAAGCAATATTTTCTAACAACACGAACAAATTAAGTTATGTAAATATTTTCAAAATATGTTATGAAAACTTGCTGACAAATTCTTTTCGCTATATGGACTATAATTTCATAAAATTTCATTTCGCTATTTTCATAAAATAGCAAAAATTAAATGTTTGGTTGGTCATAATAAAATCTAAAACGTATCCTAAACGCAACCGACCACCATAACTAATATTAATCGTGATTGATCTTCTGTCAAATCGTTTTTTTGTTTGTTTGTTTTCCTTTATTTCTCTGGGAGAGAAACCGGTTTGTCTTCCCAAAGACGTGCATAAATTTTTCATTTGATTCAAAATTGTACAATTATTGCGAGTTTCTTTTAAATCTATAAGAAAAAAACCTACCACAAAAAAATAATAGTTTCTCCCTCACTGCTACTATATAAAAAGAAATAAGAAAAATGACAGATTAGGATTTGATTCTAACCAAATATATAAATTTTAATCTTTTATCTATTAAAAATAAACTACACAATAATGAAAAGTTGGTCGCCAGCTAGTTTTCATAATATACTTTCAGGATGTATACATAACTTAAATATTTGCACATTTGCATTATAAAATAATAAAATGTTCACTATTATAAAATCACTGGAAATAACACAATAAATGTAAAATACTCTCGTAATTATTTTTATTCATTTTATAAAAATTAGCACAACTAAAAATAATAGATTGTACTTTTTGTTTCGTTTTAAATTATTTAATTGTTTTTAATTTATAATTTAATACAATAGTTGGTTGTTGTAAATAAACAGAAATGCAAATGGCGAAATGAGAAATTGAATATGACATATTAGCAAACACGATTTCTTATGTCTCTCTTCATACAATTTTAAAGTTATGTTCTCTCTATATTTATATATACTCTAAGCCTAAACGTCAATCTTTGTTCATTTTTTTTATACAGTCACAGGGAGGGAGAAACTATTATTTTTTGTGGTAGGTTTTTCTTATAGATTTAAAAGAAGCTCACAATAATTGTACAATTTTGAATCAAATGAAAAATTTACGCACATTTATGGGTAGTAAACTGCCCAGACGTCCCACGCTGCGGGGAAATGTCCCACATTTCGTTGCGTTGTCCCACGAAGAAATTTGTCCCACGAAGCGTCCCACGAAACAAATATTTCCCCCACCTTTGCCCGCATTATCGAAATAATCAAAAAACCTTATATCTACCTACGTACAGTTTGCGCAATATCTTAGTCAAAGCAATGGCTTCACAGTTTTTTCTTGCAGTTTGTATGATGATATGTATATGTTGATTTAACTATATTGAGAGAACAAACCAGTGCAATATTTTTTTTACTAAATAGTGTTTTAACTATAATTTTCATAGAAATACTAAACTCAGTTTTTTTCACTTCAATAATTTACATTTTATTTTGCAAATATATTTTGATGTCTAACACATCTACCTCAGCGAAAAGGTTTCTTTGTTTATAGAAACATCTCCCCGGTGTATATACGAGAGATCGAAAGTATATTATGAAAAATAAAATACAAAATATTTTACTTAAAAAGACGCAGTTTCCGTATAAATTCATAAACATTCAAATTTTCAAACCAGAGTTTACAATTTTACTTTATTCGAGCACTCATTTCAATCCTTTGAAATAATATTCAAAAATTAAAATGTTCATAATTGGAATATCGTTCTTACTCGTAAGAGTAAAGTTTTTGTTTTTTAGATTTTACTCCTTTGGAGCAGATTACATTTTCCTGTTCTTTCATTCGATTTGCAAAAGAACAAAATTAGTCATCCTTCATATTCATTTTTCTAACAATACATGAATAATTGAACGAACCATTCGAAGCATTTTACGTATAGTCTAAGATCCGAGTATACACCGACCTTCACCGAACTGGTTAATGGATGAAAAGTATTTTATATTAAATTAAATATGTTAATAAATATATCGCAAGTGGGTTGTCTAAAAAATTTCGGTCCAGAATATGATTAATTAAAAATTTAAAAATTAATTTTTTCTAAACATTTCACCGTTTCGGTTAATAGACAAATGACATACCAATCAAAAGTATGAAGCCTTTAGAATATGCAAACGATAGGTTGTCTATTTTTTTCCCGTCATAACTTAGGGTTGGCAGGTATAAAAAGGCAGATCGAAATTAGTAATTTGCACCGGTCTGGTTAATGAATAAACTTTATGTCAAAATAAAGATTATTTTATTACAAACACGGTGATATAGGGTTGTCTGCAAAAAATCAGTCCTGAATTAGGGTTGCCGAGTTTCAAAAAGTGCAATATTCCTACGGATGAATACGTGCGACAGAGAGGTTCCAGCGAACTTTTTGTCTGTGAAAATAAAAAGGATAGCGATAGACTCGTAAATGCTGCGCATTATTTTGGAACAGCTTACCACAACATTCAGAATTGAATTGAAAACTATTAACCAGTTTAATGCACAGAAACATTGTTTTTCGTTTCGTTCTTTATACATTCAAATAACATCTAGAATTATTATTTACAGTTAACGTATATTGTATAATTTAGTATGTATAACTTATCTACATTTCAAATATGAATTTAATAAATTTAGAATACAAGAAAAAATTTTAGTTTCATTTTTATCGCAATGGATAAATAATTGCAGCAAATAATTTGTGTTTAATACAGGTGCGTCACTGAGAGAAATAATATTCTAATATTAAATAAAAGCTTTTCTCAAATACAGAAACTCTTAGTTAATGAAAATTCGAAGCTGATCTTCTAGATTATAGAATAACTGGTTTAAGCCTAGAGAAGTTTTGTTAGTTTTATCAATAAAACCAATTTATAGATTAAGATTAACTTATTCAATTTCATTTAATTACGAAATTCTCAATTTAAATCATCAACAATTATTTAAAGAATTTTTACAATCAATTTAATAGCTATACGCTTCAAAATAGAATTTCAATAAATTGATGATTTTGTGCAACTTTTATTCTCATTTCTACTCAAATAATTTACAATCATTTCTAGAACATCAATTTCTTGAAAAATTATTTCTAATACAGTTTTATTTTGAGAAAATTACAATCAAATTTTTTTGACTCAATTTCTAAAATTTCAAAGTGATTCAAGGTAGATTCATAAATTATGGTTTATTCTTGATTTATGTTAAATTTAATCAATATTGGTATATCCAGGGTTCGCAACTGAATTTTATTGGCGTGCCAAAATATTTTTTTTTTAATAATCGCTATTTTCGCGTGCCAATACATTTGTGAAATAGTACATTTTGCTACAAGAGATGAAGAAATGAAGTGGCATGCAACTTTCAATGGAAGAAGAAATCAGCTGATCTACATTGAATTTCTAAGCGATAGAGTTGCAGATTTTCTAAGAGATTAGACTGTTTTAACTTCTGTGAATTAATTTAAACTAGTAAGTTAAATAAATTTTCCTGAACTTAATTTTGGATTTAACGTCTCATTTTTTATTAAGGTTGACATTGATTTCTATTTGCATTAAAATGACGAGTATGCTGCTCATGACCAAGTGGCCAGACTCTTTAAAAGTCATCAATTTCAGCCTGACTAAACATTAAACAAGATTTTTACATTCAAATTGTATGCGAAATTTCCTTTTTTATAATACTAAACGAAATCATAATTAATATAATAAAATAAATATTTATTAAATATGTATTTAAGTAAAATATTAAATATTGCCTAAATATTTTCTTAAAATAAAACTGATTATATTTTTTTATTCATATAAATTATTTAATATTTACCTTTAAAGAGAATCTATAATTTGAAATTATGAAAGATAGAAATAAATAAACAAATACCTGTATTAAACACAAATTATTTGCTGCAATTAGTTTAATTTTTATTTTTTCTTGTATTCTAAATTTATTTAATTCATATTTGAAATGTAAATAAGTTATACATACTAAATTATACAATATACGTTAACTGTAAATAATAATTCTAGATGTTATTTGAATGTATAAAGAACGAAACGAAAAACAATGTTTCTGTGCATTAAACTGGTTAATAGTTTTCAATTCAATTCTGAATGTTGTGGTAAGCTGTTCCAAAATAATGCGCAGCATTTACGAGTCTATCGCTATCCTTTTCATTTTCACAGACAAAAAGTTCGCTGGAACCTCTCTGTCGCACGTATTCATCCGTAGGAATATTGCACTTTTTGAAACTCGACAACCCTAATTCAGGACTGATTTTTTGCAGACAACCCTATATCACCGTGTTTGTAATAAAATAATCTTTATTTTGACATAAAGTTTATTCATTAACCAGACCGGTGCAAATTACTAATTTCGATCTGCCTTTTTATACCTGCCAACCCTAAGTTATGACGGAAAAAAAATAGACAACCTATCGTTTGCATATTCTAAAGGCTTCATACTTTTGATTGGTATGTCATTTGTCTATTAACCGAAACGGTGAAATGTTTAGAAAAAATTAATTTTTAAATTTTTAATTAATCATATTCTGGACCGAAATTTTTTAGACAACCCACTTGCAATATATTTATTAACATATTTAATTTAATATAAAATACTTTTCATCCATTAACCAGTTCGGTGAAGGTCGTTGTATACTCGGATCCTATACTAGTAGGAAAGCATCAAATTTGAAGCAAAAATAAAAGTTTTGAGTATTTGAAAGAAAATATTTATTTCAATTTAGTAGCAAGAATGATATTTTACTATTTTCACTCCTCTGTGTGGGAGTGTTATATTTTTTTTAAGCTACGCACTCTGAAAGAACAAAGTAAAAGAGTGATATAAGTAGCGTTTCAAACTCTGTTTAAAACACACTTTAACTATGTAGCTCAAAAGTAAAATGATTACTTTCTAATTTCTAATTTTTTTTCTCAATAAAGAAATCAAAATATAACGACGCAAAAGTTTATTGTATTACCAGTCGGAGTGAATTTGCAAATTAACAGTGAACATTATGATATTAAAAGACATATAGATACAGATAAACATAAAAAAGCGTTGCTATAAGCCGCCAGCTCCAGTAGCTTAAACAAGTTTTGTTGTTATTTTGTTTTCTTGTTGTTATTTAACATTGGCAAAAAGCTAGTTGCAATTTGCGCTGATAACACGAACACCAATTTTAGTGGTGTCACGTCAAGGGGTGAAAATTTAAAAGCAAGCTAAACTCGATTTTGAACCAGAATGTATTGGGTATTGGATTCGCAGCCCGTATTCTAAATAATGCAATAAGAAGTGCTGCGGATTTAAATGGCAAGGTTAAAAAAATTTGGATATTTTACTATCTTTACTGGTTTAAGTTGAAGGATTTCTGCGGCAAAAGTAATGTCAAACATAACCAACTTATTGGATACAGTGAAACTTGCTGGCTGGCGGTAATGCCAGCACTAGAAAGAATTTTGAAAATGTACGAACCACTGTAAGCACATTTCCTAACGGTTGAAAAATGTCCAATTAAAATAAAAGAATTTTTTGTAGAATTAAATAGTAAACAAATAGTAAAGGAAAGCATTAAATAGTAAATTTATGCACAATCTAGTTAGCATGTTTTCACCGTCCCACTTTCTCGCAATAGAAATTCTAATTAGTTAGTATTTGGAAGAATGTTTGCATTTTGTCCCACATTTTAACGATTTGGCTCTGGTCAGTTTAGGATAGACATAACTCTTTCTATCTGAGACAAATAAAGGAAAACAAACAAAAAAACGATTCGACATAAGAGGAGTCACGTAGGGATTGCAATCCCGTGGTGTTTTATGATTCCTGGGACTACGTGACTCATAAATTTTAAATCCCGGGATGCCTGGGAAGGTATAGAAAAACCATCCTTTTTTCTATGCTGCACGATCTGCTGTCGTTTACAAATTCACTCTCTGAACAGTTACAAAGCAAAGATATAATAATTTCTAGCACAAGCGCTTTAATTAAAACTACTTTCTTGATGCTTAAACAATGCAGAGATGGTACTAAATTTAAAATTATTTTTAACAAATGAAGGGATTTTGCAGAACTTTGCAGCATTCGCTTCAATGAAACAACACCAGAAGACAAAGATCTAGCAGAGTAACCAAGGTAGCTAAAAAGCATTTTTTTTTATTTCTAAGTCGATGCATTTAAATGCTTTTAAATATATGTGTGTATAAAAATGTGCATGTTATGTTTTACGAAAAAAATCTTTTTATGTCATTTAAATTCTCGCCCCCCCCAAGATTTTGGTGAAATGACGCCACTGTTTTAATAACATAATTTTACTTAAATTATATCATTTTAGTGTAGTTTTAGTAATAGTACACATTTTCTGAGAAATCAAGAAACAATAGAATCAAAAAAATTGCCAATCTTTGCCTATATGAAACATGAAAACGTTTAAATACTGACCGGGAGACTGACGCCAGGGGATTGATGAAAAAGACATAAATTTCAGGTTATAATTACAACCAGGGGCGTCAATTGGATAGGGCTGGGGGGGGGCATTGGCCCCCCCCCAAGGATCTGATACTATCAATACATGGATTCAATGAAACCATCCAATTGTGATAGAATTATACACTATAAAAATTTCAATGCACTGTTATTTTGTAAATTCGTCTAATTTTTAGAAGATTTACTTAACTAATGCCGCATTTACAGCGACATAGCAAATTAGTAGATAGTATATTAATTTTTGGGAAAAGGAGACGGTGTAGAAATCAAAGATTTTTATTTACAATGGTGTTCATAGTGTGAAGTATTAAATTTTAAAAAAATTGATTTTTAGTAAGGCTAGATATCAAATTAGTTGCAAGCGTTCAAAACAAAAAGTGTTTACAGCACAGATTTAAATTACATCTACTAATTTGCTATACCGCTGTAAATGCGGTATAATATACCAATTTTATCGCATACTATTAATTGAAATATATCTGATAATATAATTATTACGTTACATATTACTAAAGTACAGTTCACCGCTATATTCAAACCGTTATCGTTCTTTGTATCAAGGACTAGAGCACCACCGATACGAAAGGCGGTCGTATTGCTTCTAATCTTCTGATGAAATCAGTTTTATAAACAAAACACGATCGTTCTTCCAAAAACGCCGTGGGTGCGTATTTTGACAGAATTCTATCGTACTATAAGGTGCGCGGCATTGCCGCTTTTAGAAGAACGATTGTGTTTTGTTTATAAGATATTCGTGTCTGAGCCAGAGGAAACAAAATATTTCATTAGTATAGGGTTCCTCGAGAGTTCATAGTGCAGTATTTAACATTCAAATTTCAATTGTTATTGACCATTGGTAATTTATATAAACTTAAAAGTTAGTACATGCAGGCGAACACAACCTAATTATACCCCACTTATTTGGAGAACCCTAACTGTTTGGCCTTGTTTTTTATCTATATCATATTGTACAAACTTTACAAGACTGTTTTAAAAACAATAAATTAAAAATAATTCTAAAATGTAAAATCCTATAACATATCAAAAGTTTTCTTGATAGTTGTGCTAATTTTTATAAAATGATTGAAAATAATTGCGGGAGTAATTTAAATTTATTGGGTTATTTCCAGTGATTTTATAAAAGTAAATGTTTTATAATGGACAAGCATTATTTTCTAACGACACGAACAAATATTTAAGTTATGTAAATATTTTCAAAGTATGTTATGAAAACTTGCTGACAAATTCTTTTCGCTATATGGACTATAATTTTTAATTCATATTATAGCAAAAATTATATGTTTGGTTGGTTATAATAAAATCCAAAAAGTATCCTAAACGTCAATCTTTGTTCATTTTTTTTATACAGTCACAGGGAGGGAGAAACTATTATTTTTTGTGGTAGGTTTTTCTTATAGATTTAAAAGAAGCTCACAATAATTGTACAATTTTGAATCAAATGAAAAATTTACGCAAGTTTATGTGTAGCAAACTGACCAGACGTCCCACGCTCGTGGAAATATCCCACATTTCATTGCGTTGTCCCACGGAGAAATTTGTCCCACGAAGCGTCCCATGAAACAAATATTTCCACCACATTTGCCCGCATTATCGAAATAATTAAAAAACCTTATATCTACTTACGTACAGTTTGCGCAATATCTTAGTCAATGCAATGGCTTCACAGTTTTTTCTTGCAGTTTGTATAATGTTATGTATATGTTGATTTAACCATATTCAGAGAACAAACCAGTGTAATATTTTTTTTACTAAAATAGTGCTTTAACTATAATTTTCTTAGAAATACTAAACTCAGTTTTTTTCACTTCAATAATTTACATTTTTTTTGCAAATATCTTTTGATGTCTAACAGATCTACCTCAGCGAAAAGGTTTCTTTGTTTATAGAAACATCTCGCCGGTGTATAAGTATATTACTCGAGCACTCATTTCAATCTTTTGAAATAATATTCAAAAATTAAAATGTTCATAATTTGAATATCGTTCTTACTCGTAAGAGTAAAATTTTTGCTTTTTCGATTTTACTCCTTTGGAGCAGATTACATTTTCTTGTTTTTTCATTCGATTTGCAAAAGAAGAAAACTAGTCACTCTACGTCATCCTTTATATTCATTTTTCTAACAATACATGAATAATTGAACGAATCATTTGAAGCATTTTACGTTGGAAAGCATCAAATTTGAAGCAAAAATAAAAGTTTTGAGTATTTGAAAGAAAATATTTATTTCAATTTAGTAGCAAGAATGATATTTTATTATTTTCACTCCTGTATGTGGGAGTGTTATATTTTTTTTTAAGCTATGCACTGAAAGGACAAAGTAAAAGAGTGATATAAGTGGCGTTTCAAACTCTGTTTAAAACACACTTTAACTAGGTAGCTCAAAAGTAAATTATTATTTTCTAATATATAATTTTTTTTTTCAATAAAGAACAAACAAAGCAAACAGCATAAAAACTTGATAAATGGTTTAGATTTGCAAAAGATAGAACGAGGGGTATACTGTATACCTCTTACAGAATACACAAAAGATATTAATTATTTAGTAAAATTAAAATAAATTGTTTCAATTGTTTTGCAGTCTTTACTTGTGTAACAAAAGTTTTAAGCTATTATACAAGGTAAATTTATACTAATTTTTAAAATTATATTTAAAAAGTTCTCCTGCAAATCAAGACGGATAGAAAACGTTTACGTAAATTCTTATACGATATTGAATTGGACTATCCTCTTATAAAAAAATCAAAATATAACGACGCAAAAGTTTAGTGTATTACCAGTCGGAGTGAATTTGCAAATTAACAGTGGACATTATGATATTAAAAGACATATAGATACAGATAAACATAAAAAAGCGTTGCTATAAGCCGCCAGCTCCAGTAGCTTGAACAAGTTTTGTTGTCATTTTGTTTTCTTGTTGTTATTTAACATTGACAAAAAGTTAGTTGCAATTTGCGCTGATAACACGAACACCAATTTTAGTGGTGTCACGTCAAGGGGTGAAAATTTAAAAACAAGCTAAACTCGAATTTGAACCAGATTGTATTGGGTATTGGATTCGCAGCCCATATTCTAAATAATGCAATAAGAAATGCTGCTGATTTAAATGGCAGGGTTAAAAAAATTTGGATATTTTACTGTCTTTACTGGAGGGAGACGTTGAAGGAGTTCTATAGTTCTATAGTAATGTCGAACATAACAAACTTATTGGATACAGTGAAACTCGCTGGCTGGCGGTAATGCCAGCACTAGAAAGAAATTTGAAAATGTACGAACCACTGCAAGCACATTTCCTAACGGTTGAAAAATGTCCAATTAAAATAAAAGAATTTTTTGAAGAATAAAATAGTAAAGGAAAGCATTAAATAGTAAATTTATGCACAATCTAGTTAGCACGTATTCACCGTCCCTTTTTCTCGCAATAGAAATTCTATTTAGTTAGTATTTGGAAGAACGTTTGCATTTTGTCCCGCATTTTAACGATTTGGCTCTGGTCAGTTTAGGGTAGACATAACTCTTTCTCTCTCAGACAAATAAAGAAAAACAAACAAACAAACGATTCGACATAAGAGGAGTCACGTAGGGATTGCAATCCCGTGGTGTTTTATGGATCCTGGGACTATGTGACTTATAAATTTTAAATCCCGGGATGCCCGGGATCTAAAAAATCGTATAGAAAAACCATCCTTTTTTTCTATGCTGCACGATCTGCTGTCGTTTACAAATTTACTCTCTGTACAGTTACAAAGCAAAGATATAATAATTTCTAGCACAAGCGCTTTAATTAAAACTACTTTCTTGATGCTTAAACAATGCAGAGATGATACTAAATTTAAAATTATTTTTAACAAATGAAGGGATTTTCGATGAAACAACACCAGAAGACTAGCAGAGTAACCAATGTTGCTCAAAAGCATTTTATTTTTATTTCTAAGTCGATGCATTTAAATGCTTTTAAATATATCTGTGTATAAAGCGTGTATGTTATGTTTTACGAAAAAAATCTTTTTATGTCATTTAAATTCTCGCCCCCCCCAAGATTTTGGTGAAATGACGCCACTGATTACAACTATTGTTTTTTTTGTTTTTTTCGAATATCAACAAGCTGCATTTTAACAAATCAAATGTAACTGTGTTTAAATCAAAACAAAACTCAGGTTTACAAGGAAATAACGATTCACCAGAGTACTGATATTTTGACTGGCTATAGGCACGTCTATACACGTTAACAACCACTCTAGCACTGGCATAGTAATAACGACCGTCAAATGCCGTGGTTTATAGCTAACTTTACTACTAACGCTAAAATTTAACTGGGAATTGACCTTGAGTAAGTGATATTTACCGAGAATTTCAAATTTGAAAGACACACAAGGGACTGACGATAAAAACTGATGACAAAGTTTGTTATTATTTTTCTACTTACCTTGAGAATATTACATTATGAAAATTGTGATATACACTACTGAGCACATTACAGATTATAGAAAAATAGTAAGTTTCCCTAAATTAATAGTAATATATAATATACAGCCATTTTATTAAGCGTTTTCGTGGTGGTGACATGCCAGGGGACTGACATTTTGAGGATATATTGGGCTATTTAACACACTTGTATTTAAAATAAATAACTGAAATTGGGTGACCAAATGAAAGCCTTTTAATTCTTTTAAAATAAATTAAAATATCAACAAAATATAATAAAACTTGGTATCTATTGACTGATGACATGGAGTTACCCGATTTTTGTAGAATCACCCAAGGGTACAAAATAGTCAAAAATTACAGTTTTATATTATATAACAATGATGATAATCTAAGGGTTTGGATAGAACTTTTGATGCACAGATGCACTGCATATATCGGTGTGCAGAGTGTAGTTAGACTAATTCTAATATGGTAAATAACTCTACCTTATCCTTACAAGTATTTGATAAACACCAACTGAATGACTTACACGAAATTAACAACAATTTTCTATCAGGTCTGTAACTCTATCTGTAACTTATAGTGAATTCTTTTCTACTTGTTCGGTACAAGTTCCGACTCCGAATTATCCAAATTTGTTTTTTTTTTGTATTGCTTTTTTTACAAAAGAATACAAATTTCGTTAATTCTGTGTTGGAACTTCTACCGAACAGGTAGAAAAGAATTTACTATTAAATTAATATCAGGCTATCTGTAACGAAAATTTCGATGAGATTAAGGGTGCAATTTAAACATAGTGTGAACTAAAAGAAAATGTGGACCAGCGATGCCGCACAGAAATAATCCGTGTTGTATCTAATTTTACTTTCCTTTGTTATCTTTTCTTTTAGAATGATGTATTACGGGAAGTAAATTGCACTCAAATTTCATTGCAAAGTAGACCTTTGAATAAAATATTATTAGGGTACGTAGTTTCCAAAAGTAACCTCAAAACCAACTTGTGTTAAGAGTTATAGATTGGTCGAGAAAACAAAAAATAGAAGTAAACTGGAAATTGGTATCGATAATACCGTTAGGCAAACAAAAATATTAATTTAAATTTTAAATAAACTTTAGTAAATATATTTCTGGTGACTTGATAAACTTGAACGTATTTAAAAAAAATATTTAAAATTTATTAGAGATAACTGATAATTATAATAATTATTTTGTATCGATCTGTAAGCCTAGTAGATTTGTTACTCATGAGTTTTGTTCAAACCTTGATTAGCATTAGCCTTTTTCGAATCACTATCTTCCATTTACAAAATTATGATCCTCTAGTACTGAAATAATTCAAATTTAGCTGTTTATTTATTAAGCATGCGAACTATTTCACAAAATAACATTAATATTATTAAATATTTTAACATTTTTTATGTCACCCCAATGAATGAAATTCAATTTTTCGAACATCTGTTACTTTAGTTGAAATTCTGAAATTTCACAATTCATACAATGTGAATTCGATTCAAAGAATAATAAAATCGACGACGACGATTCAATACGATTATTCGTATTGGGAGTTCATAAATATATTTTCATAAATTTATTTATAAATTTAAAAGTGGCGATAAAAACATTTTCATGGTTTTCAAGGTTTTCATGTATTTCTACGCTACTGTAGCAACGAAAATCTTATTTTTAATTTTTGTTCTCAAGAAAATGAAAGACATCTTAAAAGATGCACGCCTAATCTTAAACTTCATCATAGGATGCTATTCGCTTTCTTTGTTGTGTTCCAGTGATCTATAGAGATTATATTGTAAACATATTTTATATTTAAAGCTGCATGTATTGATCTGTTTCGCACTAATGGTCTAATTACGTAACGTAAAATTTACTAAATAGATCTATCTCTTTAAAATAAAAACTTGTAGTTGGAATTATAAATGGAAGAGATAAAACAGAGACATTTCACTGTATTCATTTTACCCTATTATGTGGGTTACTTAAGTTATTTGTATCTTATTCTTTCCTAAATACAAATCAGTTAGCCCATTTACTCCAAAACTTACTTCAATCAAATTTAACAGGGGTTCAGAATTCAGATGAATTAACAATATGTGTTTGGTTTATTGTAACAAAATATTAATATAATGTTTTGAATAAATACGAATGTGGGTACTACTTTATTTTTACTATAATTATATAAATTGTTCATCAATCACAAAATTTATGTTAGTGGTGTTTTGATGAATATTGTTTGAAAATCAACGCGTTTTCATGCCTGTATACAGCATGCCTGTATATTGTTTACAGGACAAAGCATGCCAAAGTATAGAATCTGAGAAAACAATAACGAAAAGGCTTAGAACACCAGAAAACAGTAATGTTATTTTGTATCGTACTGGTGAGAATTTTACTTTGTGGTTTGAGTAGTACGTAATCAATGCAGAAAATCATAAGTTCTTAGAAACATAAAGAATATATTGGGGATTTTTGAGAACAATTAGGGCTCGTAAAATACTCGAACATTAAGTACCCGGGTATCGAGTAGTTATTTTACTCAAATACCCGGGTTACCCGGGTAACCCGGGTAGTTGGATAATTAAAACAAAACAAATTTTTAATAGTTCATTTGTACATATTCAATTCAATTATTATTGATATTTATTTAATTCAATTAATTTAATTCTTAAAAATATGTTAAACGTTAAATGAAATCAAATTTTATAATAATATAATATTTACAATAACTTTTTGTTTATAAAATAGTATTTTAAAAATATTAAGCCGTTGAGTGTGGAAGGAGCTAACGAACTGCGAATTTTGGTTATTATATTTTGCCGGCTACTGAAAACACCCGTTCGCATGCCGTTGATGTAGGATTTATAGTAAGCAGTGAAGCGTACAGATTATCTAACATGTGGTTTCGCCTACCTCCATTTGTCTGCATAAATGGAAGGGATTGGTCAACATTTAAATGTTCGCTTTTTTCTTTGGTTTTAGTTATATATAATGCAAGACAATGCTGTAACTCATTATATACTGATGTTGGTTCCCGCTCTCAATCAGAAGAGCTTGAGCTTTGATCTGCAACTCTGATGTTGTTTTTATTCGAGTGTAGACGTAATAATAATTGATGAGCAAGCTGCTTTGTAGAAATTTTTGTTGCGTAGCTTAAAAACTCATTGCCTTTTGAAAAAATACAATGATGCAAATATAACAATAATGTTATTATATCCTTTTGTCGACGTTCATTAACTTCGTTTTTCAAATAGTTCACGAGAAAGACTAATCTCGATTATTTTTTTTAGTACGTAGAAGTACCTTCAGCTGTTATTAGGGTGGCGTTTTTTGTATTCAGTTCTTGTACTGCTAGCATAAGTGGTTCGAGAATATAAGAGATTTCTTTTAATATTTCTAAATCGCATTCGTTCATTTTGTCAGCGCCTAGCTCATCGAGTGTAGTATTAATGCAATTTTTTAATTTAAGAAATCGATTTATTGCTGCAATAAGTATGTTCCACCGTGTTTTACAATCTAAAATTAGTTTCAACTTTTGACCTTCCTGAACTTCTACGTGCTCTAATTATAAAAATAAAAGAAACTAAACCATCGGAAAATGACTGTAGTCGTTTGTGTGGGAGTACTCAGGAATCTCTCAAGGATCTACATTTTAAGGTGATAGAAGTATTTCTAAAAAATCTAGATTCATTCATTTTATAAATCTTCTTTGGTAAAACGCTCCATACTTTGTGACTTACAAGCTTCGTAACTATTTGACGGCCTTAGCTGATTTACGAACTTATCTAAAATACAACAATGCAACATATATTTTCTGAAATTATTTTTTGAATAAATCAGCAAAAGTGACAGTGAGCTTCATAAGAATTTTGTTTTTGTTATACCCGGGTACTCGAAGCTATTACCCGGATATTCGAGTACTATAATTTTTGGTAAAATACCCGGGTACCCGGTTATCCGATACCCGAGTATACGAGCCCTAAGAACAATTAAACTCAAGTAAGTAAGGAAATAATTGGAATTCAAAGGTATGGTTGAAAGTTTCTCAAAACTCAGAAAATAATATATTTTTGAGCGTTTTTGTACTAAATTTCTTGACATTACTATGTCTGTATTCATAGGATGAGAATATTTCTATCTAGTCAAGTCACGAGCATAGAGTCGTAGCACATACATGTATTGTTGAGACCCATATTGCAATTCCTGTTACACAACACATTTTATTAAAAAAGGATCAGCAAACAGCAAATTCATGCAATCAATACCGAGCTAACGGAATGATAAACATGATCATGGAGAATAGACAATGTTGATAGACAAAACTATGTTGAATTATCATTAATGGGAGTTCTACCCTACCAGACACCTGATAATGATAGCTCAAATTTTTTTCTAATTTAAAATATTTATAACCGTTAGTTGAATGAAATAAATACAATTGACGATAACCATTAATCAAAGCTTTTACTTTTTTCCTAACGGCAGCACCATCAGTCGTAATTGAAACAATGTTCAATTAAGTTTGAACATTTGAACATGTTGGTCGACAGCGTTAAATATTTATCAGATGGCAAGAACCAGATTCCAAAAGCAGTATTGGTAAACTGTTAGAATATTAAGTCGGCATATTTCACCGTATTTTTCGAGGTGTTTCTTTCTTGGATTTTTTCATGTCTTAAAATATGTGTGGCTAGGTCCAGTTTATACTATTATCATAGAGAAACATATATAGAGAGAAATAACCTCTATTCACACAAATTGTATATAGAATACTGATAATACAAATAAAAGTACAACCAGAGATGAAGGGTTAAGCAATATACAAATTTTACAAATTATACATTGCATTCTTTCTGTCTTATATGAGCAAATCAAAATAAAAAAATGAGAATTTATATTTGAAAGAGAAATATTTCTTTTGCTTTATTTTCTATTTTACTTTACTTAAATACGAAAAAATACGATAATTATAAAATAGAAAATAAAAAAAAGTACTCGTATGTATGAGTGTTTAAATATATAATTTAAGGATTGTACATATTGGGATGATAATTTTTTATATTTAACAAATATAATTTCATTCATTGATAATTTTTTGTTTTTGTATATTTTCTATTTTACTTTTACTTAAATACGAAAAAATACGATAATTATAAAATAGAAAAAGTGCTCGTATGTATGAGTGTTTAAATATATAATTTAAGGATTGTGTTGGGATCATAATTTTTTGTTTTTGTATATTAAAGAAGCAAATGATTGAATTTGTTATTTGGGTTAGGAATTGTTTGTTTTGTTGTCAAGATTTTTTATTTATTTTTTCATCTTTTTTTAAATGGATTTGAACTATATTAAGTTTTTATTGTCCTAGGTCGATGACTTTAGATTTTAGAATATATCAATTTAGTTTGGTCAGAGTTTGATTTAAATTGATTCATTTGGTCGTGTTTGATATAATTATTTCGGTCTGATTACATTCATGAGCTCAAAGTGAAATTCTTACCCATGCTTTTTTGGCTTTTCTCGACGTTTTAGGACCTACTGATTCTAAAAAAGCAACAAACAAAAATGTATGTCTGTCTGTCGGCCGGCCGTCCGCCGTCCGTCCGTCACAACCTACGAAATCTAGAAAACCGCTGAACGGATTTGAAAATTTTTTTTTCTAAAAATAGGATTACTCAATAGAAAGAGCCGAAAGGACGATGTGTTCGATTGCTGTACCGGAAGCGTGTCAAAAAATCGTCAAGTGTGTCAAAACAAGGAAATTTGCATATTTTTTGCTTAAAAAACGTTCATTTTAAGTGATTACGAGTAGGAACATTGAATTTGGAGAAATCTTGATGGTCGGGATTGGTATGGGAGACCAAAATCTAGATTATTGCATTATAAGTTTGTCAAAAAAATGTTTTCAAGTGTGTCAAAAGAAAGATTTTTATTTATTTTTTTACTCAATTTTTTGGAAAAAAATAAAATTAATAATATGTATGCATGAAAATATATTATTATTATAGAGAATTATGGCCTTATAAGATTGTCAAAAAAATAATGTCAAGCGTGTCAAAAATGATTTCATTGATTTTTTTAGCCAATTTTTTGGAAAAAAAAATTTATCTGTTTTTATGAATTGGTTTTATTGAATTGGTTATAGTTTTTGAAATAGTTTTGGAATTTTGATAAAAGTTTGTATTTTTGAGTTTGTAATAATTTTTGCTATATTTTTAGAATTTTTGAAAAACTTTGAATTCTTAAGAATTTTTGGAATTTTATTAGAATTTAGAAAAAGTTTTAATATTTGATTTTATTCTAATTTTTGGAATGTTTTTGGTATTTTTCAATTTTTGATTTTGTTATAAATTTTGCAATATTTTTAGAATTTTGGAAAAAGTTTGGATTTTTAAGAATTTTTGGAATATTAATGGAATTTAAAAAAGTTTAAGTATTTGATTTTATTCTAATTTTTGGAATATTTTTGGAATTTTGAAAAAGTTTGATTTTATTTAAGTTTTACAATATTTTTGGAATTTGAAAGAAATATGAATTTGTGATTTTGTAATATTTTCTCGAAACGCTAAATGGAGATGATTTTGAGTAGTTTGCAGAGTGTATCATCTTTTCACTAAATTATGTTAATTTTTGATCTGTTATAATTTTCCGGCAACGTATTGATGATTCGTGTTAGTTTTGAAATAAATTTCTAAACAGAGATAAAAAGTACTTATACTTTAACAAATCAAAATAAAAAAAGAGAAACATTTATATGTATTTGAAATTTCTTTTGCTTTATATTCTAGTTTACTTATGAGACAACAAAAAATACGATGATAAAATACAATTAATAATAAAAAAAAAAAACTCGCATGGATTAGTGTTTCCTTTGACATGTTTATATAAATATGTAAAGGTTTTTAGAATTCATTGATAATTTTGGTTTGTTTTTGTAAGGTAAAAATGGTCAAAATAATTTTTCAGTTTTTGAAGAATTTGGGTTACGCGTTGTTGTTGTTGGCTGCATAGATTGATATTTGATTTATTTTTCATCTTTCAAATGCACTTTAACCATATGTTTAGGTTGTTGACTTTAGCCAATTTTTTTTGGTCAGAAATTGATTTAATTTGATTTGGTTGTGTAGGATAAAAATATTTTTAAATTTCAAAATCTATGTATTAAAATTTGTATCAATTTAATGTTTTAAATTTGAATACATGAGTTCTAAAAGAATAGATTATGAAATTTAAAAATATTATTTTTCAATAATTTGTCTTATGATAACTTTAAACAAATTGGGTTTAAAGTAGTTATGCGGTTATGTGTTCTAAAAACTTTTTTACTTTATATGGCTGAAAAATACATTTACCTTAAAATTAATGTTTAATCATATCAAAGCGATACAGTAGATCGTTGTTTGTGATATAATTATAACACCTGCAGCCAAATTCTGTGACTGTGAAGTGGTGAAGTGTTAAAAATTTCTTTATTTCGATTTTATCACCAAATTTTTATCATTTTAACATTTTTTGCGATTCTATATGCAATTTATGTGCGATGTAAGTGTTAAAAAATCTTATAGTGAGTAGGCGACTCACTAAATATCAAACGTCAATGCATAAAATTTTCATTGATTGTTTTATTTAATAGAATTATTATAAAAAATCCTTTATTTATTATTTTCAAAATAAATTATTTTTTGTGAACAAAATATAATGGTTGAGCGAAATTAATTTTTAATTAGATTTAATAAAAGATTTGTTCAATTAATTCATGCCGTCAGTTATGCAAAGACATATTTATGAGAAATGCTGAAATAAACGAGATGTCAAGTATATTGCTATTTTTTGCAGATAAGACTTATTTTGACTCTAGTGGGGTCATAATTAGAGTTCTAATCTAACAACAGGAATTTGTTCCTCTATTGTTCAAGAAATATAGATTTTGAAAGAATTCTATAATATCTCATTATAATATAACATACTATATTACCGTTCTGGATAAAAAGTAATATTTGGTAAATTTTCATCACGACTACGATAGCAGACGTCGATCTTTTTAACAATATTCTGAACACACTTCTGCATAAGTGTTCAGATAGAGATGACGTCTTCAATGGTATTGTGCTCTTGCATTATTTGTAATTGCCAGTTTCATTTTCAAAAAACATTAAGTTCAAGAAAACAATACATAAACCTACGACAAACATGAGCGTTTTGATACATGAAATGTAAATCTAGTTGACTGTATGTACGTATATACATATAGATATATTAATTCCGAACTACGGTCTAAAACACATAAATACCAATCATTTTTAACAACACAATTTAAACATCAATTTAACTATATTTAAATATTTTCGAAGTTAAATTTGAAAAAAAATTTTTGATGTTATTTTGAAATCTTAAATAAACAAATCACATTGGTGTAATTGTGTTTTTTGACATAATGGCGTTAACAACAAAAGAATTCATTTTATTTTATCACTAACCAAAAGTCAGTGTTAACTTTTCAGTTTTAACATTTCACTAATTTAGATTTTTTTACGGTGAAGTGATAAAAAATTTATCACTACACCGCTTCACAGTTACAGAATTTGGCTGCTGATGTTCTAAATAATATGATATAAGTTTATCCTTTGAGCTGCTTGTTTTAGGTGCAATGGGAATTCTTGGAGTTCCGGATAAAATTTTAACAAAATGAGTTTATTAGGCGTCGAGGAGAAACATATTTTTAATGCCGGGTGAAAAACACGTGAAATCAGCAAGGTCTGGAAATGAGGTTTTAATTTTGTATAATTAGAATTCGTTGACATCAATAAAAAAAAGTTTTCTGCGTTTTTAGTTTTTTTTTTAACCCTGTCTAAGATACAGGGTGTTGAAAAATCAAGAAATTGCTCGACCCTGGTGTATTGAAATGGCTCTACAGTCAAAACTACTGGACTGATTTTTATGTTATATAACTCAAAATGTATGTATTAAACAGAGCAAAATAATAATTCACATTATATGACCTTGAACACTTTCTTTTAGAAACATAACGGTAAAAAATTCAAATTCGATTTGTTTTTTTTTATTAATTTTATTGCAACACGCCTTAAAATGTTTCATCATAAAAAAAGTGGAGTTAAAAAATGAACAGTGTTTTTTGGATTTACATATATGTTTTTATAATAAATTTTTAATTTTAACTCAAAATAAATATTTTACACATTTTTTATCATTTATTTAATTTTACATTACTAAACTCCGTAGAGTTAGAATAACGTCTAGCTAAGATTGATCCATCATTTGTAGGAATGTATGAGTGATATCCTCGTGTTCCAGGAATTGTTTTTAAATTTTCGTATCTATCAGCTAGTCGATTTCATTTCGCAAACAAAGGAATCCCTCTGCATTCTGTCACTATATGACAGTTGTGAATGAGGGATCTCAACAGTTTGACTGTTTGCAGGCATAATGGATATTTTCATAAAATTGTTATTTTAAATTTAAATAATGTTGTAAGGATAGACTGCCTAAAAGGTACACAATCAAAAATAGTCATAATCATATCGGAAGCCAAACTATCATTTATTTGATCTCCTGGCTATTACAGAGGGAAAAACAAGTTTGAAATGATACACCAAAATCAAAATCAAACTTCAAACCAAAATACAAGAAAAATCGGACCGATAACAAGAATCTATCAATTGAATATTGAAGGATCTAGCAAATCGAAATGCGAACATTTATCGAATCAACTAAAAGATTACAAAATAGATATTGCAGTCATTCAAGAAACACACATTGCATCAGACGAAATTTTAGTTACCAGAGGTGAAATTCCTGGATATGAAATTATCGGAGCAACATTTCATAAATCGTATGGAACTGCAACGTATGTAAAATGTGGTCTGAAAATGTGAAACTAGTGGAAACCTCTTCAACAGACGATGTTGCTATCATAACAATTGAGGTTGGCGGAACAATTATTATGAATATATACATATACCAAACACAGCCTGGCCGACTAATGTTCTTCATATGATAAACCGAGCATCTATATTGGTGACTTTAACAGCCATCACACACTATGGAAATATCAGAATGATGACATCAACGGTATAACACTTGTAAATTGGTCTGAACAGCAAAACTTGCATCTCATATTCGACGCGAAAGACCTTGGTATTTTTCAATCCGGCCGATGGCGCCGAGATTACAACCCAGACCAATGTTTCGTTTCATCTAATTCTAAAGATCAACCAATACATGCTTTAAGACAAGTATTATTGGGTTTCCCACATTCTCAGCATTGACCAGTAATAGTAGAGGCTGGAATACAAATCCCGATGATACATTCAATACCGAAACCTAGATGGAATTTTTTAAAGGCTTCATGGCATTTTTCAAAAGATGCTTCTGTACGATTTATTCCCTCCCTCCCCTTCTAAAATTCTAATTATTCATTATTTTTTCGAACAATTTTTATCATCAAAAAATTTTAACCACTAAAGTTCGAGAAAATAATGAACAATTAGAATTTTAATCGGACTAAAACTTTTTAAAATTAAATATCTGAAGAATACGAATTAACGCCTCTTTGTAAATTTGATATATTTTAAAGGAAGGTTAGAACTATATTTAAAAAATAAAAAAAGTTAAAATTTAAATGATTTTAAAATTTTTTGTTAATGGAAGTTGTTTGAAAAAATGAAGAAAAATTCGAATTTCAGCCGTACTAAAAATCTTTAAAATTAAATATCTCAAGAACAAAAATGTCAGCCTCTTTGTAAATTTGATATATTTTAGAATAAGGATAGAACTATTTTCAGAAAAAAAATTAATTAAATTCCAATTGATCTTTGACCCTAGCGCCATCTTTAAAAAAGTTTTTGTAATATTTTTATTTAAAAATTAATTATAAAAACAATAAATTAATTTTTGTTTCTTGTCTTTAATTTGGCCTTAAGCTTCAAGCAATTTTATTTGTGTGTAAGTGATCTGTCCAATGAGTGACCCAAATATTTCGGATTATAGTTATGTGTAACATGTGTTTCGTTAAAATTGACCCCACTCTTGGTTGAGTTGTTGGTAAATCGATCACGAAAATGTTGAAAAATAATGGAGCCAATACTGATCCTTGTGGGAGACCATTACTCAATTTCCTGAAAGAACTCTTCTCATTATTTCGATAGACTTGGAAAAAGCGATTTGTGAGCATATTGTTGATTACTTGAGCAATTTTAAGGCATGGAATAATATTGAGCAGCTTATATATTAAGTCTTTTCGCCAAATTAAATATATTAACAGAAACTACTTGATCTATGTAATTTAGAAACGATTTTTGTTAATTTGGTGAGAATTAGTTATAACTTATAACATATAAAATCCACCAAAGAACAAATGAACGTACTACACTGAAAAAAATCCTATATTTTTATTAACTAAAGGACTTTTGTTCTCTTACATTAACTAACTGTTTTCAATCCGTACAAAATATGCACCGGATAATAAATATTTAGTTATATTAGTTAGTTATATTAAAAGTTAGTTATATAAAAATGCCGTTAGAAATACTTGATAATAATTTCATCGGCATGACGGATTACATATAGTGTAGAATAGTTTGCATCACAAGTGTTTTGACGCTGAAATTTGCAGGTTGAATTTTATTGTTTTTCAAAATAAAAATAAAAATTTAAGTGGCAACATATTGAAATAAAAAGTTAAGTGCTTCTATTATCGACTATGGCGATAGTATCAATCAAATTTTGGTAAGTTCAAGTAAATCCATACTAATTACTTTAATTAATTTAATATAAATGAAGAAAATTAAAAACGTGTTTTTTTCATGCTAAATTGTCATACAAGAACAGTAAACAAAACAGTTTTAGGATCAAAATACGAAAAGGCTTGATTTGCAATTTCAAGTCACCACAATACAAAGCTGCACAACTGGCGTCAATTAATCAATTGCAACAAGAAAAGATCAATTGGGTTCACAGCATAGTTGCAAAATTAAGTTTTAATTATTGAAAAAAACTTTCAGTTATATAAATTTTTATTTTAAATTTTACAATAAGAAAAGCTGTTTGGGCTTGCCATGCAATACTAGCCGTGTTCGGTTTGACTGAAGCAACTGAAACAACTGAAAAATTTAATGCAATTGTTGTTGTTTTTTCAGTTGTTTCACTTTATTTTGAAAGCAAAGGAAATTATTACAACAAAAAAAAAATGGAGGGTCTGAAATCTCACAGCTCTGAGATATCAAGACTTCGGTCTGGGTTAAGGATTTTGATATAGTTTTCGGCAAAAAACTTTTATGGGGACATGGTTTTTAGTTTTGGGCAGCGATGTATATCAAACATAACTTTTTGTTAAAGTACATGTACTTTTTATCTCTGTTTAGATATGTATTACAAAACTAACACGAAACATTAATACGTTGTTGGAAAATTATAACAGATCATATATTAACATAATTTAGTGAAAAGATTATACAATCAGCAAACTACCCAAAAACCTCGCAATTAAGCGTTTCGAGAAAATATTTCAAAATCACAAATTCATATTTCTTTCAAAATTCCAAAAACATTGTAAAATAAAAATTCAAACTTTTTTCAAACAAAATTCTAGAAATATTTCAAAAACTATGACAGAATCACAGATTAAAACTTTTTTCAAAAATTCTAAAAATATTGCAAAAATTGTAACTTCTTCCAAAATTATAAAAATTATAATAAAATCAAAAATTTAAAATTTTTTAAAATTCCAAAAATATTCCAAAAATTCTTACAAAATCAAAAATTGAAACTTTTTTCAAAATTCTAAAAATATGCATATATAAAATTCAAAAATTTTATTTTTCTTCAAAATTCTAAAATATTCCAAAAATTATGATTAAAATCAGAAATTTAAACTTTTTCTAAATTCTAATAATATTCCAAAAATTCTTAAAAATTCAAATATTGAAACTTTTTTCAAAATTCTAAAGATATATAAAAAATTAAAAAAATTTTCTTTTCAAAATTCTAAAAATATTCCAAAAATTGGAATGAAATCAAATATTTAAACCTTTTCTAAATTCTAATAATATTCCGAAAATTCTTAAAAATTCATAAATTCAAACTCTTTCCAAAACTCTAAAAATATTGCAAACATTATAACAATATCAAAAATTGAAACTTTTTCCAAAATTATAAAAATTGTAATAAAATCAAAAATTTTAAATTTTTCAAAATTCTAAAATATTCCAAAAATTGACTTTTTCAAAATTCCAAAAATATTCAAAAACTATAACAAATTCAAAAATGTCCATGTCCAATTTCATTTTCATTTACATTTTTAGCAAACTATTCAAAAACCTTCAATTTAGCGATTCGAGAAAATATTAGAAAATCACAAATTCATATTACTCAAACTTTTTTCAAAATTCTAAAAATATTCCAAAAATTATTACAAAATCAAAAATTTAAACTTTTTTATAAATTCCAAAAATTATAATAAAATCAAAACTTTAAAATTCAAAATTCCAAAAATATTCCGAAAATTCTTACAAAATCAAAAACTAAAACTTTTTTCAAAATTCTAAAGATATTGCAAAAATTATTACAAAATCAAATATACAAACTTTTTCAAAATTCCAAAAATATTTCAGAAATTATAACAAATTAAAAAATTTCCATGTCCAATTTCATTTTCAATTATATTTACGTCATAAACGCTTGACATTATTTTTTTGACAAACTTATAATAATAATATATTTTCTCAATAATTTTAATATATTTTCATGCATACATATTATTAATTTTATTTTTTTCCAAAAAACTTTTTCCAAAATTTTAAAAATATTGCAAAAATTATAACAAAATCAAAAATTGAAACTTTTTTCAAAATTCTAAAATATTATATATAAAATTCAAAAATTCTATTTTTTCAAAATTCTAAAAATATTGCAAAAATTATAACAAAATCAAAAATTGAAAAATACCAAAAACATTCCAAAAATTAGAATAAAATCAAATATTTAGACTTTTTCTAAATTCTAATAAAATTCCAAAAATTCTTAAGAATTCAAAGTTTTTCAAAAATTCTAAAAATATAGCAAAAATTATTACAAACTCAAAAATACAAACTTTTATCAAAATTCCAAAACTATTTCAAAAACTATAACCAATTCAATAAAACCAATTCATAAAAACAGATAAATTTTTTTTTCCAAAAAATTGGCTAAAAAAATCAATGAAATCATTTTTGACACGCTTGACATTATTTTTTTGACAATCTTATAAGGCCATAATTCTCTATAATAATAATATATTTTCATCATACATATTATTAATTTTATTTTTTTCCAAAAAATTGAGTAAAAAAATAAATAAAAATCTTTCTTTTGACACACTTGACAACATTTTTTTGACAAACTTATAATGCAATAATCTAGATTTTGGTCTCCCATACCAATCCCGACCATCAAGATTTCTCCAAATTCAATGTTCCTACTCGTAATCACTTAAAATGAACGTTTTTTAAGCAAAAAATATGCAAATTTCCTTGTTTTGACACACTTGACGATTTTTTGACACGCTTCCGGTACAGCTATCGAACACATCGTCCTTTCGGCTCTTTCTATTGAGTAATCCTATTTTTAGAAAAAAAAATTTTCAAATCCGTTCAGCGGTTTTCTAGATTTCGTAGGTTGGGACGGACGGACGGCGGACGGCCGGCCGACAGACAGACATACATTTTTGTTTGTTGCTTTTTTAGAATTAGTAGGTCCTAAAACGTCGAGAAATGCCAAAAAAGCATGGGTAAGAATTTCACTTTGAGCTCATGAATGTAATCAGACCGAAGTAATTATATCAAACACGACCAAATGAATCAATTTAAATCAAACTCTGACCAAACTAAATTGATATATTCTAAAATCTAAAGTCATCGACCTAGGACAATAAAAACTTAATATAGTTCAAATCCATTTAAAAAAAGATGAAAAAATAAATAAAAAATCTTGACAACAAAACAAACAATTCCTAACCCAAATAACAAATTCAATCATTTGCTTCTTTAATATACAAAAACAAAAAATTATGATCCCAACACAATCCTTAAATTATATATTTAAACACTCATACATACGAGCACTTTTTCTATTTTATAATTATCGTATTTTTTCGTATTTAAGTAAAAGTAAAATAGAAAATATACAAAAACAAAAAATTATCAATGAATGAAATTATATTTGTTAAATATAAAAAATTATCATCCCAATATGTACAATCCTTAAATTATATATTTAAACACTCATACATACGAGTACTTTTTTTTATTTTCTATTTTATAATTATCGTATTTTTTCGTATTTAAGTAAAGTAAAATAGAAAATAAAGCAAAAGAAATATTTCTCTTTCAAATATAAATTCTCATTTTTTTATTTTGATTTGCTCATATAAGACAGAAAGAATGCAATATATAATTTGTAAAATTTGTATATTGCTTAACCCTTCATCTCTGGTTGTACTTTTATTTGTATTATCAGTATTCTATATACAATTTGTGTGAATAGAGGTTATTTCTCTCTATATATGTTTCTCTATGCTATTATATTAAAAATTAATTAATTTTCTTCAGAATTTTATAATTATTAAGTTATTACATTAAATAACCATAAATATAAGTTTGTTTAATTTTCACCGAAACCGGTAATAACTTAGCAATTAACCGGTTTTTTGATAATGTGTTTTTGAGTGATTTAGGGTATTGCAAACCCTAGCCGTCTACCGTACAACTGCAGACTTTTCACACTTTGTTTTTAAAGTTTGTTGGGAGCAGAAGACTTCATTTGTTAATTAATTTTAATGAAACTTTGTAAAAAAAGTAGAGACTTAAATAACAAAAAACTGATTAGTTTATGGACAAAATTGGGATAATTGGTGGGGGGCTCTCGAGCACCTGTTTACATGAAACTTCAATAACATTAGTTCCTGATAATTGAATTGAATTAAACTTTGTATATAATCTTAGAGTATATTAATTGTAGCAATTCTGCATTTCAACTTCCGATTTATCACTTCCGGCTAAAAAGTTTTTTTCACGTGTTTATACCCTACTCTAGCCTACAATTACAGATCAATTTTTATGAAACGTTTTTTATGAACCCTTGGTTGGGGGTTCCTCCATGCTTTAAATGTTTGTTGGAACTTGGAAGCATACAACATTCGTTCGTGAATGAATTTTGATGACACTTTGGAAAAATATGCAAATATGTATGGCAAGAAGCTGATTAGTTTTTGAGCTTTGATGTTTGTAATAAGAACTACGCAAGTTTTTTATGGATATTAGCTCGCTATACATATATCCAGAAAATTTTGTTTTCAGAGCTGTGGTGAAGTTAGCCTATGAATCAGCGTCGCAATATTTTTCTTAGATTTGTAGAGGTTAATATAACTAAATCTAAATAATAAATCTCTACAAACATAAACGATCATTTACGTGTCATTTACTCATGACACCAACCTTCTAAATAATAATCGACAAAGTCTCATTGTAGCACCATACGATTAATTAATTAATCAAGTAATTAATTCGAAAAACTAACCAATACAACATCGAATATCGATTTCGGTACAATGGATTTTCTTAACCAATTTGGGTTGGTGGTAAGCAATAAAAATTAACTTTCTTTCGTACACAAACTTTCACGGTGTTAATATATTTTTTAGCAAGTTAATGTGAATGTGAATTACTAGTATCAGAGCGTTTTTATAGATAATAATTTAAAACAATTAAATTGATACATAACATTAAGTAAATTTGTATATTGTTTGTTAAATAAACTATAAAGAACAAGTACTGTGTTATCTTCTATCTTCTATCTATATAAATAAAATTCGATGTCTGTCTGTCTGTCTGTTCGGGATAAGGTCCGAAATGGCTGAATTGATTTAGATGAACCTTGACATACATATAGAAAGGAATGTCAGGAATGTCATATGCTTCTTTTTTTTTATAGAATTTATAGTTTTAATCTATAGTTTTTATAATAGAATTCTCCATTACTTAATTCATAACAACGAGTTTGCCTAAATGTTGATTAATTATATAAGTTCTAATTATATATGAGTATATATGTTTTTATTATATAGAGACAAATTTGTATTTTGTTGTATATGTTTTAAATCCTAGCTTGCAAGATTTTCTCATTTGTTGTTTATGAAGATTTTTTATTTAGAGAAGAATTAATGTGTGTTTATGTATTTAGTTTATTTATTTCGAGAGAAATTAGTAATTCGTTGTATATGTTTTAAATCGTAATACATAAAGATTAAATTTATTGCGTAGCTACTGGGGGGGGGGGATCTCCTGGGCTTTGCTCCCCCCCCACACCTTCGCAAGGCAACACACTCTTAATCTTTTCATCCAACTTTAATACAGCTACTATCCATCACAATACAATTTCTTCTAATCTATTATGCGTGCACCTTTTGCTTAACTAATTTTACAAAAACACATGGATTAAACATCCATATGTTTTTGTAAAATTAGTTAAGCAGAAGGTGCATGCATAATAGATTACAGAAGAATGTATTGTGATGGATAGTAGCTCCTATCATAGTTTTCTATATACCATGGTAGAAGTAGTACTATATACCAGTAGCACTATATACTATAGTAGTATATAGTACTACTGGTACTGTATAGTATATAGTACTACTGTTAGTAGTACTATACTCTCTAAAAACGAAATCGTGGATTTTCACTGATTCACAGTACATATACACTGTTTAACACAGTTTCAAGTATACCACTTGGAATCAGTGAATATTTACTGTTCTAATCAGTGAAATATCACTATTCCTCAGTGAAAATATCACTATTACTCACTATTAATCAGTGAAATATCACTAATATCACTATTTTTACAGTCAAAAAATTTTCACTAATTTAATCAGTGAAAATTCCACTAATTCAAGTTTAGAGAGTATACCATGGTACTATATAGTATATACTATATACTATACTACCACAGTACTATATACCATAGTACTATATACCTTGGAGATAGGTATATGTTTAATCCAGGTGTTTTTGTAAATTAGTTAAGCAGAAGATGCATGCATAATAGATTAGAAGATATTGGATTGTGATGGATAGTAGCTGTATCAAAGTTGGAAGAAAAGATTAAGAGTGCGTTGGTGTGCGGAAGGAAGGGGGTGGGAGGGGGTGGAGCGAAGCCCGCGGGATACCCCCTAGTAATTGCTAAAATCATAAATTGCATTCCACAATATACATATCATCATTGGTGACGTTCGAACAGCTACAATTACAATTATAATTGTTGGACAGCGTCTTACATTTTTGTACGACCACGTTTGGAGCAACGGCAAGCAAATGTGCTCATTTCGCAATGTGCACGCAAATGTGCTCCGTGCTCATTTGGTCAGAACCAAAGCCACCAAGGATGTAGACCAAGTTTTTAACCAAAAAAACGAATAAAACTGGAGGTCCAGACGGCGGTGGTCGATACTAAGCATTCCAGCCGTCTATTCGATATTCGATAGAATGAATCGACAGAATTTTTCAATAGATACGGGAGCAGACCTTCCGGTGCTCCCAATAATCCTTTGTACATCAATTTTAAATAGCTCTAAATCTAGCCTTATCAGCTGCCAACGGCACGATACTTAATACCTACGGAACTAAACTCCTACAGGTAGATATCGGCCTAAAACGAACATTCACAGACGCTTTCATACTACGCAAGTGAATCGTCCGACCATTGGCCTGATTTTCTCAGTAAATTTGGTCTTTTGGTCGATGTGAAACGAACCAAACTACAATTTACCGGTCAAACATAACATTACATAAAATCACATTGTTACCACCTGCACTTGCCTGTGTCAAGACCACGCCGACTAGATCCGATTCATCAAAGAGCTGCGTTCACAGAATTTCAACACTAGGTTGAACTTGGAATTCGTCATATTTCTTCCTTTTCTTGTCCTCTTCCTCTTCTAATGCTAATGGGGGTCTAATGGCCGATTCAAGACGTGTAACATTGTTCAAATTTAAATCTAATTTGTGATTAAAGTTCATTAAATATATAACAAATATTCTTTGATAAATAATTTCAAACATTTGAAATATAATTGTTATAAAATTAAAAGAATTAGTGAAGAATTGATTGAGTTATTTGAATACGAAAAATACCTCGTTTCCGTGAAGCTTTGGTTGAAGTGTAAAGTGATATATTGTCCGCCATATTTTCTACATTAAATTTTCTCATTCAACAGGGGGTTGTTTTTTCAAATATCTAAACTAGACTATTGGTATTTCTATCACCCATAAGAACCACCCTAATTAATTTTACATTCGTCTATGCTATAGTGATATATGTATTACGTGAACTTTTGTTGGTGAAGTCGGACAATTGAATTTTTAAAAAATTCCGAATAACTAAATAGTGGTGAAAAGTTTTGTTTCTAAATTTTTGAGAAATTCAGGATACGTTGGATATTATAATCAACCGGTTGGACCGGCTGATAATGGAACTTCAGAGTTATCAACCGTTATAAAATTATTTGGATCTCAACATTTGAGAATTTATGAGATTGCTTACAATTGTCTGCAATTGGAATTATTATTATGTAGCTGTATTAATTAATCGTTGTCTTGCAATGGGACTCATTCTTTCATCAAAATAAGCAGATTAATATTGATAAATTATTTACCATTGAAGAATTATTATTGACACATTTATGGACTGCAGTTAAATTGTTTCAACCCATCATTGAAGATTTATGAGATTGTTCCTGTTATTATGATATGGTATTACTGTATGGATTCATCTAATTGCATATAGAATTTTCTTCTATCCAACATTTATAAGATAAGCTTCGTTTAGGTAGATTTCATATAAAAATCTACCTATTGCAATGGGCTTCATCTCGGAATTTCGGAAAAAAATTTTGGTGCCAAACGACTATGAATAGGCGGAGACGGAAAAACAAAAAAAAAAATTTATATATATATATATATATATATATATATATATATATATATATATATATATATATATAACAGGTCGTTCAATAAGTCCGTAGGATAACTAAGAAAAAAACAACATTTTGACAAAACTCGATTTTTTTATTCAACATAGTTGCCTTCGAAGGCGATACAACGAATATAGCGATTTTCCAACTTTTCTATACCACTTTTATAGTACGATTTCTCTTTCTCGTCAAAATAGGCCTCAGTTTCAGCGATTACTTCATCATTGGACTTAAATTTCTTTCCAGCAAGCATTCTCTTGAGATCTGAAAACAGGAAAAAGTCGCTGGGGGCTAAATCTGGAGAATATGGTGGGTGGGTAAGCAATTCAAAGCCCAATTCATTCAATTTTGCCATCGTTTTCATCGATCTGTGACACGGTGCCTTATCTTGGTGAAACAACACTTTTTTCTTTTGCAAATGTGGCCGTTTCTTTGCGATTTCAGCCTTCAATCGATCCGATCCGATATATATATATATCCCAGCCAGCACACTTAGTGAAATTTAGGTGAACCATTTTGGGATTTGGTTAAATTTAAGTAAAAGCTTAGTTAAACATGTGGAAAAAGGTAACAGATGACTGTTTCAGCTAATTAGTGTACATGTATTTTTAGTCGAAAATTATAGTTAATATGTTTTTGGTGTAAAAAAATAAGTTAATAGGCAAATTTAACATATTAAGTATACAAATTTAAGTAAAAAAATCATGTAATACAGATAGTACATGTATTTCATGTATTAAGTGAAAGTTTAAGTAAAAAAAGTGTATCTAATACATGTATTTAACTTATTACCTGTTGTTTAGCTAGCGGTAATTTAGCTGACATTGCAACAGTTATTTCATGAAATAAGTTAAATAGCCTAAAATTAACATAACTACGGAACATTGAAACTTAAAAAAAATTCTCAGACAGTTGTTAAGTTAAATAGGTCGAGTTTACACATGTAATATTGCATTTATTTGGTTTAGTGAACGAATGTTAACTAAATTTTTGCTGTCTTTTTCATATAATACATATAATAAGTATATGTGTTTATAAGTATCCATAAAGATTTATAGCAAGTCTCGTTTTCCGATGACATTTATTATTAGTGCGCAGTATATTGATCAAATCGCTCGGATACAGTCTTTATGTTGTTGTTGTAGCGATGTGTTTGGTGCTAATCCTCCGGCTCCATGTCCAAGCTCAGGAACTCTGCTACTGCCCTTGAGCGGTACCACAAATCTTCCTTCGTCAAGTTTGTAAAATTTGCAGGACAATTAAATAGGTGGTCTACATCGTGTGGCGTGTCCTCACATGCGGGACACTTGTCAATAATTTCAAGGTCAAATCTGCTCATGTAGTTGTTTAGAATGCGTGACCAACCGGATCTTAGTTGAGCGAGGATGGATCTGGTGCTACGGGACAGTTGGACCTCTTCGGCAGCTACTTTTGGTGGTTTTCCATTCAAAACACGATTTGGAATATAGTTCTTTATTGTATTTTCAACCGGTTTGGTGTGGAGTGTTTTTAAGCTAGTTCTATATGTACATTCGTCTATGTTACCAGTAATCTGGCTATCTCTGACATCTTGCAGAAAGCATCTTGCTGTCTTCCTTATGTCTCTAGGTGGTTCGATCGTAGTTAAGGTGTCATTGCAAGGATGTTGCTCTCTGTGACAGGTCAATAGATATTGTTTGGTTAGCATTTCATTATGTTCACGGACCGGCAATATGTTACTTGCCTCGTGCAAGTGATCTCGGTGAACCATCAGGTGACATCCGGTTGCGGTTCGCAAGGCAGCATTTTGTGTTGTTTGAAACTTATTCCAGTGAGTGTTAGCAGCTTGGGGAGTCCATATGGGTGCAGCATAATTTAAAATAGGTCTTCCTATTGCTTTGTATGTTGTTATGATCGTGTTTTTATCTTTGCCCCATGAACTTCCCGTTAGTGCTTTTAATGCGTTATTCCTGTTTTTCAATCTTGAGTTTATTTCTTGTGCATGAGCGTTGAATTTAAGCAGTGGGTCGAATGTTACACCCAACAGTCTAACAAAAAAAATTCAGTCTTTATTATATATTTCTCTCACTAACGTTGTTTTAAATAGTAAAAAATACCTCTGAAAAACGGTCGATACCACATAATGCGGCGGAAGAGAGCGGTCGAATTTGAAGCAAGATTTGATGCATCGAATGTGTCAACGGATGAAAAAATGGATCGGCCACCGCCACAACACCTGAATGCCATTTTTGAAAATTATTTTCCAGCAGAAAATGCTATGATCGAAAATACCATCCCCGTTAGTGTTACTTGTGATGGATATGTAGAGTGTGACGATGTACATCCCAAGTTGGTGAAAATGCTGAATTTTTATTATCAGAAGCAGATGTTGCTGAGGAATTGATGCGCGAACACCTGGAATATGAGCATAACGCTCAAACTAAAATAGATCTGTTGAACGAACTGAGGCAATGGGCTTTGCAAAACAAGATTTCATTAACAGCGTTGTCACAACCACTGAAATTGTTGAACAAGGTTGGGATTGAAAATCTTTCATTGGATGAACAATGAACTGATTAACAATAAAGAAGGAAACATAAAATCTAATTTATTTAACCTTATAATTAAAAGACCACCGAACAACATATAATAAATAAATCACCTAAACTATATTTATGACTGAAGGATATTGTTTTATTGTTTTATTAGATTCATTCATTTTGCTTTATATATAATTTTTAATTTTATAATTTTATCTTTATAATTTTCTGTAGTTAGATTATTAATTTTTAAAAATTGGTTTTTATTAAACCACCGGTATCTAATGGAAATATGGAATGTATCTTACTTTAAAATTTAGCTTTCAAAATGCGTATATAGTAAAAAATAATAAAACTCAGTAAACAAGAATAAGGTTAAGAATAAGGCTTTTTCATTCATTTTTTAAAATATGTTTCTGTTAATATTATTTTTAAGCTTTTTTATGGTAGAATGACAGCCCGATAATAAAGTAATGTTAAAGAAAAATGGATGGTTCAATTACATGTAATTCTCATGAAAAAAACATGTAATAACTACAATATCTGACTTTGGTACAGTAAAATTACATATATTTTGCACTTGCAGTTTTGTATTCAGCTGTTACATGAAATATACATGAATTTAATCTGCCAAATTCAGATATTGTAGCTATTAAATGTATTCTAGATAAAAATTATATAACCAATTTTCCACTTAATAGCTAGATAATTTACATGTATCAAATAAAATACGTGAAAAAATTTTGGATAAATTTAAGTTATTTCATGAAACACCTGACAAAATTTAACTTGAATAATAGGTAAATAATTTTATGGCTAGGAATTATGGATACGATATTATCTATCTCCCAAACTAATGCATTTAAGGACAAAATAGGTTTTTATGACAATTTCTAAACCGACTTCAAATAAACATTTTTATACATACTTTGGAGCGTATTTTTGAATGGATTTAAATGTTCATGTGTAAAGAAAGGTTCGATCTTTTTTATACATAAAAAATAAACAGGAAAAAATAACGAGAACACCCCTTAAAAATACAATTAAATATATATTTTTTTATAAACCGAATACTTTAATTTTCAATTTTCTTTTCGGTATTCGATAAAAAACATTAATTATTGGAAATATAATAATAGTTTGTAGTATACTATAAAGTAAGCTTATGTGATCATGAGGGCATTTCGGAGCATGCATTTTGTGGTTTGCATGTGTAACAAACAAGTTAAATTTAACTAATAATTAGCTAAAATATAACATAACATTTGTACTTATTTAACTTAAAATTTGGTTAAATTATAGTTAAACTTAGTCACATGAAAATTTAACCAATATTTTTATGGAAAAAGTACGACACTTAGGTTAAATTTAACCTTTTATTATACATAAATTGAGGTTAAATGAGAATGCTCACTAAAATTTTTTACAGATAATATCAACCTATATCTAAGCTAAAATCCACCTATTGTGTTACCTGGGATATATATATATATATATATATATATATATATATATATATATATATATATATATATATATATATATATATATATATATATATATATATATATATATATATATATATATATATATATATATATATATATATATATATATATATATATATATATATATATATATATTAGACTGGTCGTTAAAAACTAAATTTTCCGAGACGCCCCCTAGAAAAATTCTTTGTGGTCAAAAAACCACAACGGCATTATTTTTTTTTTTTTTAAATCAAAAGAACACGTGCCGCAAAATCGTCGAACTTGATTTTTTGAAAAGTTCGTAGATTTTTTCAAATATCTCATAAAATATGCAGATGTCAAAAAAAATCACATAGCCATTTTTGTAGGAAATTTAATTCTCTACAAAAAAGGTTCAAATCATTTTTTCTCGAAAACGTATAGTTCTCATGATATTTTGAAAATGAACTTGTAAGTTTTCGTAATTTTTAAAAAACATAAAAATAAAGATGACGAAAAAGTTCTATTGTTCTTCTTATTCTATAGAATGAAATGTATAAAAAAATAATCGTGACAAAAAATATCAAAATTAGTACTTTTTCGTTGAAATTTTCATCATTTGGTTTTACGAGTTTCGAAGAATTTCAAGTTTTATTTTAAAATATCATCAGAAATATAGGTTTTAGGAAAAAAATGACTTGGACCTTTTTTGTAGAAAATTAAATTTCCTACAAAAATGGTTATGTGATTTTTTTTGACATCTGCATATTTTATCAAAATTTTACCAATTTTATCAAAAAATAAACTTCGACGATTTTGCGGCACGTGTTCTTTTGACTTAAAAAAAAAAAATTAGTGCCGTTGTGGTTTTTTGACTGCAAAGAATTTTTCTAGGGGGCGTCTCGCAAAATTTAGTTTTTAACGACCAGTCTAATATATATATATATCAGTGTTGCAAAACGTTACTCGTAACGTAACGCAAAAACGAAATAACGAAATGAAATAGCGTTATGAGTAATAATTACGTTCATAACGTTTTAAAAATTAAACTACGTTACAATAACGTAAAACGTAACTATAACTCAATATTTTATTTCGTTTTTCGGGTGACTTTTTTTATAATTATGTATATGAAAACAACTCTTTATCAATTTTTGCGGACGCTTAAACTACAGATTTTGGTAGTTCTAATGCCCGATTTATAGTCGGTAACGTTAACTTAACGTTAACTTTAACTTAACCGTAACTTAAGACATCTAAAAAGTTTGATTTATAGTCGGTAAGAAATTACGTATTCATTGACGTTTGATCTGATATTAATTATGGTTTTGTAATCAATGTTACAAATCAATCAATTCTTTAAAAGTAATAAACTGATTTTAAAATCAAAATTTAAAATAATAAAATTCGAAACATATGTACATTTGATACAAAATTTAAAAATAAAAAAATTTATTTTCATATTAATTTTCTGCTAATATTTGGCTTTAAAGTCGCTCTTTTTATATCCTTTGCATTTTTTAAAAATAAAATTTTATTTTTATGGACACTTGCAATTAAATATTACTTTTCTTCAGTTTTTATACCAAACGTCAGAAATCCTTAACAAAATCTTTAAGATAGAATGAAATGAACTTTACGTTAAGTTAACGTTAAGTTTGCGTTAACGACTATAAATGCTCTAGTGCATTTTCATACATTTGTACTTTACGTTAAGTTTAAGTTACCGACTATAAATCGGGCATAAAATTTTGTACAATTTTAAGTTTATTTTAAATAATTTCAAGTCTGTAGTAGCCGTTTTGCATCACAGGTGTTTTGAATAATTTTAAGAAAGAATATTTTTATGCTGGCCGAGAAATCAATCTGAAGATCTATTAAAAGCAACTCTAATAGTTATAAACAAACTATCAGATTTGTGAAAACTCCTGATAAGATTGCTTAGTTTTGGTAAAAATTAATTATTTTTAACATGAAATGATTTCAAAATATTCGTCGGAGTGACGTGAATAATCCATTGTATAATTCTTTAATTTTAATTACGTCAGTTACATATCTACGCCAGTCGATGATCTCCACGAGATCAAAACTATAGTAGTGTGAATTATAAAAAATATATATACTTAAAAATTTTAAAATTATTGTTTTTTAATTATTTTTTATATATAACAATAGTGAATAATAAAAGGTGTCGTTATTAAAATTAAAGAATTTGAAATGAGTCAAATTTTATAGTTACGTTATTTTAAAATTAAATTGTAATGTTTAAAACTAATCTGTTAAACATTACATTTAATTTTAAAATAACGTAATTATAACGTTATAACATAATAAAATATAATATTTTTCTGTTTCATAACGAAATAACGTACCGAAAAAATAAATATACTGTTATAAAAACGAAACGCATAACGTTACGATTTTTTTTTTCGTTTTGCAACACTGATATATATATATATATATATATATATATATATATATATATATATATATATATATATATATATATATATATATATATATATATATATACATATATATATATATATATATATATATATATATATATATATATATATATATATATATATATATATATATATATATATATATATATATATATATATATATATATATATATATATATATATATATATATATATATATATATATATATATATATATATATATATATATATATATATATATATATATATATATATATATATATATATATATATATATATATATATTAGACTGGTCGTTAAAAACTAAATTTTGCGAGACGCCCCCCCGAAAAATTCTTTGTGGTCAAAAAACCACAACGGCACTATTTTTTTTTTTTTAAATCAAAAGAACACGTGCCGCAAAATCATCGAAGTTTATTTTTTGATAAAATTGTTAATATCTCATAAAATATGCAGATGTCAAAAAAAATCATTTAATCTTTTTTGTAGGAAATTTAATTTTCTACAAAAAAAGTGCAAGTCATTTTTTTCCTAAAACCTATATTTCTGAAGATATTTTGAAATAAAACTTGAAATTCTTCGAAACTCGTAAAACCAAATGATGAAAATTTCGACGGAAAAGTACTAATTTTGATTTTTTTTGTCACGATTATTTTTTTATACATTTTATTCTATAGCATAAGAAGAAAATTAGGACTTTTTCGTCATCTTTATTTTTTATGTTTTTTAAAAAAAACGAAAACTTACAAGTTCATTTTCAAAATATCATGAGAACTATACGTTTTCAGAAAAAAATGACTTGGACCTTTTTTGTAGAAAATTAAATTTCCTACAAAAATGATTATGTGATTTTTTTGACATCTGCATATTTTATGAGATATTTGAAAAAATCTACGAATTTTTCAAAAAATCAACTTCGACGATTTTGCGGCACGTGTTCTTTTGATTTAAAAAAAAAAAAAATAATGCCGTTGTGGTTTTTTGACCACAAAGAATTTTTCTAGGGGGCTTCTCGGAAAATTTAGTTTTTAACGACCAGTCTATTATATATATATATATATATATATATATATATATATATATATATATATATATATATATATATATATATATATATATATATATATATATATATATATATATATATATATATATATATATATATATATATATATATATATATATATATATATATATATATATATATATATATATATATATATATATATATATATATATATATATATATATATATATATATATATATATATATATATATATATATATATATATATATATATATATATATATATATATATATATATATATATATAACGATATGAGCTATAACGGAATTTACCGGCACTCTCTCACGATCGCATTTCTTGACCTACAACGAAAATTTTTTTTGCATACGTTGCGGCAAAAAATCTTTTGACAAGTTCGCGAACTGGCCATATCCAGGTACAGGTTAAGTGGCTAGAGCCAAAAAAGTAGAAAAGTCTAGGGCGTTATAACTTCCGTTTGAATCATAATATTTTAATAAGATTTATCAATATTGAATATTTGAACATATTTCTATCATTTATTTTCAAATGACAACCTTGGCGTTCCAGGTTCCTGAAAAATCAGCTGTTTTAAAAATTTAATAAACTTTGTTGTCCTTGATTTGGCTGAAAATGGCCAATCTCACTTTTGAATATGTACGCATACGTTAACTAGAACATAAATCTTTCCAAAATTAAAAAAAAATAGTTCAAGTCTAGAGGTTAAGACACCAGGGCTGTTAGAACGAAAACAAACGCAAACGGCCATGCCTTCCTCATTTTTAAGTTAATGTTATTTAAACTCATATTAACTTTTAGATAAATTTAAACTCATATTAACTTTTCAACTATAACCTCAGAGATTTTCAGCTTTCTAACCCAAGAGGTCTCAATGTAATTAACATTAAACCTAATGCATGCCATTCAATTACAACAACAACTTTCATAAACATATAAAAATATCCCATAGAAAAAATATTAAAAAACTTTCTTTTGTTTTTTTTCTCAGTTTTTAGTTTTTTTCGCAATAATTTAAAAAAAAATTAAAACAAAGCTGAGTCATTATTGTTTTAAATTAAGGAATATTTTCTTATATGCGTATTGATTACACATTTACAAAAGTCTTCCTAAATTGTAGATATTTGAATTAATTGAGGTGTAAAAGTTGTTTGACAATTTTAGATTATAAATTATGTGTGGTGGTGTTGTAGGTGTGACGTTGTGAGAACGTTTATTTGCTTTTTGGTGGATTTAATATGTTATTAAAAGTAGTTTTAACCAAATTAAATAAAACTGTTCCGAAATCGCATTGATAAAGTAGTTTCCGTTAATGTTTGGTTTAGTTTGGTTTGATAAATTTTTTGGATTATTCTGGACTTGGACTATTCTTCTTAAATTTTTTATTTAAACTAATCTGACACATCCAATTCTATTTGTACACATAGCTGTCTGGTCCCGAAATCTACCTGTTTCTAACGGATATACGTGACGCTTGGACTTTTTTATATTATAGTCAGAATTTCTTTTTTGGTTTTTTTAGAATGATAGGCTAAACTAGCCGGCAGATAAGAGATTTTCGAATACAAGATTCGTTTCTGAGATGATCCGTGATATCGTGTTTTTTTTTGTGTGTGTGTTTTTCATAAAAGTCCAAGCCGCGATACGGTGGCAAGTAACAATTGGGCAATGCCCAAAACTGTTCTATATGCAATCTCAATGTACGTGAGGATGCTATCCACTTTGTTGCTATCTGTCCAGTTCTTGGAACAATCAGGAAACGGTACTTTGGGTACGATGCATTGTCTCGGCAGGATGTTTTTGATGTGCTAAATGGCTATAGAAACTGGAAGGATCTGTATAATTTTTGCATGGAAGCCTGGAATTATAGAAACCAACTCATTAATGAGCTTAATTACTAATAAAAAAGAAAGAAAAGAGAATGTCCAACTAACAGAGATTGAATCTACTAATGTTTACTAATGTCTATATACATATGAATGTCTATATGATATTCTTTTATTCATTTTTGCTGTACATAATATTTAGGTTCTAATATTCTTGAATTGTTTTAATTTGTTAGTTTTTATGCAAGCGAACAGACGGACCGCCGGTCCATTGTTTTTTTGTAGTTAAGCTTAAATAGAACATTTAGTATGTAAATTTTATGAAGAAACAAAAATAAAGCTTATTATTATTATTATATATATCTTCCTCTTCTGTATCTTGTCCGCTTCACATGGTTCCAAAGAAAGATCTCGACTGGAGACCGTGTGGAGATTGTAGGTTAAACGCGGTCACGATTCCTGATCGCTATCCGATGCCGCACATACAAAATTTTTCGATGAACTTGTATGGTTGCAAATTTTTTTTTAAAATTGACCTTGTTAGAGCTTATCATCCATTCCTGTTGCGAATAAAGATATTCACAAGACGGCTATCACCACTCCATTTAGCCTTTTCGAATTCACCCGAATGCCATTTGGCTTACACAATGCTGCACAATCGTTTTAGCGTTTCATAAACGAAATCATTCTAAGTTTAGACTTCGATTCGTCTACATCGACAACATCTTAGTGGCATCGAAAAATTAAGAAACAACATAAACTTCATCTGGAACAACTGTTACAGAAATTTTGCGAGTTTGGTGTTCACTGTTCATATAAAGAGTTCAAAATGCGTTTTTGGTGTAAACACTCTTGAATTCCTCAGCCACACGATAACACCTAATTGGTATTCTGCCTTCTGAAGAACGAATTAATGCCATTCCGGAATTTCCACCTCCCACATCAATCAAACGTATTCAGCAATTCGTCGGTATGATAAACGACTATCACCGATTTATACCTAAATTAGCTTAAACACTTGCCCCAATTCATTCACACTTAGCCGCTTTAGTAAAGAAGCCCAAGACTCCGAAAAATTTCACTTGGCCAAACAAATGTCATCACGTTGTTAGTGCATCCACGTAATGGCTCTGTAAACAGTCTCACTATGCATCGGACATTGCTGTCGGAGCAGTGTTGCAACGTTACAATGTAACAATGATTGTTGGGCATCATTGGGATTCTTTTCGAAGAAACTTTCAGACGCTGAAATTAAATATTCCGGTTTCGATCGAGAGCTACTCACAATTTACCTAGCTATAAAATAGTTCTGGTATTTTGTCGAAGGTCGTGAATTCACAATTTACACCGACCACAAGCCTCTCACACGCGCAATACAATCTTAAACTGGATTTCATAAGTCAATTTACAATCGACATCCAACATGTGCAAGGTAAAGATAGCACAGCCGCGGATGCATTATCTCGTGCATCCGACAATAAAACTGCAACTGTCGAGACTCACTTTGACTACGATGCTATCATCACTGCACAAAAAGCAGACTTAGAACTTCAGAATTTACTTTCTGGTTCCGTTTGTCACGCTAGTTCATCAATGAAACTAGAACTGTTTAAGCTTCCAGGTTTCGAAATAGTCTGCGAAACATCAACGGGTAATAATCGCCCATACATCGCAGAACCATTACGCAAAACGATATTTCAACGCTTTACACAACTTGTCACATTCTGGGGCCCTATTCCCGAACACATATTTGTCAATCGACAATATTGTCAATTTCACCAAAATGCTTAACAACTTTGTTTAAAAATGGTATTCTGTAACTCATATTTGTTTCAAACATATTATGACATCCCCGTGAGCGACTCAAAAGAGAAGGCGGATCTTTTGGGTCGTATATTCGCAGAAAACTCAAACATAGTTGAACCTCCCCATTCTCCTACACTCATTCCCCCAGTTGTAGCGAAAATGAAACCAATTATTTTTCGTCACAATATTGTACGGAAAATCTATCAATATCAACAAATCTGCTGGCCCCGACGGTATTCCACCCCTCATTCTTAAAAACTTTGCTAGGCAACTAGCTTCAATTTTAACAAAAAATTTCTATTTATCTTATAAAACCGGAATATTTCCCGATTCTTGGAAGCTGGCCAGCGTTCAACCCATATCAAAGAAAGGCAGTAAGATAGATCCTAACAATTATAGACCAATTGCAATTCTGTCGGTTTTAGCTAAAATATTTGAAAAATATGTTAACTACAATTTAATAGATTATTTGGAGGTGTCGCGAATTATTGATGATAAACAGTATGGTTTTCGTAGAAGTCATGCAACAGGTGATCTGTTGGCCTACCTATCCCATCTTTGGAAAAAATCGCTGGAACACCATGGTGAAACATTCAGTATTTCACTTGACATTTCTAAAGCATTTGATAAAGTGCTTCCGATCATCATGAAACTTTGGGAAGTTGTTGTGTACACAACAATTGTATGTAATACATGTTTCTAAAACTAAGTGAAGATGGTTGATAATATCGATTATATCCATTTAAAGCTCAAAGTTACGAAATGGAATTCGAACAAATTATATACAAAGAAGAATAGCTTATGTATAATCTAACACGGATAGCAATCATGATAAACAAACTAATTAAAAATGATGGCACTTAGCCGGCAACACGTTTGCAATAGTGATTTGCAAACGGTAACAATGCATTAATACCAATGAATTTAATATATCTGCCAGTCCGCAGGAACATATGTAAAATTTAAAATTTTAGATCTATGAATGTGACAACCCCGCGTACTTTAGTACCTGCTATTGACATATCAGTTAACGTGAAATATCGTATACCACTGGCAATAGCAGTAAGATATCACTGATATAAGGGGTAAGTGATATTTTGGGGGTGCTTAGTCTTAGTTATGGAATATTCTTTGAGGATGACACACTATTTTTTTTCTAAATGAAATGTGTTGGGTAGTAGGAATTACGATGTGTGTCACACACAACAACACATAAGAACCTTTTAAGACCAAGGTCCTAAAACAACATGCTTTCTAAGGTGTTGATGTACGCAATTTTTTTATTTTTTTATATTTTGTTTTACAATGAACTTTTTGTTTGCTCGAAGAAATGAGCTTCCATTTAACTATTAGATATGCTGGCCTTATGCTGGTCATATAATAGATGCCATATATGTTAACTATCTTCTTATAATAATAAAACAAAGTGTTTGTCTATCTGCGTGCGCTCTCCAGCGAAATCTGTAGCACATGGGAGTCTGAAGTTTTGCCAGGAGAATGCCATTAACAGATACTAATGTACCTCGTAGAAATTTTAAAATTTAATTTAGTTTTTTTTTATTAATAATTTTAATTTTCCTAATGGTTTGCCTAAATGTATATTATATTTTATACTTGGCTTTTTATTCAACTTTCACTCAGTTATCTTTGATCTATTTTTTTCCGCAAAACAGAATTACCATTTAAATGGAAAATTAAAGTATAATGTGACAAACAAATTCATTTAGTTGAAAATGATATACATTTATACATTTTTATATACATACATGATACAATTATATGCATCCAACACAGTGCCATACGCAAGGGGGGTTGCTGGGGGTTCGAATCCCTCCCCCATGTTGCATCAAACCGGTTAAAAAATTATTCTAATACATATACACTTATATGGAATTAATATATCAATTTACCATAGTAAAAACCTAATTGTCTCTATCAGATCCCTTATTTCATAATAATAGTAATTATTTTGTGTATGTAGATATTATTTAATCTATAATTCAATTTGAATTATTATTCATAAATAACCATTTATTTATATTACATTAAAATACCGATTGTGTTAAATGTTAAATACCGAGTTTTTATTTTATTTTTTAACCTTTAAAATGTAAAAAAAAGTTGGGCAAGTGCGAATAAAATTCGCTCGCCGAGGGTTCCGTGAATCTTAGAAGAACAAACTGACAAAAATAATTTAAATAAAGTTGTGTTGTAGACTTTTTATATCGCCAGACCATATGCGCATAAAAATGATTTTTTCTGCGTAAATGCCAACAACAATGTCAATTGAAAATTGATCCAAATTATACACAAAATATTAAATCTCGTTAAATATTGACAATAGGAGTTTAAGGTAACTATGGAGATATGAGGAAGTCCGCTTCATTTCCATTATTACATTTTTCCAACGCAGTTCAAGAAAATTTGATTATGTCATTCACTGATTACATTATGTCTAAAGCAAGCTCTGGGGAAAAACAGTTCTAATTTAAGCATAGATAAATTTTTGAGTTTTCGATCGAATTCAGAAATTGGAGCCGATCTAAGTACACAATTTATTTTTTAAAGAAAATTGAAATGTAGCGTTTTGGTGTGGACATCCACATATGCAATTACACCAACTTGTAAATAGTTTAAATTAGAAAATATATATTATTGATTTACATAACAATTCAATAAAAATCGACAATAATTCAAAAACTGTGCACCGCAAAATTCTAAGAAAACTTACAATGTTTCTTAAATTAAGTGCTCTTTCCTATGACACCCCACTTGCTAGGATCAAAAATGATTTTTTTTTCACTCTTCCTCAATCTCACCCTCAAAATACAGAAAAATAATTATGGGACCCTTTGCTATAGTTTTAGATCAGGGTTTATCAATGCCGAATGTAGTTGTCCAGCACTTTTCCATCGTTTTCAGAATAAAAGATGCGTGAGACTTATTTTCCTGATATGATTTGGTTTCGCTCAATTTCTTCTCCATATCTTAGAAATGTACGCAAAACTAAAACATGCTACAAATAGACGCTTGAGATATGGGAGTATGGCATTCAGACCTTTTTGCAAAGATCAGAAATAGTCCGTCGCCGTCGGGGATTTAAACGGTTTGAAAGGTCTGAACGCAATTTAATTTTCCCAAATTGTTCTTTTGGGGTGGAATATTCTGTTGTTCAGTTGGTCTACAACATTTCTAGTTTCAGGATCCAGGTTTTCTGTTTTGTCTTCCGAGCTCACGCATGTAGACACGGAAAGTGGGTTGTTAATAGTGTCCCTTGAGTTTCATTACTGGTGGTGAAGGTGCCTCACGGCCTGCAGTCTGAACCTAGAGGACTTGTTTGTTGAAACGCAAGAAATTTTTGGAGTCGAGCTACAACTGGTAGATTGTCAATAGTTTTAGAAAGCTCTTTCCAACTGTCCCTTTTTGATCATCAGAGTTCTTTGTTGTAGTTGGTAAAAACCTATTACTCCGAGATATTTTTGCTTTTTGCTCTGTTTAAGAGTTTGCGAACTTTATTCCTCATCCTCTCCAAGTGGTCGTTCCACCAAAGTACATTTCTGGTTCTTTTAGATTTGGTAATTGGAAAGTTTCAGTGGTACGCTTCAGTAATAACACTCTGCATGTGGTTTGCCGCATTCTCGAGCTGCATTGTAACCACACACTCCTGCATTATGTCAAATTTATACTTTGAAGAGATCCCAATCAATTTGCCGGGGGTTTCTAAAGCGGAGAGTACAACTCATACGGTTGGTCTTTTAAGTTGTCGTATACATATGCATAGTCTGACGTAAAAGCTACAACCGAGCCATGCCAGTTCTTGTTTAAATTCGGTGATGTTGTTGCTTAGAGTTAGTTCCAGGAGCTCGTATTTGATTGCGTATTGGACCAAAGAGTCACCTTTTGTGTTGATGTTGCTACTACCTCACAAAGTGTAATGAGCACAATCATTGTTGTTTTTAGCTCACTGAGCTGCTCAAAACTCAAGAACGTGGCTTAGTTCTCAGCTGCGATGTATATACTTTAATGCACTTGGTGACTTCGCTGAAGGTTGGAGGTACGATTTTACTCTTGACATTGTGGTGTCCACTAACGTATGGGGTGGCTGGTCACTGGCAGAGAACTTATGTGAATGTCCTTTGACACCAGACGCTGCCACCTTTGGAGAGTCGTGCGATGCTCGAATCGGACTCTTGGTGCCTGCCTTTTATCCTGGTGCAACCTTCCTTTTATCTACAACTTTCAGAGTTAGCTCCTTAGGTATACTACAACAAAGTTAGCCCGGTCAAAGATTTTAGTAAGGACACGGACTTGTATGGCTTCCTCTTCAGAGAGGCCTTTATTAATTGGCGCCCTATTGCGATTTTTGTTTGGCAATAAGGTATAAAGGTTGATTGTCGAATCGAAAGACGTCTGGTTTCGGACCAACTTTCAGTTGCACTGTTTTGATAATGATTCAAAACCTGTGCACCGTAACATTCTAAAAAAAATTACAACGTTTCTTAAATTAAGTGCTCTTTCCTATGACACCCCACTTGCTAGGATCAAAAATGATTTGTTTTCTCTCTTCCTCAATCTCACCCCCTCAAACTACAGAAAAATAATTATGTGACACTTCGCTGTAGTTTTCGTTCAGAGTTTATCAAACTTCCCGTTTTTGTAAATTTTTTCAAATTTTTCTGTCAATTAAGCTCGAAACCCAAGGGGTGGGACCAACTTTTTGTTGCACTTGTTTGACAATAATTTAAAAACTGTGAACTGCAAAATTTTAAAAATAGTTACAATGTTTCTTGAATTAAGTGCTCGTTCATATGATATCTCACATGGCTGGGTTTTAAATGGTGTTTTCTCTTCTCATTTCAACACGCTTAATAAATACGATTATGAGTGTTTTACACTTCGCTATATTTTTCGTTATTTTTCGTATTTTCTTATATTTTCTACGAGTTTTGAAGTCTTTTTATTAAATGAAAACATGCAAAAACGCCATTATTCAATTTTATTCAAAAAACTGTACAGTAAAAAATTATAAAATACATTTTTAAGGGATACTGAAGGGCTTGAACCCTTTTATATGATACCCTACTTGACACGGCAAAAAAAAAGAATTTTCTGAAAGACCTTACATATTGCACCCCGTAAAACAAACGCAACCACTTTATTTTTTTGTATCCGTCATCTTCAGTGGACAGGTTAGTTTTATACGCATCTTAAATTTCAGGTCCATAGGATTTATAGTTTATGAGATAGATGATTTTAATACAAAAACACGTCGTAGTCTCAACAGGAGTGTTTCGTATAAAAACGGAACTCAAATTAAATTTTTTATCTAAACCCCCCCATAGCTCTATCCTGCGTACGCCACTGATCCAACACATTACGTTGCAACGATTATTTCTAATTTACAACAATTTTAATCAGTTTCTTTAAAAAAAAAGACCTCTGCAGTTGGAGGTTTCTGAGTGAGCGGCAACAAAAAAGCTGGTAAAACACAAAATGCGTTTGAATCAACCGGCACTCTCACGGTCGCATTTGTAGAGCCAGATCAAAAAACCTTCCGTAAACATGTGTGTTTTATTAATATCTTGGACAAGTTCGTAAATCAGAAAAATCTGACACATGGTTAAAAAACTAGAGGCTTTATACTAGAAAAAATGCTTCAACAAAAAAGTTTGCAACAATCCATAACTACTTTTTCCAAAAACCTTATAACAGTCAATGAAAAATATTGCGACGCAGATGCATAGACTGACTTCACCACAGCTCTGGAAACATAGTATTCTCTATATATAATGAGCTAGTATCCATAAAATACTTTAATTAAAAGCTAACCAATATTATGGACTTCGTAGTTCTAATAATAAAAATATTAAAGCAGGCAGTAGTATCCCAACAAACATAAATTCTGTTGTACGAGAAAAATTAAAAAAACATTTTATCGGAAGTGACAAACCGGAAGTTAGGATGCAGAACTGTTGTAAACCGTACTAAATGTGTATGTACCAAATTTCATCCAACTCGATTATCAGGTACAGAAGTTATTGAGCCTCCAAAATAACAGGTACTTGGAGGACCCCCCACCACTTTGTTCACTATCGCTAAAAAAAACTAATCAGTTCCTTGCCATACATATTTGCATCTTTTTACAAAGTGTCATCAAAATTACTTAACGAACGAATGTTGTATGCTTCCAACAAACATTGAAACAATAAACAGGTGTTCGGGAGGACCCCACCACTTATCCCAATATTGTCCAAAAACTAGTCAATTCTTTGTCATTAAAGTCTTTATCTTTTTTCAAAGTGCCATTAAAATTGATTAATGAATGAATACAGATTTCATTTCATTGCTCCCAACAAACTTTAAAAACAAAGTGTGAAAAGTCAGCAGTTGTATGGTAGACCCCCCGCCACTTTGATCAATGTGTCCCAAAAGATGATAATTATCTTCTTACACAAATTGAAACCTTTCCATAAGTTTTATCATAATCACTTCATTATTGTAGGCTGCAGTGTGCATAAAGATACTGAAAAAACTGCCAACAATTAAAAAAAAAAATTTTTTACCGGAAGTAAAAAACCGGAAGTTGGGATGCATAATTTTTGTAAATCATATTAAATGCTTATGTACAAAGTTTCATCCAATTTGATTATCAGGTACAGATGTTATAGAGCTTTAAAAAAAACAGGTGTATGGGACACCCTCAACCACTTTGTTCACTATCGCTCAAAAACTAATCAGTTCTTTGCCATACATGATGCATTTTTTTCCAAAGTGTCATCAAAATTCGTTCACGAACGAATGCTGTGTGCTCCCAACAAACATTGAAAAAATGATGACACAGTAAACAGGTGTTCGGGCGACCCCGTACCACTTATCCCAATATTGTCCAAAAACTAATCAGTTCCTTGTCATTTGAATCTCCATCTTTTTCCAAAGTGTCATTAGAATTGATTAATGAATGAAGTCTGTATGCTCCCAACAAACTTTAAAAACAAAGTGTGAAAAGTCAGCAGTTGTATGGTAGGCCCCCCGCCACTTTGATCAATGTGTCCCAAAAGATGATAATTATCTTCTTACACTAATTGAACCCTTTTCCATAAGTTTCATCATAATCACTTCATTATTGTAGGCTGTAGTGTGCATAAAGACACTGAAAAAACTTCAAAAAAGTACAAAAAAAATTTTTTTACCGGAAGTGAAAATCCGGAAGTTGGAATGCAGAACTATTGTAAACCGTACTATATACTCATGTACCAAGCTTGGTCCAATTCGCTTATCAGGTACAGATGTTATAGAGCTTTCAAAAAAACAGGTGCTCCAGGGACCCCCCACCACTTTGTTCACTATCGCTCAAAAACTAATCAGTTCTTTGTCACACATGTTTGCGTCTTTTTCCAAAGTGTCATCAAAATTCATTCACGAATGAATGTTTTATGCTCCCAACAAACATAAAAACTTTGTGGAAAAAAACACCTGTTGTATGGTGGACCCCCCAACCCTTTATCCCACCCTTTATCCCTTCCTCCAAAAGCGCTGATAAAACCTTTCTCATGTTATATAAAAGCTTTTCGCAACGTTTCATGAAAATCGATCGGTAATTGTAGGCTACAGTAGGGATAAACACCTGAAAAAAAAAATTTTAGCCGGAAGTGACAAACCGGAAGTTGGTATGCAGAAATATTGGAAACAGTACTAAAACCTTATATACTAAGTTTCAATAAGCTCATAGCCCGGGATCAGAAGTTATTCAAGATTTAAACTTAGAGGTGTTCGGGAGACCCCCTCGCCATTTTGTCCAAATTTCAAATGAATCCAGATCTTCCATTTTCAAGTGAACCTGTATCATTTGCCAAAGTTTCATCAAGATCCTATGCAGAAAACTCATTGTTGTTACAAATTCAACATTTTAATTTTTGTAATATTATAATTTAATAGGTTAATAAAATAACATGAATGTAAAGAGGGCCCGTGTGGTGACTTCTATATATAATCTTCTGTCTTGTTTGAAAATCTTTTAATTAAATTTGCTTCAAATATTTAGCAATAGATGAATGGGGATCGTGCATTGATATTTGATTCGACCGTCGCGCTTTAAATGTTAGAGTCAGTATTGATACAGTAGTGATTTTGTTTTTCAACAAATTACACGTTAAACAAATTTTATGAGGTACTTCAAACTGTCGGATTGTTTTTTGTTTGTCAAAATATTAAAAAGGAAACACCGTAAATTAAGTACTAGGTGCGGTATTTTATACGATATATATAAATAAAGATAAATATGTATTTAATAAAGTTTATACAGCACGAACGTAGCACGAATATTTTGATTCGAGCACAACTTCTTACAAAACTGTGGTATATTCTTATTCTAATTAAATCCACCGGCGTTGCACTCCTTTATAAGTGCAATAGTATCAGATTCTTTAATATTCTAGTTTAGAGTTCCATAGGTTTATTGAAGGTTTTATATATCATAACCTAAAGCGTAAGTTGTTTGTTAGCAAAGTTAAAGAAGAAAAATGTTCTACAATCTTATTTTACACTAAAAAAATCGTAAATAAGTTAAAAAAACTTATGAGTTCCCAGTATTAAAAATTACACTGAATCTATAGCACGTCGTTTTGTTTGCGTTGTTCAAGGTATGAATGTAAAATGTACGCGGAGTACGAGTTCGATACAATATTGAATCATTCCAAGCTAAAAGAAATACAGAAATACATACATATAAGCCAAAACAGTTTTGTTGCGTTGTTTAAAAAATATTGTTACCTCGACAGTCGACATTTTAAAAATTTTTATACTTCATAATAATTTATGTAAAAATTTCAAATCGTACAATACGGTCGGTCGGTTAAAATGATTGCAAGGAACACCGTACAATTTTAACAACACGTTGCTCAGGTAATTGTTTTCTTTGAATGGGGTGGCATAATCGCTGTTTAGACAAAAAATGTGTTTTGTTTAAAACAACCAAATCGGTTAAACATGTGTTATTTATTTTTTTTTTAAGTTTGCTGTAAATTGCACAAATTCGTGAGTAACAAATTTACTAGGTTTACATATCAGGCAAGACATAATAGTTTAATTTAAAATCATTAATTATTGTATAGCAATTAATTAATATTCATTTCTACGAAATGGCACATTTTGCAGACCTTTGTGTTTATAAGTATTCTTAAGTCATAAGAAACTGATTTCTTAACAATTGGCAGAATCAAAAAATTTTTATAGGTAATGGAGTCAACTTATGATTTTATGAACTACAGTTTTTACTGAGAGACTATATGAAACTCTGTTCTTTTACTAAGGCAGATAATTGAATACCGGCAGCATATCTGGTAACAGTTGCTCCGTTCTTAATTGATATAGCGCGCACAAGTTTTTCGTTAACAGTTGATTTGTTTTCTTGCAATTTAATAAAATAAACTTATAAAGTTTTTTTTTTTCAATGTTCACGAGCCAAAGTTTTAACTAATTAAATTCAGTTGCAGAACCTAATTCCTATGTTGTATGTAAATAAAATATTTTTATTAAATTAATAAATTTAATAATTGATAATACGATAAATTGATAAATTCGGAGACCAATAGCAAAATATATATATTTTTTACATTTATATGTAAAATATATATTTAGCCATGTCTCATATAAACCGAGACAAGTTTACAGACATTTGTTTGTTTGACGTTTCTAACTTATATGTCAATGATGCAGTTCTAAAGTATTGCGGTGTTTTTAGATTGGATGAAGCTTTTGATATTTTGTGAATCATATAATAAATAAATTAAATCAATCGAACATATTATGGCATCCCAGTCCAACAATAAAAACTAGTTCACCGTTTTTTCATTGCAACGACAAACCACAATAAAAACGGACAGATGTTATATAAAATTGAACATTTTGAATAGGGTAACATAAAAGTTCAAAAAGTTTAAAATTATTTAATGAAAGAAAAGTCTGTTGTTATTGTAGTTTTTTTATAAAAATCTGTAAATAGTTTAAATACTTAACAACAAAAGTGAATTATTTAGTAATAGAGTATCATAATTTCATAAATAAAAGTGGTTTGAAAATATTAAAAATATAAATAAGTTTGCACAAAATCGTGAGTAACCAATTTACTAGGTGAGCATATCAATAAAGAAGGAATTTAAATGATGATGACTATATTAAATTTATAAAAAATGTTTCATATATAGTTTGTTATAATTAATAGTACATTATGATGCTAGAACGTAAAGCTAAAGATTTTGGACGTATGTGGAGTTTGCAAATCGAGGTGCTAGCCGAGATTTGCACCCACATTAAGTCCAAAATAGCTTACGTCCGTGCATCATATACTATTTTTTATTCGCCCAAGCAAAATATTTAAAAAAAAAAATGTTTATTATAAATTAAAATTATAAATTTGCATAAATTTTGAAATAAAAATATGTGGTATAAGTTACATTTGACAAAATATTTGTTACTTTTTCCAAATTATTGTATAACTATGACAACAAATGATAACAACTATTTTAATTGGATCATGAAATTTTGAATTTAAGGGTTGCTTTGATAAAAATTTCTAAGTTTGTATAGAATTTAAACAAATACAAATGTTTTTTACTTTTTTGGACATAGCTACGTCAACAATGCCAAAATTGAAATAACAATGCTTAAAATTGAAATAACAATGCCTAAAGTTATTATTTCGAAAAACTACTTGGATAAAATAATTTTCTAAAAAATATTTTACTATTTTGTGTAAATATATGCATTTTTTATTTATGCAAATAGTACAGAATCTTACTCGTACAAAAAACCTTGTATGCAATTCAGGCATAAAGTATCTTTTTTGCTTTCGAGTGATTGTTTCTCTCGGCTAACGCCTCGAGTAATAATTTCACTCTCAAGCGGAAAAGACATGCTTTATGCCCTTAATACATAAATAGCTATTGCATTCGTTGTACATATAATAATTTTATTGCTCAAAAAACTTTTTTATTCGCCAATGTATTAAAGTGTTACTTTATTTCTGTGATTTGCGGCCTCAAAGTGTCACTTTTTAGCCATATATTTTACTGTTATAGCTACGTCCAAAAAAGTAAAAAACATTTGTATTTGTTTAAATTCTATACAAACTTAGAAAGTTTTATCAAAGCCAGTGGCGGATTATGCCTCTAAGGGGCCTGAGGCGGAACAAAATTTTGGGGCCTAAGATTTTAATAAAAATTTTGCAAATGAGTTAATCAAACTCACTATTTCTTAAATAATTTTTTATCCGCTTCAGAACGGAGAAAGATCGTTCCCCACATGCGTTGCATATCGGCAATGTAAGAAATATTTTTAAAATAGTTTCCATATTGGGAAATGAAGATTGCAGGCCATCAATGATTACCTTGTACATCTTAAATGGACAAGTGATGTTCTCTTCTTTTATATATTTTAAAAAATGATGTACTTCGTCTTTAAAATATTGTACTTCTATATCCCTCGCATATGTATTTGACAATTCTAAAATACACTTGTCAACTTCATCACTGGATATATTTTGATCAAAAAATAATTTAAAATTATTTAAAACAGTTTCATATATGGACGTTCTGGTAGACATTTCAGTGGCAAGTCTATCACAGATCATATTGTGAGTATTTATAATAAACAATTCTCGTCCTACTACCTAGCTGTGTATCATTTGCAGATGATTCATCATACTTAATTTTGCGTTTTCTTTTTCGTCCTTCTTTGTAGCTAATATTGTCTGTTAATAAGTTTGCTTGCTTTTCTATGCTCTCAAAATCATTCCGAACATCCCTTATAAATTGTGACAAAGAATTAAACAGTTTTACTCCTTGTAATAAGTTCGTTTGAATATTTTGAAATGATTTTCTAGTACTATTGATTCTTTGCAATAATATATCCCATAGAACGGTTAATAAGGCAATTCATATTCATCGAAAGAGCTAGCTAATTTTTTAACCTCAACTTTAGTAATTGGGTTTTCGTCTTCATTTTCGCTAATTTGGATAAGAACGCTTTTAATATTTTTGTAATTAAACCGCAAGGCGGATACTGCATCAGCTCTTGCAGACCATCTTGTCACTTGTGTCACTTAATTTTTTAATATGTTTGGAATTAGGATCGGAAAAATTATCAATAAGCAACTTCCATCTGTGAGTCGATGAAGAAAAGAATACATATATATTTTGGATAAAGTTAAAATAATACACCGCAGTAGAATAGGCATCTGCGGCATAATTTCCAATTAAATTAAGCGTATGACTTGTACAAGGAATAAAAATGGCGGTCTCACTTAGAGTTTTAATTCTGGCTTGTAAACCATTATATTTTCCAGCCATATATGTTTGACCGCGACAATTTTTAATAGCCAAAGACAAATTGTTTAAAGTTTTCAAAATAAGTTGTGCTAGATATTCTGAATTGTGATTTTCAATTTGTAAAAATCCAAAAATCGTTCTCTCGCATCGCCCACTTTATCAATGTACCTTAATATAAAACTTAATTGGTCAGTGTGGTTCACGTCTGGCGTAGAATCAACAATAATTGAATAATATAAAGAGTCCTGAATTTCTTGAATTAGGTGTTCTTTTACTTCAGTTCCCATTAAATTTATAAATTCATCGCATGTGGTATGTGATAAATAACTTACATTACCTTTTCCTGGATGGCTGTACCTCTCCAAATGATTTTTAAGAAAATCATCAAATCGGGATAGGTACTCAATGCATGTCATAAAATTTCCTTTTCTGTTCGAATCAATATCTTCTCGATGACCACGAAATGCTAAACCCAAAGTAGCTATAATAGCTTTACTGTAGCTGCAACTCTTTTTAAAACTTCCCGCCAGTATTTTTGTTGTACTTCAATTTCACGAGCTATTTGAGTATCAATACGTCCAGTTACAAACAATCTTTTTTTCAAATTTTTCAAACAAATTTTTTAGACAATCTTTTTTCCAATCAACGTTGATAAAACGAAATATACAACTAAAGCTAAAACACCTAGACTATATCAATTATATCATATGGAAACCCTTTTCAAACGTTAATCCAAATGATGAATTTAGCATATATTGTATAAAAAATACATGGATTTTAAGCATACAATAAAAGATTTCAATTCTACACGTTAAAAAGTTTTTATTTATTTAGTTATATATGAAATTAATCTAAAATATGTACAATTATATGCTTAAAATTGAGGTGTTCAGTTTAACGCTTTCAATAAATTGTAGGTCTTAAAAGAAATCCAAAATCATTGATGAAAACATAAAACTCAAATATACTTCAAATATCCAAAAAATACTTATCTGGATTTTGTTTTTATCAATAATTTTGCGATTGATATAATAACAGCCCATTGCAAATAAAGTTTTAGTATTAATATTCATTCGTAACAGTGGAACTTTTCAAAACAAAATGTTTTTTTACTATACAAATTGGAAAACGAATTTGTACATTAAAAAATTATAAAACTATCATATTAGAATTATTAAAATAAATACATACATGAAAAAAAGTAATACAAATTGACAACCTAACACTTTTACATGTGGGATAATATTAAAAAAATCTTTAGGTTTAAAAACTTTGGTTGAATGAACGCTGTCATCTGATATTTGAATACCTATAAAATATCAATACTATTTGTAGCGAGGGGGCCCCTTTGCATGTGGGGCCCGAGGCGGCCGCCTCTTCCGCCTCTATGGTAATCCGCCACTGATCAAAGCAACCCTTAAATTAGTGTCAAATGTGATACTGTTGTTGTTGGCCACATTTTATAAATTTTAGTAGCATTCTCATGTCAAAGTTTAAAGTCAAAGCACATTAATGTTAATTACAAATAAGGAGCGAAACTTCTTAAGCAGACAGAAAGCCTTAGGAGCCGGTACTTCTATGGTTCTGGTGGATGAACTCTATTTAGTCAAACGTAGCTCGCTAAATCTTAGTTTTGGAAAATTTCTTGATAATAGAACGCTTATGTTCTGTATGAAGAAACGAACCTTCAAATAGTTTCATATATGGACTTGCAGAGGTAAGGAATAAGCAACAAATATACCACAAGTTGGATTATTGGCAATAATTTTAGTTTTGTTGCTGCAAATCTGTTAAAAAAATTCAACAAAACTTGAAAAGCTGGTGTATATGTATATTGATGGTTATAATAGTTTCACTTAAAACATTTTTTTGATCTAACTGGGAAACGATTAAAGTTTATGGTTAAGCTAGGTCACAGCGACTGTCATCATACACAGTTGAAAAAGTAACTGCAATTTTTAAAGCAAGCCTTGCAATACGAGCTATGTATAGCAGGTTATTAATTTAATAGCAGGTTATTAATTGAATTACAAACTAAATGATGCATTAAAGCTGATTTTAATGCATATCTAAAAACTTTAAAACAACTCTTGCATCATAATTAATTTCTATAGAACTGCTATAAGTGTGAATGCAACTTGCTACAAAAATAAATAAATAATCGCTTTCTTTTTTTCGTTAGGTGCAAAAATGTTAACCGGACTTAAGATTATTTGCTTTGTTTATTTGTTTTGTACATAATTTTTATGTTGGAATTGTTTTTTTGTGGTAAAGCTTTTTGGATTGAAATTAGAAATGAATTTAGATTACGTTTTGAAATTTCAAAGTGATCTGAGTTATTTTTGATAGATAAAGTGTTAATTAAAATTATTGGTTGTGCGTGTTAAAAATATAAAATTAAATAAATTAAGTATCTGTTTGTCTAACTTTTAAAAATACATAGAACTCAATTGTTGTAGTGATTTTATTCAATAACAATTAAACTTTATTAATATAATTGATTTATATTTAAAAAAAGATCAAGTTTTCAAATACAGATCAAGTTTTTATTTTATTTTTATCTCAATATAATATATAACTAATTGCAGCAAATAATATTTGTGTTAAATACAGGTGCGTAGTAATCAAAGTAATACTAAATTATAATGCAATTTGCATTAAAATGTCACACAAAAAAATGTCGCGCGTAATATTATTTATCTACGACTACTAAAGAATATAGGCTTTCCATGCGTATGTCATCCATTGTAATTGTATTCATTCCACAACTAGTGATTTGATTAAAATTCTTTAACAGTTCTATAGTTTATTAAATACTCCTCTAACAAATTAAACAACAAACTTGTTTTGTTTTTCGCTATCTTTCATGTATTTATTTCAATATGGCGATACAAATTTTTGCATGAAAACTGGAAATTAAATGAAATTTTTTACAGTCGTGGATAAAATAACATCTTGTACTCGCTTAGGATGATGGCAATTCTTCACTCGGATGATTCCAGTGGCGAAGCGTGGTTCTGAAACTAGGGTAGACACTATAGATAGCCATATTCAAAAGTTTTATTAATATGCCAGTAGAAACTAATTATAGTACATTAAGATGAAAGGAAAGAAAGCTAAGGTTTTTGGACGTATGTGGAGTTTGCGAGTAAAAGCGCCAACCGAGATTTGTACCCACATTAAGTTTAAAATGACTTACGTTGAATCTAAATCAAAATTTTAAATTTTAAAAATTTTGAAATAAAAATCTTTTGCACAAAAGCTGCATTTCATGAAACCGAGTGATCCGGATCTGCTTAAATTTTACATGCAAATTGAGATCCAACTTTGTTTTTGGATCACAAATCATGATCTAAATATTAGTTCAAGTTTGAAAATGTAGGAGAAAAAATATTTTGTATTTTGTAATTGGTATAATAAAAAAACAGAAAATTTAAGAACCGAACGCATCCAAAACTAATATAAATAAAAATTATAAATAAAAACTAATAAATTTAATTTAAAAAGTTTATTCACACAAAATTATTTGGGATGTTCACCAAAATTGTTTGAAAAAACAAATAAACTTTTTCAAAATTCTAAAAATATTCCAAAAATGAATCCAAAATCAAAGATCCAAATTTATTTTCCAACTGTTCCTGTTATTCAGAAGTCGTGGAATCGAATATGGAATCACACAAAAATTGCTCAAGAAACATCTAACTAATAATTACAATTTTTGTCAAAAATGTTTTCCATAATATGTTTCTCAAAAAATTTGGAAACAAAATATATAAACAGAAATAGACACAAACAAAACTGTCTATCCAAGAAGGAACAAAAGTTGAAAATTTGTTGTTGTTGCTATTGTTTATTATGGTAGTCGTAATTTAAAACGTCTACTTCGAGAAAAACATTTCTATTTGTTTGTATGAAACTTGATAACGTTTGTATTAAAGTTTCAGGAACATAGCTGAATTGTTTTTGTTCTAATTATTGTATTAAAACTTAATGATTTTCCTTAAACGTTTGACAAAATAGTATTAAGTCGACATTATGCGAACAATACGGAATATAAAGTTTCATATTTATATTATGTTTGGGTAGACACTGTCTAGTGTGTCTATACCGACGCTTCGCCACTGGATGATTCCCTCCTCTCTCTACGCTCGTTTCGCGAAACTTCATCCTCGTAAAGATTTGCCTTCATTCTAAACTCATACAAGAATCTACTATTAATGCAAATAATAAACATTTTTTTTTTTCGATTTTGCGTCTAAAATAAAGTCATTTCGATACCCAAATGCGTATCGAAGTGGCCTTCATTACGATACGCAAAGTTTTGTCTTTCAAGGTTGGTCACATTGGTCATACAAACGTAAGTGAAAATTAAAATGTATAATTATGTAAATAAAATTAATAAGAATATCTAAATTAGTGTTAAATATTTTAATTAATTAAAATAATTAGTAATAATAACAAAATTTCAAATTGACTGTTTTTTAATAAAATACACATTTTCTTAAATTTCAAGACAAAAAATGCAAAATAGAAAAAATAGTATAAAAAACTCGTTTCATAAGACGTTTTATCGCACTTATCCTTTAAAAAACTCCCCGCTGCGCGGGTCGTTTTCTAAACAGATTGCGTGCGATAAAATCGTCGATTATGAAACTAGCTTCTTAATATACAAGCAACAAGTCGATTATGAAACTAGCTTCTTAATATACAAACAACAAGCTTTGTATTGTTTTGTAATCGAGACTTCCGTAGGACCTATATGTGTACTGTAGCAGTTTGCATTACATAATCAAGTTTTTTTTAACTGTGTAACACAAGTGTAACGCTATGGCCATTCATGTTTCACCTGAACAAGTAGTGTTGGTCATCTAAGGCCAGAGTGATCTTGTCTTAAACACTGCATTTAAGCCATTAGCGTTTCTCAGAATCTCTGATTGAATTCATTGGTGGGCAGCACATTTCCCGGCTAGATGACAGCCTCTGGTTCGGGGTCTTCCACCATCCAATACAGAGCTAGAAAGTGCTGCTGAAAACTAGCTTTAAAAGCTACGCTGGAAAACTTTAATTTCATTCGAAACCAAAAATGTTGATAAAGTTTTATCAAATTTATTACACATACTATTGACCTGTAGACAAAACCCTGATGAAAAAAACACCACGCTATTGATATTCAGTCATCCAGATGATCAGATGTCAAAGATCATCTACTCAACCCACCCATAACCTAAATTGATTTCACTTCTGCTTGAAGGAAATCCCATAATTTCTATGGAGCTGCAAGAGAAGTAAATCACGTACATATGATGGCTTTTACCACATCTTTGATTTCACTTCCATTTTCTTTTAAAATGGATTAAAAGCAAGCTCATATCAAACAAAACATTCGAAGCACTATTATTTTTAACACGATTCTGAAAACAAATAACTATTAACACTTCACTTGAGGAAACCAATCGAATCAAATCAGAAATAAAATTGATTTCTAAGATACTAATCTTATATATATAAAAATCACGTGTCACGATGTTTTTCCACGATGAACTCCGTAACAACGTAACCAATCTTAATGAAATGTTGTACAATGTGTGTATGATGGTCCAGCTTGAGAGATAGGATAGTTATTATCTTGATTAAATGCCTAAATATTTTTTAATTGTAAATTAAATGTTAAATATGGATTGTTCATATGCCAACTTTCAGATGGCAGCGTATATCAATTTATTCAATTGATAGTAAACTTCAGGCGTGCTATACACCTGAGCTAAACTATACGAAATATACGAACTATGTTTTTAAGAAAGTAATGTTTTAATGCGAATAAAGCTTTTTCAAAAAAAATGTAATGTTTCCGTTTTTCTTTTCTTTTTTAAATATTTTGTTTTGGTAATGTTTTTTTCTATAATTACGTTGTATACATTATTTTTTAAAAACATAGTTCGCATATTTTGCATAGTTTAGCTCAGGTGTATAGCGCGCCTTAACTTCGTATAAGGCCATTATTAGACTATCAAATATGTTTTAGTAAAAAAGTTTTGTTTTATATTTGATAATAAACGAAAAGCATATCATGCTATGTCAAATACGTTACCAAAGATTATTAACAATTTTGTGGAGGTTATATATTAATTATAGTAGTGCTATAAACTATCGGAATCTGTAAAAAATTAGTGTATTGGTTTTTATAAAGTTTGAATAAAAATAAGAGTAAAAATAAAGAAAACAATAATTTAAATTTATTTTTTTATTTTTTTAAATTTTTCATTGGTCTTCAATGTTAATTTACAAAAATCAATATCAAATTGAAAAATACTCTTATACGTATTGCTAATTAAAATAGAACGATTAGAGGTAAAAAAATTGTCATCAAAACTGGATGAAAAACTGGCGAAGTTTATTTTACAACCTTTATGCTTGATTTATAGTCGGTAACTTTAACTTAACGTCAAGTACAAATGTATGAAAATGCACTAGAACATTTATAGTCGGTACGTAAACTTAACGTAAACTTAACGTAAAGTTCATTTCATTCTATCTTCAGGATTTTTGACGTTTAGTATAAAAACTGAAGAAAACTAATATTTAATTGCAAGTGTCCATAAAAATAAAATTTTATTTATTAAAAAATGCAAAAGATATAAAAAGAGCGACTTTAATTAAAGCCAAATATTAGCATGAAATTAATATGAAAATAAAGTTTTTTATTTTTAAATTTTGTATCAAATGTTTATTTCGAATTTTATTATTTTAAATTTTGATTGTGAAATCAGTTTGTTACTTTTAAAGCATTGATTGATTTATAAAATTGATTACAAAACCAAAACTAATATCAAATCAAACATCAAAGAATACGTAATTTCTTACCAACCTTAAATCAAAATTTTGTATAGAGTCTAAAGTTACGGTTAAGTTAAAGTTAACGTCAACTCTCCAATTTCATGTCAAATTTTATTTATTGACCAATATATTTGATAGTGTGATATACGCCTCATAAATTTGGGTTAGCCAATAGATGGTGCCGTATTTGTATTTAAAAAATTGGTTTTAATGTTAAAGTTTTCCAAATACACAACGCTTACTTTTTCCAATTGTAGTGTATTATTTTTTCATTGATGATTGGTGATAATTATTTTAATTGGTTTTTCTTTAAATATCGGTTTGTGCGCGAAGCTTGCTTTGATCAATGTTTTTTTTTCGTTGAATATAATTTTATGAAATAGAAAAATGAATGTATAATATTTTATTAAAATAATATGTCAAATATTTTGAAATAGCACATTTTTTTGGAAATTTTAGGTGAAAAAGATGATGAACAATGTCGTTGAAGCTACAATTTTGAATGGAAAATTCAAAGTGGAAGATGTACTGTTGCTACGTATTTCAATGATCGCAACAGATATGGCATTTGAATTCAAACGTTTAGTTTCCAGTGCGACTCGCTTTTGCAATGACCATCAACAACTCAAAACGACTTTTCTTGAATTTTCTTTCTTATGAGATACCGACAATATGCGACGGGTATAATGTTAAATAAACAAAAGTTTTACACTATTTGGTGTAAAATAAATAAAGTTTTTAGAGTGATTAAGCTAAAGTAATTATTTTAATTCACAAGAGTTTTGCAATTTTAAAGCATTTTTTATTTTCTCTCAGAAAAACTTCTTTAAAGCAGTTTTTGTGTGTTTCGTGTCGGGAACAAATACAATTTACAATTGTTTAATCACAGATGAAGAATTCAATTTAAATAAATATGCGATAATGAAGTTTCAATTTAGAAATTATCTGAACATGAAAATTGAAATATGTTTCGTTGTTGTTTCATCCACTGTGGCTGAGTCTGTAAGATGGCTTTGAATTATGATGTCTCTGATGAGTGTGAGTTCAATCCCGACAATAATTACTTATTATCGGGAATAATACTTTTAATAATTACTTTGAGCAATAACTACTCACAAAATCGCTTAAAAATTAATATTCCATTAATGTTGTCTATATATGGAACATATGTGCCAATATATTGACCGTGTGTAAGATATTAGTTTCGCATTGATTTGCAACATTCAATAATAATGACTTTAAAATGACTTAAAATGTTGACTAAATAGAAATATTTCTCATCCTATGAATTCAAATCCTATAAATTCATATACAAAAACTTCCAAATAATTTTGATTTTTTTTGCATCACTTCTTTTATTCCTTTTTTGCATCACTTCTTCTATACCTCTATCGAATGTATTGTCGCTATTCTTACTGCCCTTGCTGACCATAAAATCATATACCGATCAAAAATTTTTGCAACGTTTTTAGTAACCTACCGGTAAAGAAAGCGTATACTAAACCGCATGAGCACTGTGAAAATTTGTGAATCGATTTTTGTTCCGTATAATGTTCCAAATAGATTACACACCTGAAAACTTATTTGATCGCGTATTTTTTATATATTCTTTGTTTTATATATAATACTATTTTTTTATATTTTACTGATCAACTAGAGTGCTGATCCTTCCTTTTACATTCATATTAAAAAAAAAAAATAGAAAACCATTTCTCATTACTACTCTTTGAAATTATTGCTACGTCAACAAAATGTATACACACAAACTTTATTTATAGGCGTAGCAAAGCACGCCGGGTCCCGCTAGTATTATATATTTGTTTTTTTACTATATTCTTAGTTTATTTTATTACACACAAAATATAACGGCATGCAAATGTATATACGTATTATAATTATAACGCTGATCAGCTACTTATCAACTTAAAAGTTAAATCATTTTATAATAAAAAAACGATTAAATATCTCAATAAATAATATAAATGACGAATATAATATAAAGTAATAAATTAATATCTAACCTAATTACAGTAACTTATAAAGAAATTTATGAACATCTAATTTATTTCCTGACTTGAATTTGTTTAAAGTTTATATTTGTTGTATATTTGTTATTTACATTTCTTCTAATTTTTCATGGTATTTTTCTCAATCACTTTTCTTTCGTAGGTCTATTGACCAAAAATAGTGTGACGGGACGACACGCTAATAATCAGTGGCGGATTACCATAGAGGCGGAAGAGGCGGCCGCCTCGGGCCCCACATGCACAGGGGCCCCCTCGCTACAAATAGTATTGATATTTTATAGGTATTCAAATATCAGATGCGTTCATTCAACCAAAGTTTTTAAACCTAAAGATGTTTTTAATATTATCCCACATATAAAAGTGTTAGGTTGTCAATTTGTATTACTTTTTTTCATGTATGTATTTATTTTAATAATTCTAATATGATAGTTTTATAATTTTTTAATGTACAAATTCGTTTTCCAATTTGTATAGTAAAAAAACATTTTGTTTTGAAAAGTTCCACTGTTACGAATGAATATTAATACTAAAACTTTATTTGCAATGGGCTGTTATTATATCAATCGCAAAATTATTGATAAAAACAAAATCCAGATAAGTATTTTTTGGATATTTGAAGTATATTTGAGTTTTATGTTTTCATCAATGATTTTGGATTTCTTTTAAGACCTACAATTTATTGAAAGCATTAAACTGAAAGCCTCAATTTTAAGCATATAATTGTACATATTTTAGATTAATTCCATATATAACTAAATAAATAAAAACTTTTTAACGTGTAGAATTGAAATCTTTTATTGTATGCTTAAAATCCATGTATTTTTTATACAATACATGCTAAATTCATCATTTGGATTAACGTTTGAAAAGGGTTTCCATATGATATGATTGATATAGTATAGGTGTTTTAGCTTTAGTTGTATATTTCGTTTTATCAACGTTGATTGGAAAAAAGATTGTCTAAAAAATTAGTTTGCAAAATTTGAAAAAAAGATTGTTTGTAACTGGACGTACGGATACTCAAATAGCTCGTGAAATTGAAGTACAACAAAAATACTGGCGGGAAGTTTTAAAAAGAGTTGCAGCTACAGTAAAGCTATTATAGCTACTTTGGGTTTAGCATTTCGTGGTCATCGAGAAGATATTGATTCGAACAGAAAAGGAAATTTTATGACATGCATTGAGTACCTATCCCAATTTGATGATTTTCTTTAAAATCATTTGGAGAGGTACAGCCATCCAGGAAAAGGTAATGTAAGTTATTTATCACATACCACATGCGATGAATTTATAAATTTAATGGGAACTGAAGTAAAAGAACACCTAATTCAAGAAATTCAGGACTCTTTATATTATTCAATTATTGTTGATTCTACGCCAGACGTGAACCACACTGACCAACTAAGTTTTATATTAAGGTACATTGATAAAGTGGGCGATGCGAGAGAACGATTTTTGGATTTTTACAAATTGAAAATCACAATTCAGAATATCTAGCACAACTTATTTTGAAAACTTTAAACAATTTGTCTTTGGATATTAAAAATTGTCGCGGTCAAACATATATGGCTGGAAAATATAATGGTTTACAAGCCAGAATTAAAACTCTAAGTGAGACCGCCATTTTTATTCCTTGTACAAGTCATACGCTTAATTTAATTGGAAATTATGCTGCAGATGCCTATTCTACTGCGGTGTATTATTTTAACTTTATCCAAAATATATATGTATTCTTTTCTTCATCTACTCACAGATGGAAGTTGCTTATTGATAATTTTTCCGATCCTAATTCCAAACATTTTAAAAAAATTAAGTGACACAAGTGACAAGATTGAAGTCAGAAGAAGAAGATAGAAGTCTGCAAGAGCTGATGCAGTATCCGCCTTGCGGTTTAATTACGAAAATATTAAAAGCGTTCTTATCCAAATTAGCGAAAATGAAGACGAAAAACCGATTACTAAAGTTGAGGTTAAAGAATTAGCTAGCTCTTTCGATGAATATGAATTGCCTTATTAACCGTTCTATGGGATATATTATTGCAATGAATCAATAGTACTAGAAAATCATTTCAAAATATTCAAACGAATTTATTACAAGGAGTAAAACTGTTTAATTCTTTGTCACGATTTATAAGGGATGTTCGGAATGATTTTGAGAGCATAGAAAAGCAAGCAAACTTATTAACAGACAATATTAGCTACAAAGAAGGACGAAAAAGAAAACGCAAAATTATGTATGATGAATCATCTGCAAATGATACACAGCTAGTAGGACGAGAATTGTTTATTACAAATACTCACAATATGATCTGTGATAGACTTGCCACTGAAATGTCTACCAGAACGTCCATATATGAAACTGTTTTAAATCATTTTAAATTATTTTTTGATCAAAATATATCCAGTGATGAAGTTGACAAGTGTATTTTAGAATTGTCAAATACATATGCGAGGGATATAGAAGTACAATATTTTAAAGACGAAGTACATCATTTTTTAAAATAAAATATATAAAAGAAGAAAACATCACTTGTCCATTTCAGATGTACAAGGTAATCATTGATGGCCTGCAATCTTCATTTCCCAATGTGGAAACTATTTTAAAAATATCTCTTACATTGCCGAAATGCAACGCAAGTGGGGAACGATCTTTCTCCGTTCTGAAGCAGATAAAAAATTATTTAAGAAATAGTCTTAATCAAACTCATTTGCAAAATTTTTGGTAAAATCTTAGGCCCCAAAATTTTGTTCCGCCTCAGGCCCCTTAAAGGCATAATCCGCCACTGCTAATAATAATAATTTACATAAAAAAACTCACCAAGAAGCACTCGGTTTTTTAATGGCTTTTTGATTTGTTGTATTAGCTTGCATCGCTATCGCTTGTTTGATATGGATATATGTACAAGAATCAATTTTACCACTTACAAATTATTGTTCTTATTTAGTGGATTTCCTATCCTTCAGATGGATGCAAACCGCGTGTGCTTCTAAAGCAACAAAATTAGAAACAAAAATTTAGGCTATACAAAGAAAATTCACAAGAGATAGGCACAAGTCCTAAATATCTATATTGATTACATACCTTGGCCGAAATTGATGCTCAGGTTAAAAAAAACACAACAAAACTTTGTGAACGGTGCGGTATCAATTATATTTTATTTTAATTTTATTAAATCACTTTTAAATGCACCGATCTCTATTAACTACACAAGTGGTAATGGACAATTAAAGTCATCCGGCTAATTGCAAATATCTACAGGATTTTCGAATTACAAAAAAAATTCGAATTCATGATACCAATCCAAAATAAAATATTTTGTTTTGTGTTTTCTTTAACTTTTTCATTTTTACAATAGATGGATCGTTAAAAGCTTAACATACAGTGCGTGATGTAAAACATGATTAATTAAATCAAAAGAAAAAAATTATAATAATGCAGTGTTTTAGATAAAAATAAATTCTGTAGTAATGCCAATGCTACACTCGTGGGAATGACCCACCCCACGAGAAAAGGTCTCAAATGCCGGGCACCAATCAAAAAAAATTACCCTACATTAAGGATGTTAAGTAATTAAATGTTAGCACGTATGGATGCATACTCTACCGAATATCTTTCGCGTGGTAAGTTCCCAGTGGTCTTCCAAACTCATTCAAAACTTCATAGGAGACATTACCAACTTTCCTAGCTATTGTCGCTGGTATAAACTTCATCGCCAGTTTTGCAGAGAAATCCTTTGAAGCATTGCTTTGCATGAAATTACGAACAAACACCTTTTGTCCAACCATAAAATCCCGTACCCTTGCTCGAAGATTATATTGAGACTTGTTTTGTTCGTATGCTTGTTTTAACTGATTCAACACAATTCCTTGAGCCATGGTTAAACGGTCTGCTTTATTAGAAATGTATAATTGATTGTCACGAAGACATTCCAGATCTTTCAATACCCCATATGTTGAACCATGAAGAATCTTGTGCTGTCCGAAAACCAAATAATGTGGAGAGAAACTCGTTGATAGATGTACGGTATTACGTAAGGCTCCTGCTATTTCATCCAAGTGTAGATCCCATGATTGATGGTCATCCTTAACATAGGCCCTTATCGCTGCTAACACAGATCTATTGACCCTCTCGGATGCATTTGCTTGTGGTGAATACTTTGGTGTTAATTCGTGTCTCACACCAAACTTAACTACCAAATCCCTGAAGGTGGTTGAGGTAAATTGTGGCCCATTATCGGAAAGTATCGCTTCTGGTACTCCGAAGAGATGAAATATTTTATTTTCTAAACATTCTATAACTTTTGAAGCAGCCGCAGATCTAAAGGCGTACAGAAGAGTGAAACGACTGTATTGGTCGAGCACTATAAATAAGTGTGTATATTCATTTTTAGTCCTTGGATATGGTCCAAGAAAATCGATAAAAATTCTTTGAAATGGCCGAAAAACTTCAATTTGTTTCCCCATTGCTGGTCTTGTTGAAAAATTTACAGCCTTACTACATTTACAGATATCACAGTTGTTGATGTAATCTTTAATTTGAGAAATCATAGACGGCCAAAAGTAATAACGTCTTATGAGTTCTGTGGTCTTTGCAACACCTTGATGTGCAGCGGATGGTGGATTATGTGCTTGCTCGATAAGTTGTTTGGTTAATGACTCAGGAACTAGTAGTTTCCAAAATGGTACATCAGTTGCTGACTCCTGTCCTGTTTGAACGTAAATTCTTCCATTTACTACTTTAAGTGAGCTAGTTTCTGATTTATTTTGTTCTATGGCAGATATCCTATCTATGTACTCTGGATCTGTGAATGCGTTGGAATCCAAGTCTACATGTAAAATTCCATCATCTGTCTCAATTTCTTCAACGTTAACCCTGGATAAACTATCTGGGACAACGTTCAATGTTCCTTTCCTATATTCAATTTTAAAATCAAATGATTAGAGTTTCATTGACCATCTAGCTAACCGACCGGACAGTTCTTTTTGCTCCATCAGCCATCGAAGGCTAGAATGGTCAGTAATTATTGTGAACGGATACCCCTCAATGTAAGGTCTGAATTTTTTCACACTCATTACCGCTGCCAAACACTCCAATTCAGTGATACTGTAATTTCTTTGAGCTTTGTTTAATTTATGCGATATGAATGCGATGGGGTGTTCTTCGTCTTCTGCTGTTTTTTGAAATAAAACACTTCCAATCCCTGTAGAGAATGCATCACATTGAATATAGAAATGTTTTGTAAAATCCGGGTTTACAAGTACCGGAGCTGTTATTAATGCTTGTTTTAATTGATGAAAGGCATTTTGGGCATCCGTACTCCAAATTTGTTTTGAACCCTTCTTCAACATGTCACTAAGGGGTGCTGTTATGGACGAATAATTAAATATAAAACGACGATACCAACCCGTCATTCCAAGGAACCTACGAATCTGTTTTGGTGTTTTGGGTACGGGATATTCGTCTCTGGCACGAACTTTTTCTGGATCCACTCTGAGGCACCCCTCACCAATTACATAACCAAGGTACTTTGTCTCCTTTAAAACGAACTTGCTTTTTTCGACATTTATGGTTAGATTTGCAAATTTCAGCAGTCTACCCACTTCCGATAGGAGTGTCGCATGTTCATCAAAAGTTTCTGCAACAACAAGTAGGTCGTCAAGGTAGACAAAGACTCGATCATGCAACTGGTGAGGTATCACCTTATGCATTAGTCGGCACATCGTTTGGGCTGCGTTGCACAACCCAAACGGCATGACCGTAAATTGATAGAGCAGACGTCCAGGAACCGTGAAGGCAGTTTTATCCCTTTAAGAATGCTCCAGCGGAATCTGCCAGAAGGCATCTTTGAGGTCGATTATGCTTATATAACGCGTTTTGTTAAGTCGACCTAGTAGTCCCTCAATTATCGGCAAAGGATAGGCATCCTTCACTGTCACGGAATTTGCTTGTCTGGCATCGAGACATAAACGAACCTTCCCGTTCGCCTTCTTCACTAACGTTACTGGAGATGACCAGGAACTGTTGCTTTCCTCAATAACGTTCAGGGACAACATCCGATCCAACTCTTGATACATATCTTCTTGAACTTTTGGTGATACCGGATAATACCTTTGTTTTATTGGGGTAGCTTGTCCAACATCTATTTTATGGTTCAAAAGCTGAGTCCGTCCAAGACCTAATTGTTCACAAGATGGAAACTTATTTACAATGTTTGTTAAAATGGAATTTTGTTCATTTGTTAAAGCGTGTTTTTTTTCTTCATTTGTAACCTCTGGCTTTATATATTTCAAGTCGAGCTCATTTACGATGGAAGGAACCAGTCCAAGGAAATCCCAAAAATTAATGCCAAGATATAATGTTTGTTTTAAATTGGGAGCTACATGGAACCGCATCCTCATAGTTTTTCCACCATAAGAAACACTAGCTATCACGTGTCCTAGTATTGCTTGCCTTTCACCACCTGCAGTCATTAAATATGTTGGCAAGCTATACATTCTAATCTGATTGTCTTTTAAAAATTGTTCAGCCCCATGACCTAATACTGATATGCTCGCACCACTATCTAATAATCCTTTATACGGGATGCCATTAATCAGGATTGTCGCATATGGTCTTAAGTCTTCATCCCTTGATAGGAATGATTCAGCAATAACCTTTTTGATCTCCTTTCGCATCTTAAAGTACTTAATAGAACGGTTAAAGTGGGAAACTTTTCGGCGACGTTGAATGGATTGAGCTAGACTTATTGATGATGCGGTATATTAGCTTTTCCTAAATTTTCTCTCGTCTTATAATCCGATTCAACTCCGGATCGGTGTTGGATGCTGCTTCCTCTACATTGACTTTGGGGACTATGGGTTGATGAGATGGGGATCTCAGAGCCCCAGGTTTTTTGAAATCCCTCTGGGAGTTTCCCGTCGTTTTAAGTTGCTGGCATGATTTACAATGCCATTTTATTGTGTTTCTCTCTCCACAACCATAACAAAATTGATGACCTATAGGGATTGAACAATTTTTAAAATAATGGCCCGGTCGTCCACAATTCCAACATATAGTAGTACTCGTCGAACTATTACTGAAGGTAGTTTGCGAGTTCCTATTCCAACTTATTGCGCATACAGGACTGGGAAATGCTGGCGGTTCTGAAAAATCGTTTAGAACGTGGTTAAAATCATTTTCATTACGCCTTACTTCAACTTCACTAACTTGACGTCTCGTTTGATAACCCAGTTCTGGAATGCAACCTATTCTAGCCCAGGTGTCTTCAACAGTTACTGCGCGATTTACTAGGGTAACAATATCGATAAACGTTTGTCCTGCAAATTCAGCTTGGAGACCAGGTCTCATGTTCCGGATTAGCAAATTCTTAATATCGCGATCAGACATTGGTTCTCGCAATGGTAGGGTTAACGATAAAATTTCATGATAATAGTCAAGAAAAGGCTCTTTAACTCTTTGTTTGCGGCGCTCTAGAGATTGTCTTACATCATCATCGGTACGCCTGTCTTAAAAACGATGAATCATATTTTCGCGCAGCTGAAACAATCCTATATTTCGGTTTCGTTCTCTGTACATACCATACGTACCTCCATACATACCATACGTACCAATACCACTCTAGAGCTTTACTTCTAAGCAAAACGTTCACGTTGTTTACCAAAGATTCTACACTCAGGTTATTTGAGGTGGCCATACTTTCAACTCTATATATAAACCTTTCAATCGGAACTCCACCTGGTTCTCCCGAAAATACAATGTTCCATTTATGAATTTCGAGTCGATCCTTCTTAGGATGACAGGAATTGGAATGTTCAATATTCTGCTCATATTGGTTTCCAATTAGACCATGACTTGAATTTTGTTGTGGAGCTTGTGGTGGTGGTACATACGGATTATATGTGGGGTCTGAAACTCCTCCTCTTGGTACATTTCTGTTGTTGATAGATGAGTGTGTAGGTGTATTATATTCTGGATTTGTCGTAAAAGTAGATAGACCTAGTTTTTGCAAAACCAATTCAACCACCTCATTAAGTTGATCATGGTTTTTATTGGGATTTATAAGTTTCACATGTTTGGTTCCTTTTTGATTAACTGCAGACCTGGTATTTCCATTTTTAAATTGTCCAGCGGATGTGAATCGTGGTTCACTTAATTCACCGTCTGAGTTACTGTCGTTAATGTACACAATATTATCTGCTTCATGACTTTGATCTTGATTTTCATGCAACACAGTCGAAGAGCCAGCTTCAACCTGTGTTCGATAACTAGTGTCGTTTTCCTGTAGATAGCCTTGCTCGTCGCGGTTACCAGCAGTTTGGTTTTGATCGTCTTCGTATTGAATTGGAATAATAATTTCCCTCAAAGAGGTTTCAGCTTCCGATATGGTGATTTGTTTATTTATCAACTCATTTATGCGATCGATAAATTGGTTGCAAGATGCCAATACTTGTTCTGCGGCGGCTGAGGCAGATTTTGAAGAACTTATCCTTTGTAACCGCTTCTGAACATGAATTAGTGTTGTCAAAATTTCATTAATTTGATCCAAGTCCATACTAGAACTTGCTCCCATAAATGCTTCTATCCGTGTTCGAATTTTTCTTAACTTTACGGAACAAAAGTTTACTTCACGTTTTGGGTTACGTGCTGCTTGGCGATGAGGTTCCTTTGGTGGTTCACTTCTGCCCTCAGCTTCGTCTTCCAAAATTCGTTTAAGTAATGTCATCTTCTGTGGTATTGTACCTTCAATGTTTCTTAGCTGGCACTCTACTGACAGCTCGTCACAGTCTAGATACTGTGTATCCATTTCACTCTTTGTTTTCTAAAGAACTTACCAGCGAAAAATACTCGGTAGATTATCCCAAAATTTTTATTAAATCCTTTGTAAACAATAATAGGAATGAATATATGTAAGAAGTAACGATAACACAATAACAAATGAAATTATTTAGTTATGGCCACTAATATGTAACAATATCAATATAGAAACAACAAAAAAAATCTTAGAACACCTATAAAAAGAAAATGTACTCAATAAGCGAAAAGAAACGCCAACACTATATAGTGGAAGTCATTTTCTTAAAGGAGTACTTATGGACTATTTACAGAATTCGTTTCAGAATGCGTTTCTCAGAATCTCTGATTGAATTCATTGGTGGGCAGCACATTTCCCGGCTAGATGACAGCCTCTGGGTCGGGGTCTTCCACCATCCAATACAGAGCTAGAAAGTGCTGCTGAAAACTAGCTTTAAAAGCTACGCTGGAAAACTTTAATTTCATTCGAAACCAAAAATGTTGATAAAGTTTTATCAAATTTATTACACATACTATTGACCTGTAGACAAAACCCTGATGAAAAAAACACCACGCTATTGATATTCAGTCATCCAGATGATCAGATGTCAAAGATCATCTACTCAACCCACCCATAACCTAAATTGATTTCACTTCTGCTTGAAAGAAATCCCATAATTTCTGTGGAGCTGCAAGAGAAGTAAATCACGTACATATGATGGCTTTTACCACATCTTTGATTTCACTTCCATTTTCTTTTAAAATGGATTAAAAGCAAGCTCATATCAAACAAAACATTCGAAGCACTATTATTTTTAACACGATTCTTAAAACAAATCTTCTTTTTTATATATTAATACGCTAGATTAAAACTTTGTGGGGCATTAGGCTTTTTTATTCGAATTTTGATTCATTTGAAATTTTCACTGCTAACTGATATTAGTGTAACTTAGATTTTAAAGATTTTTGGGATTTTTCGGATCATAAATAAAAAAGTTATTATATACGGAAAACTTTTTCTATACATATGCATTATAAGTTTACATACATGCAAAAACAATTTTCTTTTTGCTTTAAAACAATGCTTTAAAATTTTTCTTTTTTATATATTAGCTATCGAACCGAACAACGAATAACAAAAACGAAAATTTTTATATTTATTTTATATTCATTTCAGTCGTCGTATTTATTTTATATTTTAGTCGTCTTTTATCTTTCAAGAAGGACGGTTTTCGATATTTTTCGATTATTTTGTTTTTTATTGATATAAAGATTTTTGAGATATTTTGATATTTGAGTTATTTCATATTTTTGATATATTGATATATTTATTTATTTCGATGCCAAGACTACGTCGTAAACGTTTGGATGTGAGTGGTACATCGAGTCGTCGGAATAAAAGAGATTATATGCGTAATATGCGTAATAATGTTGATTTTATGAATGATGAAATGAATGGTAATAATGATGGAATGAATGCTGAAGCTGATGTTGTTGTGAATGATGAAGTGAATGTTGATGATATGAATGGTGTCATGAACGGTGTCATGAATGGTGTCATGAATGTTGCGAATGATTTAGAATTGAATGTGGTGAATGATGAAATTCCCTTTGTAATTTTGAGAGATTCGTTCAAGTGTGCTTTGAATGTGATTCCAGGTAACTTTGATTCGTATGTTTGTGGTGCTTTGGATATGAGTTGTCATTTTTGTCATGCCAAACATTTTGCAAGAGAAGTTACTTCAAATAATAATGAAGCGTTTTCTTTGTGTTGCCATAAAGGCAAAGTCAATTTACCTCCTCTTTCTGAAAATGCATTTTTCTCTAATATTTTCGAAGGATTGAATTCAAATGATAATGCTATAAAAAAACGTTCTAAAAGTTTTCTTTCAAATATTCGTTCCTATAATTCGGCATTTGCAATGATCAGTTCTGAATGTAATATAGCGGATTCTACTGCACGTGGTATTTATCATTTTAAAATTCATAATATTTTTTATCATCGTACTGGTGCTTTAATTCCTGCTTATGGTCGACCTCCAATGTATGCACAATTATATTTTTATGATGTTGATACTGCTGCTAATATGAGAATGAATAGAAATACCAATGTATGTGAAATTTTTCTTATGCGTGAGATAGGTTTTGAGTTAGATCGTGTGAATCCTTTTGTTCGTTCTTTCAAATCAATGCATGAATTTTGTGAAAGACCTGAGAATGTTACTGCTGATGTGTCAATGGTTATAAAAGTTAACAGAGAATGTGATATTCGTCGTTTTAATGATGCTGTTCAAACTGATGTGGCTGCTATTTTTAAAAATGATGATGGTGAACCACCTTTTGAAAGAAATATGATTGTTTTTTCAAAAACTGCAAATGAAATTCGTTCTGTTTCTGTCCTTGATTCTTCTTTGGATCCTTTAGCTTATCCTTTGTTGTTTCCAAATGGTGATACTGGGTGGCACGTTAATATTCCACATAATTTAGTTTCAACTTCACGTGCTAATGTGTCACGTACAAAAGTTACAATGTTGCAATATGCATCTTATCGCCTTGCTATACGTGATGGTTTTAGTCTTTTGCATCGTTCTCAAAAATTATTTCTTCAATGGATTGTTGATATGTATGTTCGTATCGAAGGTACACGGCTTCATTACATTCGTGCAAATCAATCTGCTCTTCGTGCTGATTTGTACAATAATTTAACAGATTTCTTGCATCAAAATCGCAATGGCGATGATAATATGCAAGTAGTTGGTCGTAAAGTAATTTTGCCATCTTCTTTCACCGGTTCACCACGTAACATGTATCAAAATTACTTGGATGCAATGTCTATTGTACAACATTTCGGTAAACCTTCTTTATTTATAACAATGACATGTAATCCTCAATGGCCAGAAATTGTTGATAATTTGAGTAATTATGAGTCTTCGAATTTTCGTCCTGATATTGTTGTGCGTGTGTTTAAAGTGAAACTTAAAGAGCTCATAGATTGTTTAATGAAAAAAAAGATTTTCGGTTCTGTCAAAGCACTTATATATACCATTGAATTTCAAAAACGTGGTCTTCCGCATGCCCATATTTTGTTAAATTTATCAGATGAAGATAGAATTGATGGAAATGAAATGATTAATAAATTTGTATGTACTGAAATCCCTGATCCCATTCTTTTTCCTAAATTACATGAATATGTGAAACGTCATATGATGCATGGACCATGTGGTGCTCTAAATCCCAATTCTGTTTGTATGAGAGATGGTAAATGTAGTAAGAATTTTCCAAAACCTTTTTCTGAAAATACTAAAGAATCTGTGAATGGTTATCCTTTGTATCGTCGACGTGATAATGGTATGAGTGTTGATGTACGTGGTGCATCTCTTGATAATAGATACTAGGAGGGCCCGGCGTGCTTCGCTACGCTTATAAATAAAGTTTTTGCGTAGACATTTTGTTGACGTAGAAGCAATGATTTCAAAAAGTGGTAATGAGAAATGCTACCATATAATTTTTAATTTTTCTTTTTAAATATATGAATGAAAAATAATCAGAACTCTAGCTGATCAGTTCGGATATATGAAAAATTAGCGAAGCTTACTTGAAAACTTATTTGATCGCTAATTTTTCATATATCCCAACTGATCAGCTAGAGTTCTGATTATTTTTCATTCATATCTTTAAAAAGAAAAATTAAAAATTATATGGTAGCATTTCTCATTACCACTTTTTGAAATCATTGCTTCTACGTCAACAAAATGTCTACGCAAAAACTTTATTTATAAGCGTAGCGAAGCACGCCGGGCCCTCCTAGTAACTATTAACACTTCACTTGAGGAAACCAATCGAATCAAATCGGAAATAAAATTGATTTCTAAGATACTAATATTATATATTTGTTTTTTTACTATATTCTTAGTTTATTTTATTACACACAAAATATAACGGCATGCAAATGTATATACGTATTATAATTATAACGCTGATCAGCTACTTATCAACTTAAAAGTTAAATCATTTTATAATAAAAAAACAATTAAATATCTCAATAAATAATATAAATGACGAATATAATATAAAGTAATAAATTAATATCTAACCTAATTACAGTAACTTATAAAGAAATTTATGAACATCTAATTTATTTCCTGACTTGAATTTGTTTAAAGTTTATATTTGTTGTATATTTGTTATTTACATTTCTTCTAATTTTTCATGGTATTCTTCTCAATCACTTTTCTTTCGTAGGTCTATTGACCAAAAATAGTGTGACGGGACACACTAATAATAATAATTTACATAAAAAAACTCACCAAGAAGCACTCGGTTTTTTAATGGCTTTTTGATTTGTTGTATTATCTTGCATCGCTTGTTTGATATGGATATATGTACAAGAATCAATTTTACCACTTACAAATTATTGTTCTTATTTAGTGGGATTTCCTATCCTTCAGATGGATGCAAACCGCGTGTGCTTCTAAAGCAACAAAATTAGAAACAAAAATTTAGGCTATACAAAGAAAATTCACAAGAGATAGGCACAAGTCCTAAATATCTACATTGATTACATACCTTGGCCGAAATTGATGCTCAGGTTAAAAAAAAACACATCAAAACTTTGTGAACGGTGCGGTATCAATTATATTTTATTTTAAATTTATTAAATCAATTTTAAATGCACCGATCTCTATTAACTACACAAGTGGTAATGGACAATTAAAGTCATCCGGCTAATTGCAAATATCTAAAGGATTTTCGAATTACAAAAAAAATTCGAATTTATGATACCAATCCAAAATAAAATATTTTGTTTTGTGTTTTCTTTAACTTTTTCATTTTTACAATAGATGGATCGTTAAAAGCATACAGTGCGTGATGTAAAACATGATTAATTAAATCAAAAGAAAAAAATTATAATAATGCAGTGTTTTAGATAAAAATACATTCTGTAGTAATGCCAATGCTACACAAGGTCAAGACGACACACTTAAACCAAAATAGGTCAGTTGTACCACAGTATCTTCTTCGCCTACTCAAACTATTTGGAGCTTCTGCTGAAGATAAGCATTTTCCTAAATTCAAGATCACTCAGGTCGGTGAGAGATTTTACTAAATCTTACAACTGCAGCAGGATCAGTTTTTTTTACGTGCTCTCCAAGGATTCAGCGACGAGTGATTACCCCTGCCAATGAACCAATATTCCGCTTTCGCACAGCTATCAGTTCTTTGGAGTGCTGCAGATCTAGCCTGGGTCAGATTTGTCAGATCGTCTTCTTTAGTATTCGAAAAATTCGATTTATTTTCGATCATCGTCCCTTCTTTTTTGAACAAAATAGTAAATCTTGCTTTCTAAGCTATGAAATTTAAGGTCTCCCTTGGGTAGACATTATTTTCGGAAGAAGATCCAGCTCAGTCTCTTGCATATCAAGACCATCCACTATACAGTTGCCACACAAAATACAATCCTAAAAATTATTTGTTTTTCGTCCAAATAGCAGATTTTACCTGCGAAAAGAAAATACTTATCGAAAGCTAAAAACTAAATTTTTTTAATCAAAATATGTATTTATAAAAAAAAAATTTAAATCTAACTTTCTACAAATCGTAAGATTTGTATTAAATTGATTACGAACTATTAAAATATAATGCATAGGTTACCAAAAGTATCTAATTTATCTATGGAAATGCAACTTCTAATAGTCTACAGACTGTGTCTTTAGTAGAGCAACCCAAACTATAGCCATACTGCTTATCCAACAACCGACCATTCAAATTATTTTCTCGAAAATTTTACCTAGAACTCAAAGAAGCATAATTGGTCTATAAGATTTGGAGTCGCCAGGGTCCTTGTCTCCAGCTTTTGGAACTATAATAACCCGACCAATCTTGTACTCTTTAGGAAAGATATCAAGTATGAGGCAACCGTTGAAGAGTTTTAAGCATGTAGGAGCTAAAACCTTCCAGGACTACTAAATAATTAAAACTTATATTAAATCCAGACCAGGAGCTTTACTATGTTTTATACACATCACAGAATCGTCAAAGTCATCGATTGTGAACTATGAGACATCCTGAGAATCATATGGTAGCTGCGCTGTTCTTCTAATCACAGCATTCTCAGGTGAGTCCTCTGTATCAATTGGTAGCAGAGTGTCAAGCAACACCTTGACGTTCGCAGATATGGTTTCATATGCACTCTACGTTGTGCAAATTTTTGTGTCTGATATTTATAAATAAAGCCCCATAATTCCTTGTTGTCCGCTTCCGTCCGTTGTCCGCTTCTGCCTTTTAGTTGTAGGAACTTTTTAAACATATATGTTTCTGTGGTTCCTGTAAGCAGTCTGCTTTTGCAGTCTGTAATGAAGCGCTTTCTCACTGGCGAACCAATGAGAAGGACATAGCAGGAAGCGTACCTAGCGAGATTGATTTTCAAGCCCCAAACTAGCTTCAGCCCATGGGAACGATAAAGTAACCCTGCTACTTCAGCACAAATACAGAAATGTACGCTATTTACGAGAATTTGCAGAAATGAGAAAAAAATACAAGTGTGAAAAAGGAGACTCTGGCGACCCCATTGGCGAAAGACCCACGATCAACACGTCCAACCCCCCCCACAATCACTCTCAGACGCTCACACACTCACACTTCACGCATACTAACGTTCGCCCCCACATTCACACTTCTACGTTAGACAGCAAATAAAATAAAAAAAATTATATAAAGGAAATAAAACACGTCCACTCACCCCATGATTAATCCTCCAGTCGTCCAAGTCCTTCGGCCTTAGCCCTCCATCAGTGATGATACATCCAACAGGTATGGAATTATAAAATAAATATACGAATAATCCACTGGTGCGTGGTCAGTTCGGCAGCAATAGCAAACCAGTTAGTGTAAATATGGAGTTGAAAGTATGACAGTATCAGCAAAAATTGTATATAAATAATCAGTTGCAGTATTCCGAAATTTTGTAAAAATGTTGCTTTGAAAATACGATAGTATCAGCAAAAATGGTATATAAATAATCAGTTGCAATATTCCGAAATTTTGTAAAAATGTTGCTTTGAAAATACGATAGTATCAGCAAAAATGGTATATAAATAATCAGTTGCAATATCCCAAAATATTATAAAAATGTTGCGTTGAAAATACGATAATATCAGTAAAAATGGTATATGAATAATCAGTTGAAATATCCCAAAATATTGTAAAAATGTTGCGTGGCAAATACGATAATATCAGCAAAAATTGTATATAAATAATCAGTTGAAATATCCCAAAATATTATAAAAATATTGCGTTGAAAATGCGATAATATCAGAACTTGTATAGGAATGTTGAGTTGCAATACTGTAGTAATATCAAAAGTTGTAAATAAATGTTGTGTTGCAATACTGTTGTAATAACACAAAATTTTATATAAGGGTTGCGTTGAAACTCGGTGGTAATTAACAAAAAAAATTGTATAACAATGTTGAGTTTAAATATGTTTAAACTGCGACTGTAATAGCTAGATAATTATAGAAACAAATGAGGCGTTGAAATTTGGATGTAATAGCAGAAATTTTTATATAAATATTGCGCTGAAATGCGGTGATAATAGCAGAACTTGTATATAAATGTTGCGTTGCAATACTGTTGTAATATCAAAAATGGTATATAAATGCTGCGTTGCAACACTGTGGTAATAGCCAAAAAGTTTATATAAATGTTTATATAAATGTTGTGTTGAAACACGTTATAAAGGTTGCGCCGCAACACTAAAGCGATTGTGGTAAAAGTGTATCGGAATTGTATTAAGTAAATCCAAATGGTTTCCCTCCTTTTACAAACAAACTTTATATTTATATATAATACATTCCAGTTATAGGATACTGACTAATACAGGCCGCTATTTTGAAGTATTTTTCTTTTCACATTGCATTAACTAATTTTAGTTTTATTTTATATCATCAACAGAAATTTGCACTTAAAATAGTTCGTTAATAATAAATTAACATATAAAAGTTTTTGATACTAACATTGACAAACAACAACAAAAGTTATAAATCGACTTATGCATTCACTACGTTAATTTTAATTTATCTAATCAATAGAAAATTTGCACTAAAGTAATCAGTTAGTAATATAATTTTGATACTAACATTGACAAACATCAACTAAAGTCATTAATCGACTTAGGCATTCACTACGTTAATTTTAATTTATCTAATCAATCGAAAATTTGCACTAAAATAATCAGTTAGTAATATAATTTTGATATTAACATTGACAGTTAAATTTCAAGTATATTACTCTTAATTACAGTCTTAATCCGCACATATTAATTTTTAAATTTTAATTTGATTAAACCAAACAATCACTATTGCATTATACAATCCAAGTTCATTGACACTTACAGACTAATAATTCTGACCAACTAAGCTTAACTTTAATTAGTTTAACAAGGCAAACATTATGGCTTAATATTTTAAATTTTTGGTTCTGGTTGGACAAAGCAAACTCTAACGGTGAATCTTTTAGGTTTAATTTCACTCCATTCAACAAAGCAAAAAAAAAAACCTCCGGTTTGATATTTAATTTTAAGCAATTACACAAACGACCACTATTAAACTATTGCATTATATGACTCAAGGTTATTGTTATTTATACAGATATAAGCAAATTCGGACACAATTCCGTATGAGTTTGATGCATTCACCAAAGCAAACACTATTACACTATACTGATATTTATAGAATTCACCTGATCGAACATCCAAAAAAAAAACTATGAAATCACAGTACGGACATCGTAAAATTAACATTCCAATAAATTAACACGAATTTAAAAGTATGGGACACAAACAAACATACAATAATCTTTTTTTTTTGTTTTTGGTGGTTTTTCTTAAGTTCAATACACGGAATCATTGATTGTGACTACACTATTGGTTCCACCAATATCAATTCAGTCCTAGCATTAAGGCACCTCAGTTTTAAGTTACACTATTAATTTTATTTTTTTTCAGACGTTAGAATTTCGAGGTTATGTTAAATACCGTAATACTTGTCAACTTGTTTAGAACACATATTGTGACAAAAAAACCTGCCTTTGGCCAGGCATATTCATATTTTAATATCCTCCGGTAATTACAACAAGGCAAATTAAATTTGTGGATACTTTACCCTGAGAAATGATGTTGTTTTTCTGTCTGGAAATTTTCACGTTCTATCCAAAAAAGTTGACCTCCATCGCAGACAAACGTCAAAATCCACAAACACAAAAAAAATGAATCCAATAGGATAGTTGTAATAACTTCGTAGACGTTAACCACCAAAATCAAAAGGTAATAGAACTAAGAGAGAGAATAAGTTACCGTGCTCATTATATAGTCAAACCTTTAATCTCGCAACAACTCGAATAAAGTATTTAGATGGGAGATAATTAATTTACATCAGATTTTCAAATTATTGGGAACTTATTATAGTTCACAAAACCGTTTACTATTTGATAATATTGTACGAGAACAAGGTTGGGATACAGAATATTTCCGACACATCCATAATATTTATAATTGAATTCAAAATGAATCAAATACAGATTCGATCAATGTCATGATGTTTAGACGTTCAATAACTACATTCTGCAATATCAATACAGAGAAGTTCAGATCAATCACGGAAGGATTGTTCAAAGCAAAACACTCATACAAAGACAAATCAAATGTTTAACAAAGCAGAAATAGTAATTCGTTGTATGTTGACGATTGGAAACAAAATACACGTAGCTGTTATGAGGTTTTGAGAATTTCGTTATTTCATTACGGTTTGTGTTTTGAAACAAAAAAGTTCAAACTCAAGTAGTAAGGCGAGAACAATTGAATGGAAGTACAACGCGCGTCAACTTTAGTGCGTTGCAAGATTAAATTCTGATTAATTTTCTGTGATTACACGGATGATGATTAAGGAAAATTATCAATTAATTCAAATTAACCAATATTGTGGTATATTAATGAATAAATAAATCAAGGTAATTAGTGTAATTTTCTTTCTCCCATACATTTGTCCGGCTATTGCAGATTTAGTAGATTTTAAGAGACATAAGGAAACTATGGGTTAAGGAAACTACACGAAATACGACTATTGATGATGAAGGGATGAGAATCCATTACAAGCGTTACAGACCAATACAAGGAACAACAACTAAGGAAACTGCGACTGTAACACACTACGTTCTGACATTAATCCAGACTATCCATTACAGAACAAGTGCTTTTTGGACGAACACTTACGACCAAAAAGAAGTTGAAACAGGTATAGGCTGGTCGCCAATAGACCTTGTATATACATATTAGTATGGTGAAGCACCTCGACGCACCACAAATTAGCAATCAATGCGATCGGTATTACAAACTCAGTCTTAGCAGAAACAAAGTAACAAAGTATCTATGAATATATAAAAAAAACTTTTGGGAGGGGTATCGATAAAATCAGTATTCTACTCTATTGCAAGCGGTGGATAACCAAAATCTTCCAGACCCAATTTCGGGCAGATCTGGGGGTTCCCGAGACTCTAAAGTCACAAAAAAAATTGATTCAATCTGCTACAGATCGAAAGGAAAAACACCGTAGGACCGACTTCTTTTGGTCCGACTTCTTTTGAAATAATGAAACATCCGACACAACTCCGTTTTTACGTTATGCAGGCTCGCAACCCACACCTGAACTAACACGAGTCTCATGCTCTACCGACTGAGCTAGCCGGGCCACACTGTTGTACGCTTCCGTCCAAGTGACTCGGAAGGTTGTTCATATAGATTCAAGGTAACCAACTGAACCAAATTCAAATACGTTCAATCACGGAATTTACACTTATAAATAGTCAAAACAGAAAAAAAATTTTTGAAACAAGACCCGAACACCACAGCTGATACACGCTTACTGAACTGTGAGTTCAAGACGAAACTACCCTCATATGGTCGTCGATACTCTTGACTTACAATGGCGGTAAAACACAAGCGAAAGTTACTAACATAGTGACAAAAGAAGTTATCACCGATATTAGGCTCGAATGTCCTTGGAATGGTAAACACCTCTACGTTTAGAAGCCAGGTCCTCCAGTTCGTAAGCAGCGCTACCTACCAACCTTATTACTCTGGCTTCAATAAACTTCTGCGCAAGTTTAGCCGATAATTTCTTACCGGCGTCACTCAAAATAAAATTCCTTCGGAACACCGTATCACCTGGTTTAAACAAAGTTAACCGAGCTCGTAAATTGTATCTTTCAGCACTTTTGACAAATGCTTCGGCAGTTAAATCAAGAATTCGAATTCGAATCTTATTAAGATAATCCGGTCGCAGAATCGTTTCACCTGGCTCAAGAAGACTATTCAGTCGTCTCAGCAGTTCATATGACGAACCATGAGTCACCATAGGTATTCCAAACATTGCGTAATAAGGGGAACATTGAAGTGTTTGATGCAGGGAACAACGTAGTGCACAAGCGATCTCGCTCAAGTGCAGATCCCATTTAGAATGCTCCTCCTTTAAATAGGCTCTAATACCAGATAAAACACTTCTATTCACCCGTTCAGAAGCGTTAGCTTGAGGTGAATATAACGCTAGCAATGAATGTTTCACTCCGTGCTTCGCCAAGAAATCTTCAAATAGTTTAGACTTAAACTGCGTCCCATTATCGGACACAATAACTTCGGGACAACCAAATACGTGAAAGACATTGGTAGCCAATAGATGACAAATTGGTTCAGCAGTTAGTTTCCGTAAAGGAAACAAAAAAGGATATTTCGTAACATGATCCAATACTACAAGAATGGCGATATTCCCGGCCCTTGAACGAGGATAAGGGCCAAGAATATCGATATACAATCGCTGACCAAGTCGTTCTGTTTTCATCCGAGAAACCATGGGAGCACGAAGTGGAACATTAGTGGCTTTAATTTTTTTGCAGGTCTTACAATTTCCTATGTACGATTTAACCTGGGTATACATACGAGGCCAGTAGTAAAATTTACGAATATTAAACAAGGTTTTCGCTAGACCTCCATGAGATGAGGTAGGAGGATTGTGGGCCCTTGCAATACACTCGTCAGTGTATTCCTCAGGTAACCACAATTTCCAAACCTCACCCTCTGAAGGAATATCAAGATCTAGACAAGCCGTTCGTTTATAAACCCGACCAGAAATTACTTTCAGATCAGGCAATGTACCGTCTGCTTCGGTAACCAGATTTACCAACTCCAGATATCGAGAAGTGTTGAAGAAAGGGGAATTAAGATCCAATTCAGGCACTGGACATAATTCAGAAATGACGTCAACAGAGTCACGTCTTGATAGAGTGTCTGGAACTATGTTTAAACCTCCTTTTCGGTACTCAATATCAAAGACATACCCCTGCAATTTCAAGCTCCAACGAGCCAATCGACCAGAAAGGTCTTTTTGTTGCATTAACCATCTTAATGAAGCATGATCAGTTATGATCTTAAAGGCCTGACCCTCGACATACGCTCTAAATTTCTTTACTCCCAGTACGGCGGCTAGACACTCTTTCTCACTAGTTGAGTAATTGCGTTGCGCAGAATTTAGTTTCTTGGACATGTACGCTATGGGATGTTCCATATCGTCCATGTCACGCTGAAGTAATACACAGCCTATACCGTCATTACTAGCGTCGCACTGGAGAGTAAAAGGTTTAGTATAGTCGGGGTTTATGAGGACTGGTGCTGATATGAGAGCATTTTTGAGATTTATAAATGCTATCTCAGCTTCTGGTGTCCATACGAATTTATTAGAATTTTTCTTCAACAAATCTGATATTGGAGAGGACATAGCAGAGAAATCGGATATAAAACGGCGATAATAACCCGCCATACCCAGGAATCGTCGAATCTGTTTGGACGTACGCGGTGTAGGAAATTCAGAAATAGCTTGCGTTTTATCAGGATCAATTTTTAGCTTACCACCTCCCACTACATATCCCAAATATTTTACATCCGGCAAGAGAAACTTACTTTTTTCCACGTTTATCGTTAAGTTCGCACGTCTAAGACACTGGGAGATATCTTCTAACAGTTTCAGATGGGCCTCAAAGGTATCTGTAACTATTAGAAGATCATCCAAGTATACGAAGACGCACGACTTGAGATGTGGAGGAATTACTTGGTCCATCAATTTGGTCATTGTTTGCGGCGCATTGCACAGTCCGAAAGGCATTCTTACGAACTGATACAATGGCCGCCCTGGGACCGTAAAAGCAGTTTTCTCTCGGGAGTGTTTTTCTAACGGTATCTGCCAGAAAGCGTCTTTCAGATCCAAACTGGAAATGAAATTACTTTGTGGCAGACGACTCAAGATTCCATCTATCTGTGGAAGGGGGTAAGCATCCTTCTTAGTAACTGTATTGACCTTTCTACTATCCAAACAAAGACGATTCTTCCCAGGTTTGCGAATTAGGACCACCGGACTTGACCATGGGCTGTTTGAAACCTCTATAATACCCAGAGACAACATCCTATCCAGTTCTTCTCCCATCAGTTTCTCAATGGCGGGCGATATTGGATAGTGTCGTTGCTTGATGGGAGCTGCAGTCCCCACATCAATAACGTGTTCCAACAAATGTGTTCGACCCAGACCCATTTTTGAAAATGATGGTAGAAGCTGAATAGTGTTTTGTAGACGTGCTTGATTGTCCATAGACAATTCTGAAATTCCTGACTCCGTAGTCGAAAATGTAGGTAAGTTAAATATCGGGTTAAACAAACCAAAAGCGTTAAAGAAATCTATACCTAGATATAGATTTTGAGTCAAAGACGGGATAATGAAGACGTCCAGGGTTCTGACTTGGTTCATAAATGAAATCTTTGTTTTTACAAACCCCAAGATCTTCTGTCTTTGGCCATCGGCAGTACGAACTACGGCAGACGAATAAGTCAGAAGGTCTGGAGTCTGTACGATTTCTTTAGCAAAATCACCACCAATTACGGTCAGGGACGCTCCACTATCCAACAGTCCAGTATGTTGTTTACCCAATATTGACACTGTGGCATAAGATCTCACATCGTTGGCCAATTTCACAATAGAGGAAATGGTTTTAGTTTTAAACAAATGACGTTGTTGCCAATAAATACGAGAACGGAGCGCAGAGCGCGATGGAAGTTTCAAAGATGATAATGAATCGACAAATATGTTTGAGCGCACCTTCAGGTATTCGTTCAATCGTTGTTGGAACGATTTGATTTTGGTCCATAATGGAGGTGGTTCAGTATGATCGGGTGTTCGTTTCAATAATTTCATATCAGTATCATGAGTGGATACCAGTTTATCAGAAGCAGTATTCAACGGGTGTTCTATAAAAGTGGATGTTGACGCTCGGCTCAACAGTGTATCGTGTACCAGTAAGTTATTGGGATTGGTAGATGAAATATCTGAAGAATCAGGAGAAAAATTAATTTTGGTCTCAGATGCATCTAAGACAGGTCCTGGGAGCGAGAAAAGGTGTTGGGATTCTGGCCCCCCTTCGGTTTCCCTGACAATTTTCACAATTGGGACACAACACATCGTCCTTCCCACATCCCCAACAAAACAATCGCTGTGATTCACGACAATCGTGCCACCGATGACCAGGTCGTTTGCAGTTCCAACAAATAGTTGAACTGGTTATTCGTCTCATATTAGGGGCAGGCTGTATTGCCGCAAGTTCGTTGGATGTAATTGGTAACGATTCAGTTGGCAATTCGTTAATTTGTATTTGTGAAAATTCACGATCTAAATCCACCTCAGACACCGGTCTCGATGGTCTAATATTATAATCTCGTGGCCTGGTTATTGATTCGGCCCATAATTTTTCACGATCACGGCAGAGCTGGCGCAGATGTTCCAGTCCATAAATGGTGACATAAAGTAGCTCCCTTCTAATTTCCAATCGTAAGTTGTTGCGAATCAGGGATAATAACTCTGCGTCCGACATCGGTACCCGTAGTTTATCGGCCAGTCGATAAATTGATTGTAAGAATTCGTCAAACAATTCGGTGGGCCGCTGTTTCCTGGCCCTCATCCGCTCCTTTACCTCTTCGTCCGTCTGCCTGTCTTGAAATTCTATTCGAAGAGCATGACATAAGTCAGTCCAAATAAGCTGTCGGTTCTGGCGAAAATATCTCCAGAACCAATCAGCGGCACGATCTGTGAACAACAGGTACAGACAACGGGTGACAATAGTAAAATCGCTATTTAAACACATCTCTGTCAGCCGCTCTATTCTGAAGATGAACGCTTCAACATCCAGACCATCGGGTCTGCCTGAGAACGTAACGTTCCAATTTCTAACTGTGGTAGAGTGCTGATCGAGATGTGTTCGTGATCTAGCCGGAGCAAGAGCAGGAGGAGGTTCAGCAAACATTGGTGGTACCGGTACGTTATTCCGTACATACGCATTTACTGGTGTATAATTTCCGGAATGAACCGATTGATGTCTCGGGGTGGTGGGCGATACTACATTATGTGCTAGGGGTAACAACACTTCAGGTGCCGGAGCACGTGATTGCATCATTGAGTAATTAATCCTTGAAATTTCCTGATCGATGTGAGCATTTACAGCTTCCTGAAAACCATGATCTTCCGCTGCCGCGACACCATATATGGGAGATCGTTGAGCTATATTCACTCGCACTTCATCGGCGAGTCGGGATGGTGGAAGACGGTTTGCCAAGGGAGTGGACGAGGGTTGATTTCCGGTACTGGAACGACGTTGCCAACCTGCGGTAACAGATCGAGTCACAGGTCGCGGTGGAGGTGGCACTATTGTATAATTATTTTTATCTAACCCTCGAGGCAACCTTTGTAATTCTGCACGCTCACAAGCGGCTCGACAAATTGGGCAGGTGCGATTCTGCAACAACCAGTCGTTGAGGCAGATGTCATGAAAGAGATGGTTACACCGAGTGAGAAGTTTTACGTCGGCCGGCACTATTTCGTGTTGACAAACAGCACAAGAGCTGGACCTATCCAGCACGTCAATCTTATCAGCGGCAGACATTATGAATCTCAAACCGCCGCACAGGACCAGATCAATAAATACACGTATATGGAGAGCGAAACGAAAATTATTACACTATCGATGTGAACGTTGAATCCAAATAACAATTTAATTACCAACAGAAAAGATTATTTTATTCCAATATTTGATTACTTTGAATATTTTAAAGCAGAATTTAAAAAAATTATATGGAAATTTAGCGTTTCAAACCTCAAACAGCTGCGCAATATTTTTTTTTTTTTTTTTTTCATTCGACAATTATATTAAATCAGATTGATTATTATCTTGATATTATTTTATTACTATTTACGATTGTTTTCCAAGGTGCTGATATATGAACAGAACAAAGACAAACGGCAAGATCTGAGAGAAAACAAGTATACTACAAATATGGCAGAAGATGGCAATTATGAAAAATATTCAGACCCAATTCCGGGCTCGAATCTAAATGAAAAGAAAAAAAAACCCAACAAAAATAATAGAATGCTTCGTCTGACTTTTTCACTTATGACAGAGCGAACAAAACAATGGACATTGGAGATTAAATCGGTATCCTAAGGCTATGGAGACAAAAAGTGGATTGGCAAATACAAATTTCGGACTCAATTGGGGCTGGGCAAATCCGACGATCCCAGGACAGACGATGTCAAGCTAAGGAAAGTTTATTGGCTTTAACGGATAGCAGTTTAATCTGGTGATCAAACAAACGCGAAAAGGAAGTGTAACAAAAAAAAAACAGGTAAGCTATACTATTATTGACGATGTAAGTGGGGAGCAAAATTTATGAAACAAAATGCGAGAAAATTAATATACTATACTATTGTAGGCGGTGGATTAAACAAAAATTTCCGACTCGATTTCGGGCGACTCTGGAGTTCCCGGAACTCGAAAATCAAAAAAAAAGTGCGGCAAGCCTACCGGTTCGACAAGGAGAATTATATAAATTTTCAAAATTAAACTATCAAATTATGTGAATTTTCAAAATTAAAATATTAAATCAATCATGCAAAAGACTTACAACTATCATGCAATTAATTACTAACAAAAAAAATTTTACGGTGATTGTTGTCATCAATCCAGAGTGTTGGAAAATTGTAATCCTTTCGTCTATAATTTAATTGTCTTGATCCTTGGTATTTCAAGACTTCTTGACCTTTGTTATTTGTTTTTTTTTTTTCTTTATAATTAAATTCTTGAATGTTATAATTTGTTTAATTTAGTTCTTGATTTCCTTTTGTTTTTAATTTGCTATAGGCCGACTCCTAAAATTGTTAGAGAAGACAAACAATTAGATAACTGAAAATATCAGCAGTTTTGAGTAAAATTTTTCTTTAGTTTATATTTATTTATTTATTTATTTTATCTATAAATTATTTATGTGTTTCTTATATTTATTCTTTATTCTTTTATTTCTTTATTATTAATAATTGTATTGACGGACGAAGGACGGACAAACCAATCATGAGGGAGTTCACCACACCTGGGTTGGAAATGGTGATCGCCGGTCTTTCATTATTTATTTTTTTTTTTTGTTATTGCTGTTTTTACGGTTTTTTGTTTGGGACCAAAGAAAAGTTAAATTATGCTACGTTAAAGGATGGGAAATCAGAAAGGAACAGGGGAGAAGAGGGGATGTAAAAGGATGGGAAAAGGTAGGGTGGGAAAGGAATAAGATGGGGTATGTGCTGATGGGATTTCACCCAGCTGACAAGTGTTGACGGGATGGCCAGAAGATAAATCCTCTGGGCCACCATTCGATCATCAACACCCGCCAACTGCGATCCACACCACCAACACATACGGGCGAGGTGCTATGACCTGAGTGGATTCAGTCAACCACGGCATAAAAGCTGAGCGGACATCTTCCCTCAGTAGCTGATCGGGCTACTTTGGAAAATGTCCCTCAGTATTATCCATGGGGAACCGAAACACTCAGGCCATAGGAAACCAATATTGTCGGGAGGGGACTCTAACAATTAGACAATATCAGTCCGGACTGGACTCTGAGGATACCACGAACCCGAAGCCTGACCAGGTGACCAGACTCGGACGAGAATTGGCGTATACACCAATACACGTCAGTCTAGGTCTGGCACCTGAATCACCTTCGGCCCTCGTGACATCGCCAGAAACCCAGCCCGTAACTAGGGTCCGTGGGGTTGTAATGCCCATTGGGAATACTTCCTAAGAAATATTCCCACCCTTGCGTTATCAAAAAAAAAAAACAAAAGGGAGAAACATTGCTGGAGGCGTAGGGACGCAACTCCTCATCAAAGAAAAGTCTGAGAGATCTCAGACTTCCTTTGCTCCTGCGCGTTTGAAGCAGGGAACTGCTTCCACGCCGCCAGAGCCTTTAACTATTATATGGTGGATAATGAAATTGAATTTGAAGAAGAAAAATTTTAAAAAAAAATTTTCCAAGTTTTTTTGAAAATATGGAGGGACTCCTCCAGAGTCCTACATTGCTGTAGGGACCCTTAGAGAAGCCCCACGTTGGGCGCCAATTTGTAATGAAGCGCTTTCTCACTGGCGAACCAATGAGAAGGACATAGCAGGAAGCGTACCTAGCGAGATTGATTTTCAAGCCCCAAACTAGCTTCAGCCCATGGGAACGATAAAGTAACCCTGCTACTTCAGCACAAATACAGAAATGTACGCTATTTACGAGAATTTGCAGAAATGAGAAAAAAATACAAGTGTGAAAAAGGAGACTCTGGCGACCCCATTGGCGAAAGACCCACGATCAACACGTCCAACCCCCCCCACAATCACTCTCAGACGCTCACACACTCACACTTCACGCATACTAACGTTCGCCCCCACATTCACACTTCTACGTTAGACAGCAAATAAAATAAAAAAAATTATATAAAGGAAATAAAACACGTCCACTCACCCCATGATTAATCCTCCAGTCGTCCAAGTCCTTCGGCCTTAGCCCTCCATCAGTGATGATACATCCAACAGGTATGGAATTATAAAATAAATATACGAATAATCCACTGGTGCGTGGTCAGTTCGGCAGCAATAGCAAACCAGTTAGTGTAAATATGGAGTTGAAAGTATGACAGTATCAGCAAAAATTGTATATAAATAATCAGTTGCAGTATTCCGAAATTTTGTAAAAATGTTGCTTTGAAAATACGATAGTATCAGCAAAAATGGTATATAAATAATCAGTTGCAATATTCCGAAATTTTGTAAAAATGTTGCTTTGAAAATACGATAGTATCAGCAAAAATGGTATATAAATAATCAGTTGCAATATCTCAAAATATTATAAAAATGTTGCGTTGAAAATACGATAATATCAGTAAAAATGGTATATGAATAATCAGTTGAAATATCCCAAAATATTGTAAAAATGTTGCGTGGCAAATACGATAATATCAGCAAAAATTGTATATAAATAATCAGTTGAAATATCCCAAAATATTATAAAAATATTGCGTTGAAAATGCGATAATATCAGAACTTGTATAGGAATGTTGAGTTGCAATACTGTAGTAATATCAAAAGTTGTAAATAAATGTTGTTTTGCAATACTGTTGTAATAACACAAAATTTTATATAAGGGTTGCGTTGAAACTCGGTGGTAATTAACAAAAAAAATTGTATAACAATGTTGAGTTTAAATATGTTTAAACTGCGACTGTAATAGCTAGATAATTATAGAAACAAATGAGGCGTTGAAATTTGGATGTAATAGCAGAAATTTTTATATAAATATTGCGCTGAAATGCGGTGATAATAGCAGAACTTGTATATAAATGTTGCGTTGCAATACTGTTGTAATATCAAAAATGGTATATAAATGCTGCGTTGCAACACTGTGGTAATAGCCAAAAAGTTTATATAAATGTTTATATAAATGTTGTGTTGAAACACGTTATAAAGGTTGCGCCGCAACACTAAAGCGATTGTGGTAAAAGTGTATCGGAATTGTATTAAGTAAATCCAAATGGTTTCCCTCCTTTTACAAACAAACTTTATATTTATATATAATACATTCCAGTTATAGGATACTGACTAATACAGGCCGCTATTTTGAAGTATTTTTCTTTTCACATTGCATTAACTAATTTTAGTTTTATTTTATATCATCAACAGAAATTTGCACTTAAAATAGTTCGTTAATAATAAATTAACATATAAAAGTTTTTGATACTAACATTGACAAACAACAACAAAAGTTATAAATCGACTTATGCATTCACTACGTTAATTTTAATTTATCTAATCAATAGAAAATTTGCACTAAAGTAATCAGTTAGTAATATAATTTTGATACTAACATTGACAAACATCAACTAAAGTCATTAATCGACTTAGGCATTCACTACGTTAATTTTAATTTATCTAATCAATCGAAAATTTGCACTAAAATAATCAGTTAGTAATATAATTTTGATATTAACATTGACAGTTAAATTTCAAGTATATTACTCTTAATTACAGTCTTAATCCGCACATATTAATTTTTAAATTTTAATTTGATTAAACCAAACAATCACTATTGCATTATACAATCCAAGTTCATTGACACTTACAGACTAATAATTCTGACCAACTAAGCTTAACTTTAATTAGTTTAACAAGGCAAACATTATGGCTTAATATTTTAAATTTTTGGTTCTGGTTGGACAAAGCAAACTCTAACGGTGAATCTTTTAGGTTTAATTTCACTCCATTCAACAAAGCAAAAAAAAAACCTCCGGTTTGATATTTAATTTTAAGCAATTACACAAACGACCACTATTAAACTATTGCATTATATGACTCAAGGTTATTGTTATTTATACAGATATAAGCAAATTCGGACACAATTCCGTATGAGTTTGATGCATTCACCAAAGCAAACACTATTACACTATACTGATATTTATAGAATTCACCTGATCGAACATCCAAAAAAAAAACTATGAAATCACAGTACGGACATCGTAAAATTAACATTCCAATAAATTAACACGAATTTAAAAGTATGGGACACAAACAAACATACAATAATCTTTTTTTTTTGTTTTTGGTGGTTTTTCTTAAGTTCAATACACGGAATCATTGATTGTGACTACACTATTGGTTCCACCAATATCAATTCAGTCCTAGCATTAAGGCACCTCAGTTTTAAGTTACACTATTAATTTTATTTTTTTTCAGACGTTAGAATTTCGAGGTTATGTTAAATACCGTAATACTTGTCAACTTGTTTAGAACACATATTGTGACAAAAAAACCTGCCTTTGGCCAGGCATATTCATATTTTAATATCCTCCGGTAATTACAACAAGGCAAATTAAATTTGTGGATACTTTACCCTGAGAAATGATGTTGTTTTTCTGTCTGGAAATTTTCACGTTCTATCCAAAAAAGTTGACCTCCATCGCAGACAAACGTCAAAATCCACAAACACAAAAAAAATGAATCCAATAGGATAGTTGTAATAACTTCGTAGACGTTAACCACCAAAATCAAAAGGTAATAGAACTAAGAGAGAGAATAAGTTACCGTGCTCATTATATAGTCAAACCTTTAATCTCGCAACAACTCGAATAAAGTATTTAGATGGGAGATAATTAATTTACATCAGATTTTCAAATTATTGGGAACTTATTATAGTTCACAAAACCGTTTACTATTTGATAATATTGTACGAGAACAAGGTTGGGATACAGAATATTTCCGACACATCCATAATATTTATAATTGAATTCAAAATGAATCAAATACAGATTCGATCAATGTCATGATGTTTAGACGTTCAATAACTACATTCTGCAATATCAATACAGAGAAGTTCAGATCAATCACGGAAGGATTGTTCAAAGCAAAACACTCATACAAAGACAAATCAAATGTTTAACAAAGCAGAAATAGTAATTCGTTGTATGTTGACGATTGGAAACAAAATACACGTAGCTGTTATGAGGTTTTGAGAATTTCGTTATTTCATTACGGTTTGTGTTTTGAAACAAAAAAGTTCAAACTCAAGTAGTAAGGCGAGAACAATTGAATGGAAGTACAACGCGCGTCAACTTTAGTGCGTTGCAAGATTAAATTCTGATTAATTTTCTGTGATTACACGGATGATGATTAAGGAAAATTATCAATTAATTCAAATTAACCAATATTGTGGTATATTAATGAATAAATAAATCAAGGTAATTAGTGTAATTTTCTTTCTCCCATACATTTGTCCGGCTATTGCAGATTTAGTAGATTTTAAGAGACATAAGGAAACTATGGGTTAAGGAAACTACACGAAATACGACTATTGATGATGAAGGGATGAGAATCCATTACAAGCGTTACAGACCAATACAAGGAACAACAACTAAGGAAACTGCGACTGTAACACACTACGTTCTGACATTAATCCAGACTATCCATTACAAGTCTTTGATCTGGATTAAGTTCTTCCTGGCATTTTCTTGTTACCTGGTTTACGTTTCTTTTGAGTTTAGTTAGATCACTGGTCACCAAGTTGCCCAATTTGTTTTGGTGCAGTTTGATTTGCGCGGTATGACATCTTTACAAGCATTTAATATAACCTCAATTACAAAAGCAACCACTGTTTGGCAGTCCGCAGAACAGTAAATCTCTCCAGCTTGCCTCTTGACTTGCTTTATATTTAGTTCAGATTTAGGTTAAGGAATTGCCGGTTGGTAGCATCGATTTTGAACCTATTGGTATTATTAGCACGAGAGACGCAGGCAAAATGGATCTGAGAATTATATTATGCAACACTAAGGTGACGTCTACAGACGATTAGCCATTGTGTGCCATAAATAGACTTTATCTTAAGATGAAACCTTCAAGTTTCTGGCCTCTGATGTCAGTGATACGGTTGATCCACATTTCCGATGATGCGTTAAAGTCTCCGGCAATTATTACTAGATTTTTATATGACTTAGTATCATATCCAGTTTATTTAAATGCTCCTCGATAGGCTCTCAAAACTGACAATAGACGTTAACTAGATGAAACAGTCCACCAGGGAATCTAACCTGTACACAAAAGCAGTGAGAATCTGTGAATGGTGAGAGCGTTATAGCTTTTATACTGGCGTTGTGAAACTTATGTAGGCAGGTATGCAATTATTTCAATTTCAGCACTGGAGGCAGAGTGCATGTTAATTTTCAGACCAGTTGCAACTCTACTCACTTCGTAGAGCTCCTGTGAACACAGGATGAAAATATAGGTTTCGATATATGGGATTCTATTCTAGTTTGTAGATTAAGACCATGGTATTTAAAGATGAAGTTCCTTAGAGTTGTACATCCCATTATGAGTAGAGACGCATTCACACATCTCGTGCACTGCCAGCACTGAGTATTGTAAATTTGATTGTACATTGTACAATTTTCAGATTCAGACTAGAACCTGACGCTGGTGTATCTATTCATAGAGATTTCTATGTTTCATGCGCTCCAATTCATGAATATAGCTGGGGCAGGTGTTATCTCCTACCTTATGGACATGTGGTTTACCAATTGTTTTACAAGGTGCACACTCCACAGAGAAAGCTTTATTTGGGCAATCTGATTTTTTATTCCCCGTTTTTGAACAGTGACCACATGTCTGTTCGGCTTGTGTGCATTGTGTGGCCATATGTTTAAAGCACTGATACTTGTAATAGCAAAGAGGTCTGACATATTCCTGAACTATACATGGTGCCTACTCCACGTAAATCCGTTTTTTGTTTAGAATTTGCCTTTTCTATTCTGCAGCGTTTATCTCCACCACCCAGTTAATGTCTACGTTAGTTTTCGTACCAATTTATTAAAGATAAGTTTGATCACTGTTGTTTTGCTATTAAGTGTATTTTGCCTTATGATTGCAAATGCTAGTTCTACTCCAGTAAGGCCCGCTATGACCCACTTTATTGTAATGTGTGACATCGGTTTCTTAGGCTGACTTTTCAGAAAACCAGTATTTTAATCGACTCGTTTTTGGCAATAGCATTGAAATCAGAGCTAAGGTGAGTAATCAATAGAATACTATTGTCTCTCCTGTTTTTCATCGCTTTCACTCTCAAACCTCCGTCACACGGGTTGACCCCCTTGCCAGGGAGGTGGATTGCCAATGCTTTGGTTCTTTTATTTTTTCTTGCTTTGCTTCTTGTATTTTGACCTTTGCCATGCTTCCTCTTTCCCTTTCCCTTTTTCCTCTCCCCACAAAAACTAGTGTCTCTTTCTCATAGTACAACTGGTTCATTAGCTGGCACAGTTTCACTACTATTCGATTCAGTCATAAGTTTGCACTCATTTCGTTATTTTGTTGCTGCTGTGGAATATCTGACTGTTTTTAATCCTGTGCCTGGACAGCTTCAGCGTATGAGATTTTGCGGTTCTGCACTTGCTTTTGTAGCTGAGCACGGTAGCTTCATCGTTTTTTTTTATTTTTTGGATCCTGTCGTTTTGATATCTTATGTTGATTTAGTAAATCGTTGACTTCTTTTAGAATCTTAGACTTTATGTTTTCGTTGTTGTCCTGTTTAGCTTCGAGAGCAGCAACATGGATCAGCATATTTAAGTGTATACCATTTGTGTTGCCCTTACCAATCGGATCAGGTTATTGATTGTCTCCTTAGGAGGACCTTTCATCAATGTGGTTAAACCGACTAGTTTTAGCATTATATTAGCCAAACCTTGCTGCAATGAGTCAACAACACAATTTTTTCCATTTTCTATATTATGGAGTACCTCATCGTCTCCGGTTTTCTCACTTCTGTTTGATCGGACTTTCTATAGACCCCGACCCAGTTCTTCGGCAAATTCAAATTCAGGCTTCTCGTTTCTTTGCCTCTTCCCACAACTTGCCATCTAAAGTTAAAGTAATGTCCATAATATTTTTTGTCAAAATATATAAATATTTGAAATTTTGTAGTTAGAAAAATTAAAATAATTATTGTTAACAAAGATGTTTTATTCGCCTACTGTGTTACTTTATTGCTTAAAGTGTCACTTTTTAGCCATATATTTTGTTGTCATATAGTTACGTCCAAAAAAGTAAAAAACCTTTGTTTAAATTATATAAAAAATACAAATTTTTATCAAAGCAGCCTTTAAATTCAAAATAGCATAATCCAATTAAAATATAGTTGTTATGATTTGATGTCATAGTTATTTATTTCGAATAATTATTTCGAAATAACATAATTATTTCGAAAAAATAAAAAATATTTTGTCAAAGGTTACTTGTTCAACAACCGATTTAAGTTCAACAATTGATTTAGAATAAATAATTTTTTTTAAATATTTTGCTTGCGGCGAATAAAAAATAGTATATGACGCCAGTGTTGCCAGATCGCGGGATTTTTTCCCGTTTGCGGGATATTTCATATAAAACGGGAAAGCGGGAAAAAACTTGGAAAGTGCGGGATTTTTCACATTACATAATAGAATCGTTTTAAAATAAAACTTATTTTGAAATGGTTGCATCAACCAATTTTTTACCAGGCTTCAGAAAGATGTCGATCACCCTATAATTTTACTTAAATGCATATGCCATTTATCGGCTTTAGTATTGTCAAATCCGCGATGGAATTTAGGCCTTCTGCTGTTTAAATATTTCTTAGGGAGATAGGTACGTTTTGAAAACCCCAACAGACCACCATGTTATCTAAATTTCAGGAATATTTTGATGCTGCGAAACGAGAAATGAAATCACCTGGAACTCCAAGTTGGCTCTCTATACATCCATCCTTTTTAAACGTATTAAAAAAATTGGGATGTTTGGCATCACTATTTTATTTCTGAGCAGTTGTTTACGTATCCAAAAAGAGCTATTACAGTTTTGAAATTGTTTGAAAATCAATAAATCAAGACATATTTACTTCTTTTAAAAAATGTCATTCTCAATTTTAATAGATTTAATGCTCCATTTTATAGCAGTTCTTTCTTATTCCACAAGTTGTATGGAGAATCGAAACAATAGCAATATATTGTGTATGTGTTTAATGCAATTTTTTATTTTTCAAGGGAAAGTTTACGATGTGAGCGAGGCACAAGCGAGCATTACAAATTTTGGAGAGAATAAAATTCATTAAAAACGAACCCAATACAACGTTTTATCCTTCCCATAGAGAAACATTTATTAATTTAAATTGAATTATTTTAAATTTTTTTGATAAAACAAGTAAAACGAAAAAAGAAAAACAATGAATTTTATTGTATTTTTTTGAATAATTAATTCCAAACAATTAATTAAATTTGATTCATTTCGATATCTATTTAATTATTTGGTATTTTGAAAATAAAAAGTCTATAAAAAGCCTAATGAAAGCACTACCTGATGAAAGCCATCAAATTTTATACTAATGATAAACCAAAAAACAATCTTTTGGAAATTTAATTCAATTTAATCATAGTAGCCTTTGCCTTTTTTAATATTCGAGAGAGGATCATGCGCTTCAGTTTGAACTGACTGTTTTTTATATAATCAGTACTTCTATTCCGGCATTTCTCTGGGAATTGTGAATGGAGAAAAAAGTGCAATAAATGAAATAACGAAATATTTTCTAATACGAATTTGTTATTTCCTGCGGCACGGAATTCTAGTTATGAAAAATTGCTACAATTTATTTCCCAATTCCTATTTCACGATGTACCGGAATAGGGCTACAGGTCGAAAATGTTTGCTTTTGATTTTTTATAACATGCAATCAAATTTTTATAAAATAAATTTCAGCATTCAATACAATCAAATAAATTGTTTTATTGTGTTCCGCCACATTCGCGGTACAGAATAAAATTAACAGCTGTTTGTTTCATTCTATATATTAAGACTAATAACGTACACAAATATAGTCGTAAAAAACAGAGATAAACCTATATTTATAGTTTGCGGAAGGATAAATATTGTTTTAATTGTGGTGGTTTTTGAAGTTTTTTCAATAAATAATTGAATTTATATGTATATTTTTATTGAAAACTTAATGCGAATTTATGAGGGATTTTTTCCTTAAAAAAACGGGAAAAATCGGGAATTTTCGAAACGTCAACGGGATATTCATTTTTGAAAATCTGGCATCACTGTATGACGCACGAAAGTAAGCTATTTTGAACTTAATATTTGAATTTGCAAACTCTACCTACGTCCAAAATCTTTAGCTTTACGTCCTTGCTTCATAATATACTATAGTAAATGACGTCTATCCTACATTATTTCGTTTACATACAAATTTTAAAAAATTGAATACGTGAAATATTTATTTTTTTTTTGTGAAATAATTTAATTGAAGTGTATAAACCTATGAACTATGAACCATGAACCCGAGCAAAATAATGGGACTAGAACTACATTATCTCGCATAGCTTAGCCAAAGTGTAAAATGGGACTAACTTCTGTATAAACTTATTACAAAGTCTTGGATTCACACGCGTGAAGCTAGCTTAGTGATACGACAATATATTATCAAGTTGAATTTCTAATATATGTCCAGAGCAAAATTATGAATTCTTTTTTTGGATTAATATTGGTGTATTAATGAATAAACTAGAACTTCTCCACTTTAAAAACAAAAGAAAATTTTATTTTGCCCTTACCAATCGGATCAGGTTATCGTAAGTCTCAGTCAGCATTATTTGTCAATATTTCTTACATTTCAGTTTGGTGAATTGAATTGATAATGCGATAATGGTTTTGTTTTAAAAATTACTGATTTAAAGATAATTGTTATAAGCTAACCATAAATTTATTATTTATTAATTATCTTGCATTTCGATCTGTTCTCTTGGTCGAATTGTTACTGTTCATATTTATGCGATTTTTTTTTGGACTAATCGATTTTGTCAACACTTTTATCATAATAAATTATTGTCGTGTTCTTTGGCAAAAAAAAATTGATCTGAGATCAAAAAAACTTGATCTGAGATCAAAAAAATTAGCTGTCAGATCAAATTAGCTGTCAGTTTGTGTTCTTTGGCAAAAAAAGATTGATTTATTTTCTGATCTAGATCAAGTTTTAAAAATCTAGATTTTTTGGTAGATTTTACAAATACATTGATATATAATTTTTAATTGTCAAATTTATGTAAACAAAAAAACCCGCCAATTTAACTATTATTATTATTTTGTTTAAAAATAATTTATTATTATTTAAATTACTAATTAATAATAAAGTTATTACAAATAAAATGATAAAACGTAAAATCTATCATTTTCAAATGTAAGCATAACCAAACATATCAACTGTAGAACAAAAAGTCAAAACAATTTACTACTACATTTACAAAAGTAGATTGATTTATTTTAAGCTGTTCGTTGGCAAGCAAATAAATCAATCTTTTTTCGATCAAGCCAAAGAACACGACATATGTTTTTCTATTACAATTATTCACATTTAGTTGCTACTATTCCGATCTACTTTGGAAAAATTGATTCTTCGAACAAATTTTATTTAATAAATAAAATTTTTTATGGCACCCCATTGAAAAAAATTCTATTTTACTGACACCTATTGTGGGTCTTCTTGTGTCTTAATTAACACAAATCAAGGCTATAACATTTTGTTACGTACATTGAAAACTGAGCTAAAGCCTAAAGTATAGTACGACGTCTCAATATGATTTTCTCCAATGGGACTACATGAACTCAACAGTATATAAATAAATATAAATGAAAATTTTATAACTAAAACAAAATCGTAATGCGTTGACGGTAAATAACAATTTTGAAATCTTGGTATGTGATACGGTAAAATATTAATCATGTTCACAAGTGTAACAAAAATCAAGTGTTTAACCAAATTGATTTCATTGAATAGGAAAACAAGTAATTCTGCCACTATGGGACAAGTGAAACAAAATAACGAAAATCTTCATGATAGTTCGTATATTAAATAAGTTGAGCAACTAAAACATCAATATTCAGTAATAGAGATTCATACTTCATTCAATAAGTAAATTTAATTTGAAGTTTATTTAAGATTGCACAAATATCGTGAGTAACATTTGTACCAAGTAACCATGTTGTAGAAACATCATTTGTTGGAATATCGTTTGATGTTTTTACGCGATATAATTATAGTATAGATGAAAAGCGAATCAACTAGTTGATAAAATAAAAAATATGAACTTGACCATTTCCGATTTTTTGAAACTTCGACCATCGTTATATTATAATTATAAAAGCTTCACGCTTCGTTGTTTACGCTCTCTAATCAATTCTCTGATATCCATGTCCGTTCTGCTTTCTCTAAACTCAATACATTGCTAAATGGTTCCTAAAGGACGACTGGGTCAGTGTATCTGCTCGGTAGATAAACTTTTCCACTCTAAGACCTTCCTAATCACCTCGAAAAATGAAGTTCCAGTTTTTATTACGCTAGCATACTTTTCATTGACTAAATTTGTATCATGCAGTAACTGGCAGTGGATTTCCAATATGGTGAGATACTTCTGCAAACGGCGTTGGAATAATTCTTTAGGAAATATGACTTTGAGTATGATTCAATTGAGATGCAGGTAATGATGCTCGCGAGTGTATATGGGAATAGGCATGGCTCGTAGCTGTTGCATGGTCATGACTATATCTAGGTTTTACATATGGAGGTTGAACGTTTTGCAAGCTCGTCTGAATCGAACTAACGATATTCTAAATTGTTTATTAAGATATTTTGACTATTTAATACTGTTTCTAATGCTTTTTGAAGAGCTGAAGATCAAAACTATTAGATACTTGATTCAAGTTCGACTGTATTCCGATTCGAGATACTGGCTGGGATTCATTTATATTCAACTGATATTGACTAAGGAGGAACACTAGACAGTGGTATGATTGAATGTCCGGTCATATCTTGAATTCTACACTCCTATCTACTATTTGGACACGTACTTGCTTTTCTAACCATTGAGCAAAACAATCTCGATGTAAAATGTGTTCACACCGTAGAGTGACTACTTCTATTGAAGAATTTAAAACGTCCTTATTAATTCCACAAACAGAATCTTTAAAGATCCTGAGAACACCTGTAGGACTGTGGTGTAAGGCCATAATTTCCAATCAATAAAAGAAAGAATGTAAAATTCACGAAAGTCACCACTTCTAATTAATCAACCAAAAAAACAAAATTTAATTTTAACAAGAACGAAGTTTCAAAATCGAAGAGTATTAATTCAAGTTTCAAATCAAATTTCAAAATCGAAGCGATTAGTTCAATAATTAAATAAATAAATGAATTCAAACCGACTATTTAAAAAAAACAATGAGCTCCATTGAACAGTGAGCCCCAAAAAACAGTTGGGCGCCATTTTTGTAACAAACGAGTTAAATTGAAACTTAATGTTTTTTAATTAATTAAATAATTTCATTAATTTGATTAATTTAAATAATTCGAATCGCTAACGCCGCAAACCAAGCTTGTGTTCAACAAGCTCTTACGGTTGGGATGGATTGGTTTGCGTTCATTTTAGCTTGCTACCCAAAAAAATATGCGTGCAAAACTATATAGAAAACCCGAATTTAAAATAAAAAAATGTCAAAGAAATGTTGTACGTATTATATTTTTGTTCAAACTCACGGTTCACTTGAGGTCAACATGCGGGCAGGCTGGCCTTAAGAATGCCGTATCCCCATGCAAAGTCATCAAATTAGCATAACATTATATAATTATCTACAAAAAAAGAGAAATCATTTCAACAAATATAAACTTACAGGTAATCCTATGTTGTACGGTATATAGATTTATAGTTTTCTTCAGAGTTCTTTTCTTTTTCTTCAGAGTTTGTTAGATAACTGCTGCGGCTCGACTTGGTTAGTCCCATTTACATTATTTTATTAAGTATGTTTTTGATTATAAGATCAAATTTAGTTCCTTCGTTCTTTTAAGTCTTCTTTCAGCAACGGGCACATCCATTAGCTGGCGTATTTCAATATTTTCATGTACGCGAATTTCCTTCACAAACTCTATCTATAGATTTTAGAACCCTATGAAAGTCTTCGTTCCTAACGATTTTTTGTCATTTGGTGCATTATTCGATTTTAGGATCATAACCACTTCGGCTACTTTCCATTGCATTGGTACACACCATAATCAAAATGCTGCATTAATGATATGAAGTATTTTCCGCATACCTTTATCAGGTAGCATTTTAACAACTTCACTGGTGTTTAAATCGTAGCCTGGGGCCTTTTTTGGAACCAAACTAGTAAGTATTTTTTCTTTTACTTCATGTAATGTTACATATGCCATTTCTTGTGAATCAGTTTTGTTCACTTTCGTTATATTTTCGTCTTCTATCAGTCGACCAAATGACTTGAAAGTGCCCTCTAGTAGCTCTACAACTAGATCTGCTTTTTCTTGTGCACTTCTGGCTCATGTTTCATCATCGTTTTTTAATCGGAGGGCTCTGTGCTACTGGTCTTTTAAGTCCCTTTGTTGCTTTCCAGAGTTAAAAGTTAACTAGATGACAGAAAATTTTGGAAAATTTCACAGAGTTAGGAAATTTGGTAAGTTTTCTATGAAAACTACAGCACAGTTTTTGAGTTATGGATAAGAAAGGGCTAAATTCAGATCGTGCCGCCGCCTACCTTTCGACGATGACTGACTGAAAAATTTGAAAATATTCACAGAGACAGGAATATTGGTAAATTTTGAATGAAAATCATATCGAAGACTCAAATAATTATATTTCTGTGTGTTTATAGGATGGGTGTGGGGAGGGAAAAAAACCATTTTTGACCCAAATGAGTGGGATGTCATATGAAAGAGCACTTAGTATAAGAAATGTTACAATTTTTTTAGAATTTTGTAATGCCGAGTTTTTGTGTTATTAAAGAAAAAATATTTTTAGTATGTAGCCTTTCCACACCCCTAAATTTCAACACTCGATTGACCGAAAAAATAATCAAATTTAATCCATTTACAAGCTGGAGTGCGTTCGATTACTAAATGAGATATTAACCATTTAATGAATCATTTAATGAATGACAGATGACAGCGTTCGAGAACTTGAAAAACCGATTTCATTTAAATTTTCATTTAATGAAACCACGCCTCTTTTCATTTAATTTTAAATGCAGTAAATAGCATATTTAAGTTTTAATGAAGTTTTTTATTTAAAAAAATTTCAAATCGAAAACCGTAAAATTTTGTTTTATAATTTTTAATTAATTTAGCAAATTGGGTATTACGAATTAATTGTATTATAATGAATTAAGGAATTAATTTTATATATAATAATTAATTCTCAATTGAAAAATATAAACAAAATGGATGAAAATTTTGAAATTAGTGAGAGATAAAACCAACAGCTCCTATTACCAATTACATTTAACGATTGAAAATAAAATTAATGAATAAGTTTTTGCAACCAATTCAATCACCAGTCTCAAACTGCAGATTCCGTAAAGTTTTCGAGTTAGTTATAATCTTAAAATTGAATTTGTTTTTGAAAATTTTTAAAATAAATTTAATTACGACGGAAGTAATTGAAAAATAATGCATTAACAAGGAGTAAGATTTTAATTTGATTATAACTTTTATACTCCAACATTTCGTTTATTTATTCATAGAAGTGTCAAAATTTTTCAAATTTGACATTATATGCATTAAATGAAATTCGTTCGAATACTAAATGAACATCGCGTTTTTTGATTGGTTCATTAAATATTTAATGAAAATGAGATCTCATTAAGTTCTCGAACGCACTCCTGGTGTAATTGAATCTTTTTTAAGTAACAAAAACATCTATGGATAATATTTAACATGAATTAACATTTTTTTTGCCAATTTTGATCAATGTAGATTTGATTGTAATTTACTATTGACATTTACAATTTAACATTTATTTTGTTATATGTCTATTGTCTGAAAATATAAGGACATTACAACACAACTTTTTGTCAATAACTTTTGATATTGTGTTCTTTTACATTCACGGAACCCTTGACGAGCGAATTTTATTCGCACTTGTCTGACTTTTTCCTTATGGCACCATGGCAATGAAGTAAAGCTGAACTGAAATCTTTATTAATTCTAAACATGAAAGTTTTAATTTGAAATATTTATAGAATTTTTTTTCCTTTTTTAATTTTAATAATTTATTTTGAAATAAACTGAATTTGAACTCAAAAACAAAAACAGAAAACCGCGATTTTTATACACGGTTTTTTAGAAAATTTAATCATCAGAGCTACAATCACTATCATTTTCTTTCGATGGGTCAATTGGAGAACAATTCTGACAGTTGTTACCGCGCATGTCCGACATGTTGAAGTTACAAAATAAACCGAGTCTTCCGCAACTACAAGAGGCACCGCATCCTTTTTTACAGTTACAAAATATTATTTGAAGTAACTCTTCTAGTGCACATCACGTACTGCCTGCTTTGATTTTGAAAATATGTTGACTATACCGTCACACACTATTTCAAATAGATTTGTGTGTGTTTGCACGCACACAAATACTAACAAATACAAATGATGTCGAAAAACCAGTGTTTTTGCACCAAAAAAATGCAAATGGTTTTTGTAACATATCACTCACAATTTGAAAGGTACAACGTCCATTAAAAAACCAATATATAGGTACTTTCAAAAGTCATAATATGGTATTAATTTCAACTGGTTCAAACCTTTTATCTTTAACTGGATACGGGTTGAGAGGCTCGAGTTGTGTGGTCGGAGCACTATAATGCAAACTTGAAACAGCTACATCTTCGGTTTTTTTTATCCCACAGATAACAAAATGCAACCCAATTTTTTGTTAAAAAAACACAAACATTTTTGTGCTGAATACTTGTTACGTATCTTATTTAGTTTTAGAGTTATTTTGAAGAGATGGTACGTTTTTAAGCAATTCGAAATATAAATTTTTCATTATCATCATACTTTTTTCAAAAACTACGTATTCTAATGCAGCTTAACTTTTGGATCTCACGACTAATACTAAAATACAGCTATCTGTAAAAGGATAACGAAGAATATGGATTTTGTTGGGAATAGCTGAGATTTTAACGCTGATTTTTTTTTTAGGTCGAGTTGCTCACCGTTTTTGTATCGTAACTCGCTTAGTTTTAAAGAACACGAATTAAACTAGTACTTATTTTAAAGGTATTGGTGAGCATTATAAAAACATTTTAGAAGTTTTGTCCGAAAAATTCAACACTTTCCATTTTTTAACGTTGAATACTTCGAGCCAAATTGTTAAAAAAACATAATTCTCTTCAATGAGCTATAACTTCCTTCGCTTTGGAAATGCAAAACTCATATTAAAACCAATCTCTTTTTCATTTTAAACTTGATTTTTGTTCGTTTTAACTTTTCTGATGGAACTCTAAGTTTTTGAGTTATGTGTGAAAAACCGTCAAAAAACATGCTTATTTGAACGAAAAATGCAAGTTTTTAATTGCGAATAACTCGAAAAATATCGCTCTATGGAAAAAAATGGTGTAGAATATTTTGACTTAAAATGTGTCGCTTTATCTATTTTCGGGGTTATTTTGAGTGAAAAAAATTCCACCTCCAAGAAGGGGTGGCATCTACCCCCAGGGAAAAAGCGCAAATCATCGCCATGTCAACTTTGATTTTTTAGTCATTCTTTAACTATTCAGGAAATTTCAAGTTGATTGGTCAAGGTTCAAAGAATTCAGAACCGAAAACGTTTGGTTACTGCACTAAACAATAAGTGGCTTAATTTGAATGTATACAATAATACACATTTATAAACACATTTATTTTTATTTTATTATAATGAGCTTCTTTTTAATATAACGAGAGTCCTCAAAATTGCTTAATCAAAGGCAATGCGGGTTCCGTAAAGAAAGGACGACGGGAGATTTACTTTCTTTTGTCACTGATGTCTGGAATAAATTAAGAATTCAAAGGTATGGTTTGAAGTTTCTCAGAAAAAAACTACAATACACATTTTTCGTGTTTCGGATGGGATTTGAACCTACCCTCGTCAGTGCCCGGCTCGAATCCTTGGGCAGACACGCTATCGATTACGCCGTTGAGGCGATGACAATTTCAAAGTTGAAACTTCTTCATCACTTATTTATTTTTACTTAAGTTGAATTTTTCCACTGTCATTAGACTCCATATTATGGAAATGTTTTTACATTGTATGGGATGTTTTAATATATATATATATATATATATATATATATATATATATATATATATATATATATATATATATATATATATATATATATATATATATATATATATATATATATATATATATATATATATATATATATATATATATATATATATATATATATATATATATATATATATATATATATATATATATATATATATATATATATATATATATATATATATATATATATATATATATATATATATATATATATATATATATATATATATATATATATATATATATATTTATATATATATATATATATATATATATATATATATATATATATATATATATATATATATATATATATATATACATTTTTTATATATTTATTTATATATATTTATTAAATATATATTTTTATATATATTTAATATATATATATATAAATTTTTTTTTCATTTTGATTTTCCGTCTCCGCTTATCATATATAGTCGTTTAGCACCAAAATTTTTCGGGAATTCCTAGATGAAGCACATTGCAATAGGTAGATTTTTAAATGAAATCTACCTAAAAGAGGAAGTCCTATTCTATGGATAGTTTGGACTCATTTTCGTTGGTTTTTCTTTCCTTTTTGATGATGTTAACAGCATCTAAGATACCTTTATGTATCAGATCTTCAATTATATCGTTGGCCAAACAAGTGGGATGTAGTCTTATTGCCAATTCCTTGATTGGGCGTTTATTTTTGTTTTCATATGTAACCCATTGATATTTGTCAATGTTTAGTTTCATTTTTAAATTTCTGTATGCATCAGAGTATTTACTGGCGTGGGCTTTTTCTCTTTCGTTTCTTTTGTTTGAAAAACTTTGTCTTTATCAATTGCATGTACATCTTTCGGTTGACTAGCACTTAAGGACACATACTCAGGGGAAACTCTAGCTTTCGTTTTTTTGCTTTTCTTAGTTGGCCTATACTCTTTTTCAGTATCCAATCTGTTTCTCTTTCCAATTCCTCTTCATCTGTTAGATACTCAAATGCGGTTGTTTGTCTTCTGATATCTTTACCGATATTTAGATTATCAGTCATTTTCGATTCACTTGCTTCTCGACTCATTTTCAGGTCTTGATTTTCTCTTTTTAAAGCAGCAATTTCATTGCTAGGGTTTGATGTTATCTCCTCTATTTTGCTTAGTTTTTTCTTCTGAGATTTTCTTTTTCTAGTTGTCTGAGTACTTCTCTTTCTACATAGTCCTGTTGACGTTCTTCACTTTCAGTTTCCACTTCATTTCTTTTAATATTGAGCAAAATAATGCTTTTTTCTTTTTTAGGAGATGGAATTTGGAACGGATTTTGCACATCAAGTTCCTTGTTTTGATTTGGTTTCAGTACGTGACTACTGTCTCTCCTAAGTGAACTTGCAGTTGGGGTACCTCCCGATGGTTTGCAGTCGCTTGATATCGATGGCTGAGAGCCTGCTTGCGCACTCCCTCTAGCCGCTGGCATTGGGTTTCTGATTCGCTGCACCGTAACGTTCGCTCCTTCTTCACCACTCATGGGTGGTTGATAATGGAGTTTGATCCTTGCACTTCTTATAGTCTGCCAGCTAGCGGAAATGCCGCTTAAAAACGCCCCTACATGGAGAACAGACGTCGTTTTGTACCGCTCCTTCATGGAGTGCAAACATACAGGGTTTGATTGACTATTTGCTATAATGTTTCACTACTACGAAGGAATTAGGTACCACAACCGTTCGTTCCACATCACATTGCCCAGAGTACGCCCGCATTTGTTGTGGATACTTCGAGCAGGCTGCTAATCCAGTACTCCAGCTTAAATTAACAATGTTTTAGTTCTAATCTCCAAAAAAGCATAATAAATAGTAACACCAATGTAGTTCAACACTACAACAAAAGTTGAGTTACCAATAAAATGAAATTTAATGAAAATTTTATATTTTCTTTTTAATTTAAACTAAAATTTATATGACACAAAATTGTATTTTTGGTTTCTTTTCATTTCTTTAAACTTTACAATTAGTAAACTAAAATTACCTGCTAAGGCGAATAGAATGTTACAACCAAAATTATCTAAAATTATTTATATATTACTTGACTAATTATTACAACAGAAAAACCGGACTTTTTCGTTCTTCGATTGTTTCCTGTATAAGTATAGCCGAACAACTATCATTTCTTCTACTACCTTTCTTTACCAAACTTTTGTACCTACAATATTGTCAAAGCAATACAGTAGAAGATAACCAAATGAAATCATAAATTAATAATTATAATGCACGTGGTTAATTCGGACTAACCAAATTCCACCACAGCAGAAGAAATTTTCGTTCATCTAGCTCCTACCAACATCTTATAGCCAAAAATATAACCGTCAGTTATACTGATGTATACCGGTATGTGGACTTACAGTAATATACTACACTCTTGAGTACTGATGAACATGTATATTCCGTCGCTTACAGATTAATCTATTCTGAAATCATCTATTCCATAAACATCCAGGTGCTGTTAACATAAGAGTGGGTCTGAAATGAAAGGGGAAATCAGATGTGGGGTTAACTGTTAACAACTAAATTTAAATCTCTCTTTTCGTCTGTCTGATCACTACAGTGTCTTTTAGGCTGAACTTCCACCAATAAAAAAAGTCGCAGACTGGTTGGAGTATAAACTATAAGGCAATATGTATAAAATATTTCTACGCAAATCTATAAAATATCGGAATTTCTATAGAGAAACCAAACTGCATTGAAAGCGACCCGAAACTATCTGGTATATCTTAAAGAAAAGGTCGAACAGTTTAACATCCACCGCTTCTGAGTACCAGGGGATTTCAACATAACAAAGAATCTTAAGACTGATGAACTCGCTCAACAAGGCAATTATTGTTCTCGCTTTCTTCATTCAAAATGCTTTAAAAACGAGTATATATGCTCGTTTTAATAAAAAAGAAGAACATTGCCGCAAAAATACAAGATGCGCGAAGGTTTTTAAATGTATGATAGTCTGGGAGTTTTGGCTGGACCGCCTCAGGTCTGATCAACTGATATAAAGAAATCGCAGAAATAGCAGCATAGTTGTGGGTGTCATTACTGTAGAAACAAGCGAGTAGAATAGTTTTTCGTATGATTGTTATGCTGTATTATGATTCGGGCCGGATCAAGTTGTAATAAGGTAAGTCATAATAAGGTATTTGCAGCCGACCCGTATCAGAAATCATACCTAATTTCACTATTGGGGCCAAAAATAGCTGGGTGGCATTTGACATATCATACATGATATTTCAATAACTAGGGTGAGCCCTATTTCATTTGAATAAATTTCATTTGGTTGAAATTCGTAATATTAAACTGACTAATTTTAGTTTATTTTCATACATAAAATTAAGTGGGAAAGAAATTTTTTAGTAAAGGTATTGAAAAAAACACAAAAAACAAACAGACACTTCGAATAATTAATAGTAGTGATTTAAAAAAAAATTTTAATTGTCTAGTTTAATATCGGTTTATCGATATTGAAATTTAGTTTTTCATAATATTAAGAAAATTATGGAAAATTAATATAACTTTCTACGCATACGTCAAATATTTAAATTTTTTGATTTCTGATTTTTTCATTACAAAATTGTGAAAAATGAACGCATCGTTTAAAAATGTAATCACGCATTTAAATTGATGATATGTCATGCATGATATGTCATCCAATTTGTATTATAAGTTTTAATGAAACATTATTTTAGAAAAATTTTAGAATTTTAGAAAAGCGACTTTATTTTTTTCTGTGTACATCTTTATATTGTTACGTTTTTCCACCTTCCCTCGAATTGGCCTAACTCAAAATTCGATAAACGCAATTCCCAACTCACTTTCTGGATTCGATCACTGATTAGTAAGCAAAAACACCAGATTTTATTAAGTCTTCAACTCCTTAATTATTCCACAACAACAGGATACAATACAGCAAACAATATTACTAGCTAGAATATTCTTTCAACAGCTTCAGAAACTCCAACGGTTGATTGTAGAACTTTCCAGAAACACAACGTTCAAAACAATACACAAAATATTTCTACTAAATAATACTTAAAACTTTAGTCACAAAAACTAATTTTAAAAATACTAACTTCTTCTATTTAATTTACACGGTTAATTTCACTTTATTTCATCGCTCGTCTAGAAATAAAAGTAATCTAATTTTGCAAGGAATTATATACGATTCTGCATAATCTTGATTCTCGATTATTCTAGGTCACTTTTTAGAAACCTTGAGCAAATATTAGAATATTCAAATATTTTACGTTATGTTGATTCATAAAATAATTTTATTGTTTTTCATGTTGACCTTTTTTCTAAGAAGAGAATGTGACCTTGTTCTATTTTTGAAATATTGTATATAGAAAATTGACGTTTAGTATTTCATAACGTTTATGTAGAATCGTAACAATATATATATGAGTAGTTCTATACACGACGGAAGAAAATGGAGCTAATTACGGCACGACATATGTTTTTTGCGTATAAGTTCTGGAAAGTAGTTTTAGTTAAAGTTGATGACGTTCTTTCAACTTTCAGAATGTGGCCAGTCAAAGAAAAAAAAATACATGAGTCAAAATTAAAAAATATCCTTCTTACTCCTAAATTAACTCAAAATTATCTCAATATCATCGCAAAATACGAAATAAATATTTATCTAAGTCAAATCCCACTTTTAAACTTCCAGGGGACTGAGACCAGGGGACTGATAATTTATCAGTATTTCTCTTAAAAATGACAAAATTACGTCTAATAAAAAAATTAATCGAATTCTGTAAAAAGGTACTACATATTCACGACGTATAAAACTATAAAATTACCTGTAATTAAAATACTTTTTACGAAAATACTTGCCAGGGGACTGATAATGTGACTGGACAAAACACGATCTTGCTAGCAATGATGACTGTTTTAATTGATAAAACCTCGGACTAAGTAAAACACTTGCAATATTATATTTATTGAACTTTAATTAATTCCTGTGACGAGCGATAACTTTATAGAAATATGAATTTGCGATATTTTCAATGTGTTTTGAATGGGCAGTAGAATGATAAAAAATTCCGGGGACAAACTTTAATAGGATATATCTTATATGAAATATAGAGTAATTTTATGATTATTTACACATTACTAACGCATTATTATTAAAAATTATTACTGTAGTGTAAATTTTCTTTACACACTTAGAATCATTGATTATTTCGTTTACCAGCTTTGACTTTCAAAGAGTGACACGCTGTTAATTTTACGTTTTGAATCATATTTTTTGTAAGAAATATATGTACATATTTCGAAACGGGTTTATTTTGGGTGTCCTGCTAGACAAAGTTAAGGTTTACAAATTTCTTTTGCAAAAATTTTTTTTTATTAATATACGAAATAAGCCGTGCCGCCGTCCAAAATTCCCATGTTTGTAGAACTAACTACCCATTTATTTAATTTGTCCGGTTGTTTGCCGAACTCCTCCTAAACGGCTAGATTGATTTTTATGAAAAGGTGTGTGTGCAATAAGGTTGCTCTAAGAATGGTTTATATCTACAATTGGAATAAATTGGACAAAATGGCGGGGGCTCTCCCGAACACCTGTAAGTTTAAAACTTCAATAACTTCTAATCCTGGCTTTCAATCTTATTGATACTTCTATATAAGGCTTTAGTACTGTTTTCGACATTTCTACGTACCCACTTTGGATTTGTCACTTCCGGTTAAAAAGTTTTTTTTTTAATTGTTTTAAAGGATTTATCCTTACTATAATCTACAGTTAGAAATCGATTTTCATAAAACGTTGATAAAAGTTAATGCAGAAAATTAAAGAACGATTTTATAAACTATTTCGTCATTGGACAAAGGGTTGGAGGGTATGGTAGCCTCAAGAGTAACCGTTTTTTATAGATCTATGTATAACATTTCTACCTGATAATCGAATTGAATGGAGATTGCCAGGACAAAAAACCTATTAGTTTTTGGGCGATATTGGAATAAGTCGTGTGGGGCCTCTTGAGCATCTGTTTATTTGAAACTTCAATTACATCAGTTGCTGATAATGGATTTTGGTATACTTGGTAAATATGCTAATATATTGCAGCTTGATTTGTAAAAGTTCTGCATTTTTTAAAGTATATCTCCAAATTTCCAAGCTACTTACACAAATCATGCGTGGCTACTTGAGCGAGCTATTCGGGCCGCAAAAACTAAAGATGGACCGTAAAAACTATAAACGCAATTAATTTTAAAATACAACAGTTTTTTCCTGGCAATAAAATATCATTCAAATACCATTCATTGACTATGTTGTCAATCCTGAGGAATGTTCAATTATCCTCTTGAAGTCTTGAAGTCATCGGATTTAACTAGAATGCCACAACATAATTTTCGATTGAAGATTGGTTAACCAATTATTTTGCTTAGAAATTTCAATACGATTTTAAACGGCAAGTTTCAAGGCGAAATTGTTATTTTAAATGTTAGTTTCCCAATTATCCCTTCTCTCCCATTTCATTTAAACGTTTGTAATTTCCAATTCGATTGGCATTCGCAATGGCTATTAAGAAGTCACAAAGCCAAACCATGTTAATTTGTGGGTTGGATTTAGAAACCCCGTGAGGAGGTGACTGATTAAGAAAGAAGAAAAGCTGACTGATTCAGCCCGGATAGTTTTAGGCATTGCATTCGTGACCAGCGCCTGAGTCGGTGGTATAGTGGTAGGGAAATCCATATAGTTGTAGGAAAACCCGTCAAGGATATGTTACGCTTCTTGAGAAGCTCTAGATGGTTTCAGAAGAGGTAGAATGCTACTAATCTGAAAAAGCTGGAGACTTGCGTTTTTGCTGAAAAACAACTTACAACTGGGTTCAAGAGGTAGAACTCCTGACAAATTCACTCATAGTAGGTAATGTCAGCAAGTTTTTTTGTACAACTTTTAATTTATGGCTCATTTTTCAGCTTCTTTAGTGTTTGTATTGATTAGAGATACAATATTGCAAGCGTTTTTTTTAAATTCTCGTATTACCTTCTCTTTTGTGAACATACGGTTTATCCTTTGATTTGCAAGGACCACACAAAGCAGAAAAGTTTTAAGTAGTGACCACACTTCGGTTCATCTTGTAAGAATTTTTTTATCATAGAGCCAAGATTTTAACTGCACTTAAAACATCATTTTATTGTAAGTTCGAACAGGTTTTAACTGTATTAAATTTGTTTTTGCTACACAGCCGAGAATTTCCATTCCTTATTATTTACAACTACTAAAGGTTGAGGTTGGCCCATTGTCGTCTCACTACCGTATATGTCATTTAGCTAACAAACCAACTTATCCTTTTATTATATCAAGTCGTTTTACTTCTAGCCTGATCAAAAAATTGTTTCAGGTTCTGTAATCTGAATACATTGTACATCTCAATACAACTTGATCTGAGTGTCTGATGACGCAAACAGTGAGTGATCCTAAAACACCTTAAATCAAATTTTCACTCCTAGATCATCTTCCATCAACGATTCTGGATTTATTATCTGTTTGGAGGCTATTATTTGAGTTTTAATCATAAATATTTAGGCAACAAAAGGCTTCCAGGCTTCTGTTTTTAATTTTTATAAAAAAAATAAATCGCCATTTGTTTGAACTACGATCCAAATATTTGGTGGACGAGTCCATTTTATTATCTCCACCTATTCATCTAATAGAAATAGGGGGTATGGATTCATATACATCGATTGGAACAACGAGATGAGCCGTTTGTAAAGTAAAAACCAAACGAAATTTTTTAATTTTGATTCTCTGTTTCTTCACCGATTCACATTTACATTACTTATTTTGCTCTTGATTTCTATCAGTTCCAAAGAGTTAACACAACACACAAGCGCACATAGTCCATTCGATTCGATACGATTCGTTTATTTTTTTTCAAAGACATGTGTTACACGACTCGTTTGTTGGGCACATTGACACCATCAATTGAATCACTGTTTATTTTTTAGTTTTTATAGATTCATGCTGTCTAAAATTCAAAGACAATTCAACCTTGAAAAATGAGCATTAGAACTAAAGTATAACAAAACGTTCTACAGCGAAATTGAAAAAAGGGTTTTTCTGTCTTGTTCTGACATTAATGGTGAAAACACTCCACATGAAAAACAACATTTCAACACGAAAGCATGAAGAACATACTTAAGGTAACTTAGGTTTCGCTACAATGATATACTTGATTTTTAAAATAAGCAAATATTCATTTTCTTATATTGTTGTAAATATTTCTTAAATAATGATGCAAAATTTAAAAATATATTCTTCCATTAGCATTAAATTCGTAAACAAATTTTTTGTTAAATTGATTTATCGCTATAATAAAACGCCTATTTATAACGCCTATGTTGTCCTATTCCTCAAACATTTACAATGAGTGAATCCTTATTTCTCCTTTTTACCATTTTTATCTCAACTTTTACACCAATAAAATAAAAACAAAATTTGAGGAGATAGTGAAAACCCACAGCTGACGTCAAACTTACGCCAGGGAATCATAAAAACTTACTCAATTTATAGCACTAGCAACGTTGATTTTTGAGAATGGAAACCACTTTATATAAAATTGGAAATAACGATACAAAGCAAATATCAAAATCTGACCCACCTTTATATAAAATCAACCCTAATTGAAAAAAAAACAATTTTCAACGGTATTTGAGTTGAATATAGACCAGACCCACATCTTAGACAAAATAAAAATCAGGATAACATAAACTTTTGTTAGCATTTTATTTGCGAAAACTTAAACTTCCCTTAAAAAAAACAAAATGTTTAACTTCAATCGAATTTACCCTCGAATTCCTTTTTATACTGAAAAATCAAAAGTTCATATAAAGATACAATTATTGTACGTTCAAAGGAAGATTAACGTTTCAGTTAAACCGCTTTGCTAATAGTAATCTGCTTGATTCATTGCGAATCCGTATGTTTAATTCAGTGTCAGTTCATTATTTCACAAATGATAGTTTTCCATCGTATTTGAAATAAAATTAATTCCACCGATCTAATTTATTCTTCATGAACTTCATGCGTTTGTTTTTCATACTGCTCTTAGCTGACTGATTTCTAATTTGGATAGCATTCATTCTCATGTCTTTTATCATAGCGAATTAGCTGTACTATTAGATAGTCTTGGTTTGTATTGAGTTCTAACTTATTGCTTTTCGACTAGCATTATCTAAGGACTAAGATCTGAACCAGATACGACATTTCCTAATACTGATAGGGATTGGATCAGGCACTTTGAACAGGCCCTGATCAAGAATGTAATGTCTCTCTCTCCCTCTTTCTCTGTCTCTCTCTCTCCTTGTGACATATTTTTATTATTTTTTCTAATGGAGCTCGTTCTACCAGACCCAACCATCTAATCCGGCTGGATTCAATGAATCTGATTACATCGCAGTCTCTTCGTTCATCCTCTTAAAAGCAAAATTTTTATTTTTTCGATTTAACTCCTTTATTTTTTTTTTTCATTCCATTTGCATTTCTTTCATTCCATTTGCATTTCTTTCATTCCATTTGCAAAAGAATAAAATTGGTACTTTTTCGTTATCCCCTTTATTTATTTTTGTAAGAATGTATACTGGCATTATTGAACAAAACCTTCCGCAAAAATATTTATTTTTATGTTGCAAAAGCATCAAATTTGAAGCAAAAAATAAATGTGTGAATAGAACGATATTGTTTTATTTTCGCTCCTGTATTTGGGAGTATTATAATTTTTAAGCTACTATCTCTGCAAGAACGGAACAAATGAGTGATTTGAAGCGTAGCTTAAACTCTGTAAAAATGCTTTATAGTCCACAATCTCTTAAGTTTTACTTTCACTCTTGTATTTTATCTAATACGCCAGCTTTCACTTATGATCCGTTGTGATAGTAGATACCGAATCTTTTGTAGATGCGCAACAATTTTATGTTCCTCAATTTAATTTTTATCTTGTTCAATGGGAGTTGAAATTCGTTCGTCTAAGTAAAATATTTAGGGAGTCTTGGTCTTCTTTAGTAAAAGCAATCATACCGATTAATTGCAGAATTTGTTGGATTGATATTGGTGCTGGAAATTTTTAAAATGGAATTTATACCATTTAGGTGTTACTGGGTGATCGAGAAAATCGAAAGTGTTTGCTTATTTCTTTTAACTTGAACTTACATAGCATTAATAGTTTTTTATCATTTTTATTTTTTGTATTTTAAATATACATTTTAAACTTTATAAAACTATAAAAAAATATAATTCAAACAAATGCACTAGTATGTATACGAAACCAGATTATTCCAACATTACCATTTAAAATAACGTTTACAGTTGCGTTTGATATTTAACAAAACGAGGGACAAAGTTTTTTTCCAATTCGAAATAATGTTCCTATACTCAAATTTGTTTTAGGTAGATTTGATATAAAAATCTACCTATTGCAATGGGCTTCATCTCGGAATTTCAGAAAAATTTTTGTGCCAAACGACTATATATGATAAGCGGAGACGAAAAATAAAAAAAAAAAAAATTTATATATATATATATATATATATATATATATATATATATATATATATATATATATATATATATATATATATATATATATATATATATATATATATATATACATATATATACACGATATGAGATATAACGAAAACGACCGGCACTCTCACGGTTGCATTTGTTGAGGGAGATCAAAAAAATTTTCTGTATATATGTGTTCTATTAATATTTTGGACGAGCTCGTGAATCAGCAAAATCCGACACGTGGTTAAGGAACTAGATCCTTTTTTCAAAAAATTGATTTTTTAAAACCGTTATAACGGCCGTTTGGATACTAATATTTTAAAAAAATTAATGAATTTAAAATTTTTGGAATCCTTTTTATCAATTTGTTTTAAAAATAGACCTCTGCAGTTAGAGTTTCCTGAGTGAGCGGCTCCAACAAAAAAGTTTGCAAAAAAAAATTTTTTTTTGAAACAGCCGGCACTCTCACGGTCGCATTTGTAAGGCCAGATCAAAAAACCTTTCTTTAAAATGTGCGTTTTATTAATATCTTGGACAAGTTCGTAAATCAGCCAAATCCGACACATGGTTAAGAAACTAGAGGCTTTATACTAGAAAAAAACTCTTTTTTAGATCCGTTATAACGGCCGTTTAGATTCTAATACTTTTAAAAACTTCACAAATTTAGAATTTTTAAAACCTTTTTAATCAGTTTCTTTAAAAAAAGACCTCCGCAGTTGAAGGTTTCTGAGTGAGCGGCTCCAACAAAAAAGCTTGTAAAACACCAAATGCGTTTGAATCAACCGTCACTCTCACGGTCACATTTGTGGAGCCAGATCAAAAAACCTTCCGTAAACATGTGTGTTTTATTAATATCTTGGACAAGTTCGTAAATCAGAAAAATCTGACACATGGTTAAATAACTAGGGGCTTTACACTAGAAAAAAAATTCGTTTTTTTAATCCGTTATAACGGCCGTTTGGATACTAATATTTTTAAAAACTTCATAAATTTAGAATCTGTGGAAACATTTAAATCCGTTTCTTATAAATATAAACCTCTGCAGTTCGAGGTTTTTGACTTGTTGGCTTCAACAAAAAAGTTTGCAACAATCCATAACTACAATTTCCAAAAACCTTATAACAGTCAATGAAAAAAAAATAAAAAGGTTTGAATAGAAGAAATTAATTTTTTTTCTTAGAAATAATCTATTTTGATATTTTGCAGTAATTGGACGACATATGATATAGCGTAGGGTTGTGTCATAAATTGTCACACACATGTTCTGTGGTAGATTTGATATTTTTTTGTTGCAAAATTGGATAGATATAGTTTTGCTTATATGTAGCTAATTTTCTTTTTAAAATTTGTTCGATATCTGTTTTAAATTAGTTTGTGTTGTTTAAACTAATCTGATACATCAGATTCTACTGGCACACAAAACTGTCTGATCTCGAAACGAAATCTACCTATTTCTAGCGGATATACGAGCCGCTTGGACTTTTTTTAACTTTTTTAGTTGTTTGCTTTACTTTCCCGTCAGTCAAAATTTCTAACGCCGACAACATGGACGCTGTCCAAGGTACCAAGAGGAATATGAAGGATATGTGATCATATTGCGCCGGGATCACCAATAACTACCGTTATATCTTTAATCAGTAATACCACTTGTTTCAGCAAAATTATTTATACTTATTATAAACTCAAATTCACAATAATTAACTTGGGATACTAAAAGTCACAAATATAAACATTTAATCAATTTGAGTTATATGCAGGCTAATTTCTTCGAGCAAGCAATAGAATGGCATCATCAAAAAATACTCTAGAACTAAGATTGAGGGTAATATCATTGACTGAATAATATTCATCGACTATCATTCTTCATATATTACATTGGCTAGTGATATCTTACTACTATTTCCAATGGTGAGTGATATATCGCGTTGACGCGTACGCCAAAATTCGAGACTGGAGTATGCGGGTTTATCACACCCGTAAATCGAAAACTCACAAAGCAAAAAAACCTGATCTATTCATGCGAAAATATTAATCCCAACTAACTACATTACTCAACTAACTGCATAATAGAGTCGATATTTGTCGTTTGCTTGGAAGTCATAAGGATACAATCGATGTCTCTCCTATTTGTATTATACGCCAACAAGTGACGACGTTACTAATTTATTTAAACCCAAGGAAAACATTAAATGTAAAAATTAGATCATTATGGACAAACCCGAAACAGTTGCGTCCATCGCCGTCCTTTAGTTAAGGCTGCCGATCGACAATTGACAACACCAACAACCAAAATTATTCATACAATTGTTCAAGTCAGCTTATGATTTTTTGATTTTTAATCTTAAAAGATTCTTTTCAACTACAAACAACAAAAGAACGAAACAAAAGAAAATAAATCATAAAAAAGATGACTCACATCTGACGTCAAAGACGTATCAGGAAAACAAACAACATAAAAAACATAAATGTTAAAATTATGTTGATAAATTGGTGGTTCAAGGGAATTAAAATTTTCTTTTATCTGAAAGAAAATCGTGTTCTACAGATAACTTTTTTTGTTACATATTTTAAATCCTAGGATCACATTAATAATTTCTGTGAATTCCTTAAATTTTAAAATTTCATTTTGAATTATTATGGATTTATTCATCCCAGTTGGAAATCGATTCAATTAATTCTTCAATATTACAGAGAAACTTAACCCATTCGATCTTTTGTAACCTTTAAAACAGGATAACATAATTAGCAAAGAAACTTCGAAAAACATAATTTTACATTCAAAAGCATATAGCAAAGGGCAAGGGAAAATAAGGAAATGAAATCAAAAACATCTACAAAGAATTTTTCATAAACAAAATATGTATTTCAATTTCGAATGGAATTAAAAGACGTCTTTAAACTTTTTTGTTGAATATATTCAACAAAATCTCATAGAATTACATAAAAATCAAGATACAAATGAATTATTTTTAGCTTGATTTTTTTCGTCAAATTTTATTCGAAATACTTTACTGTCTTCAGAATTCTTCAATCCACATCTTTGTAACGTTCGCCATTCCGGTCATTCGTCCATTTTGATTAAATACATTTATCGTTCGTTACACTGCGTTAAATGAAATTCATGAATGAGAGAAAAAAACTATCACCGTATATTATTTTCGTTTCTACTATAAATAATTATTTTATTTTATTTAAAATATGCATGCGGTAAAAGTTGAGCAGAAATATTTGTTTGAGTATTTCAATTATTTTAATACTATTTTCTTCGAAATATATTGTAATAGGAATACAGTTTCGTCAAACATCAACGCATTTTTGTTCAATTAAAAGAAGTTCTTCCTGTGTTTTCAGAATTTTTTGATTAAAATTTTATTTTGTTTTGTCGTGGTTGTTATTTGTACAAAAAAGCCGCGTATTTAAAACATGATGTATTTCTTCTTCGCACACGTTTTATAAAAAACGTGTAATTTTTTTGTTGAGATAATCGCTTTGGTTTTTTAAATATAATCTTAATATGTGGTTTAGGGTTATATATTTACAAGTTTATTGATATTGAGATATTCATTATTAACAATATTTAATCAATCTGTATAATGTTATAGCATTTTACCAAACTCTATTTTTTGTTATAAATTTATATTTATTTATAAATATTTATATTTATTTTTATATATTTATTATATATTTATTTATTTATATTTATTTTGATTATATTTATTACGGCGTAAATATGTAACCATACTCGGTTAAAAAGTCAGCACAAAGTATGGGTATGACAACCTAATCACGATTCTGATACAGTCAGTGGTGCTAAAAGATAAAGGCTAAAAACTGCTGCTCTTACTAATCGTGGTAGTCTGCTTCCTTTATAGAGCGGTTAAGAAATCCCAAATAAAGGATATTATATTTGGAGTAATGACACTGAGGATGTAGCCATATTTGGCATCTTAAAAGTTAATGTTATATTCGAAATTACTCTTATAAGATAGTAAACTAAGTATCTTGTTGGTCTTGCCAAAAGGATCGAACTTTGACTGAAATACTATAAAAATTATTCGCCTCTGAAAAATTTGATTTTGAAGAACAAGTTGGAATACAATTTTGAGCTCTTTGAAAACTAATGTTAGAGGTACCTAGATTGGCGATGGTCAAAGGATTGAACTTTTATAAAAAAATATGCGTGAATGACCCTTGGAAATCTCTTATTTTATCACAGAAAATTTATTTAACAGAACAAAAATAAAATCAATAAAATTTATATAAATCAAATCAAAATGCTTACACTGTTTTAAAAATTTACTACAATAATCGTAGGAATCAATTTTGCCTACATTAATCGTAGTAAAAATATGTTGACATTTGATATTACTATTGAAGAGTAATATTACTTTAAAATATATACTACTCGAAGGGTAATTTTACTAATGTGAATTAATTCGATATGTTCGTTGCTAGGAATTTTACTAACAGCGAGGAAATTTCAACTACAGCGTACGAGTAATTTTACTAATTTTTAAAGTAAAAAATTTACTCTTACCTGGCAATTTTATAAAAACCAGTGTTGCAAAACGTTACTCGAAACGTAACGCAAAAACGAAATAACGAAATGAAATAGCGTTATTAGTAATAATTACTTTCATAACGTTTTAAAAATTAGATTGCGTTACAATAACGTAAAACGTAACGATAACGTTATATTGTATTTCGTTTTTTTGGTATACTTTGTATAATTATATGGAAATAATAGCCCAAAAATCAGTTTTATAAAATCCAACTTATCTGCTCTTCTTCAATTTCTGTGGACGCTTGAACTGAAGGTTTTGGTAATTATAAAATTGTTTGATATCAGTAGCAAAATAATAAACATTTTGTAAAATTTTATGTATATTTCAAGTAATTTCAAGTCTGCACTGGCTGTTTCTGCATCACATGTGTTTTGAATAATTTTAAGAAGGCATATATTTATGCTGGATGCAAATTTTTTTCATGTATTTAGTTATTTAATTTTATTTTACTACGATCTACTACTTTTTGCATGTAAAATTTGAAAAATATTAATTTTTTATTCGCCTATGTATTAAAGTGTTACTCTATTACTGTGATTTGCGGCCTTAAAGTGTCACTTTTTCACCATATATTTTGTTGTCATAGCTACGTCCAAAAAAGCAAAAAAACATTTATATTTGTTTAAATTCTATATAGAATATAAATTTTTATCAAAGCAACCCTTAAATTCAAAACTTCATTATCCAATTAAAATAGTTGTTATCATTTGTTCTCATATTTATACAATAATTTGGAAAACATAACAAATATTTTGTCAAAGGTAACTTGTTCCACATATTTTTATTTCAAAATTTATGCAAATGTATAATATTAATTTAGAATAAACATTTTTTTTAAATATTTTGCTTGCGGCGAATAAAAAACAGCATATGATGCACGGACGTAAGCTATTTTGGACTTAATGTGGGGGCAAATCTCGGCTAGCGCCTCGATTTGCAAACTCCATATACGTCCAAAATCTTTAGTTTTGCTTCCTAGCATCATAATGTACTATTATATTAATATTTTCTTTTTCTAATTTTGCATGCAAAAAGTAACTGTTCATTAGATTTTCGATTTTTGTACATTTAAATAGGTTATAGTTTTAAACATAACATTTAATTTTAAAATAACGTAATTAAAACGTTATAACATAACGAAATATAATATTTTTCTGTTTCATAACGAAATAACGTACCGAAAAAATAAATATAATGTTATAAAAACGAAATGCATAACGTTACGAATTTTTTTTTCGTTTTGCAACACTGATAAAAACAGGTAAAAGTTATTTGATTGAAAAGACATTGAACTTCAAAATAAAAAGTATGAAATTTGTTTCAAAATATTTTATTGCTAAATTTATAATTCCAAAAATACATTTTCTAATAATTATTATTTAAAAATTATAATACTTAAAATTAACAAATTTTAGAATAATCAAAATTGTATTTCATAGTGTTACATTTAATTCATAATTTGTATAATTAATAAGAAAAACGTATTAAATAGGTGTTTTTTAAAGTTCGTTCTTATTTCTTAAAGTTATATTTTAGTTTAAAAAACCTCACACATTAAAATTTTAAAATTAAATATTAAAATAAAATATTTAAAATTAAAAAGTTATATATTTAGTTCATGTAAATTATAGTCGTGTTCGATTTGACTGAAGCAACTGAGCCGAACCGACTGAAGAACCGAAAAATTGAATGCAATTGTTGTTGTTTTTTCAGTTGTTTCAGTCAAATCGAACCTTATATGTCTTTGTTTCAGACCGTTTCAGTGTTTTTTTCAAATTTATACAATTTTCTTTAAAAAATCGGTAGAAATTTATTATGTACATTTTTTATTCTGAAAACAACGTGTATATGTTTCACATTGTTTTATTGTTTCTAGTACTAAAGATTTTTCGTTTGGATATTTGATATTAAAAACCAAAAATGCTGCCAAAGTGGTTCAAAAGGCACCACATCTCTTAAATATTTTGCATTTTATGTAAATAAAGTAAAAATAGTTCTCTGGGAAACCTTTGCTTCGGAAATCAGAATTTATATAAATAAGAAAGTCAATAGGGTCTTGTGTTGTTGAAAAAAAGTAAATTGAATTATTATTACAGATAATTCTTTAGTTTTCTTTAAATACCTTGTAGTCTTATTTTGAATTTAGTGATAGTTTGTGTAATTTTTCATTTCTTAATATAAAGCAAGAACCAAGTATCGCAATGTATTGTTTTGTTTTTCTTTTCTTATGTATATAGTTATAGTTATGTATGAGGTTGCAGCAAATGGAGTACTTGCTATCTGAGAAGATTGTTTTCCTTACAATCTACAATTCCATAATATTTTGAGAAATCTTGCATACTCACACGGGATACATTTTCAAATTTCCAAATCTAGATTATTGATAATTTTTAACTTTTCTAGTTTCAATCAAACAAAGTTTATTTTTTGTAGAATTGATGCAGGTAATATTTTTATATTTAAATATTCGTAGAAGGTTTCTTTCGTGTAGTAAACAGAAATTTTATAAGCCAATGTCGAAATTTTTTACACATACATAATATGTATTCCTTATATGATCAGCTCAATATGAATGGTTAGATTATCATCCGATTATGTGCGTTCGACAGTAGTTTCGTACAATAAGTATACATCATTACTTATCATTTCCCAAAACTTCATATTTATTATTACAGTTTTGTTAGGCTCCAACACAATCACGTGACCAGATATTTTGAAACTGCTTGCTAGAATAAGCAATTAATTGATATTATAGTATAAATATTTCAAATAAAACTCGTTACCTTTGTCAATTAATGCTGATGTGGCTCAATTAGATATAATTTTTAGTAAATTTATTGTTCTAAACCAACTTTTGAACTTCGGTATATAAACTGATGTTTGCTTTCAGAACAAGGTCGCGATAACTTGATAAGGGTTCCAACTTTTCTAATAAACAAAGGATAATAATGCTTCATTTTTAATTTTTTTATTTCAAAATATATTACTTGCAAAAACAAATAATTATCAATTAATTTCTGCAGAGTTTTAATGCTCCCATAAAAGAAAAACATGCAATTACTCCTGGACAATCGTATTGTTGTAGTATTGGAGTCTGTATCAAAATATGGGCTAGTAATTTTTGATTAATGAAAATATTTATAAAGTTACCTTTGCCTTTTTTATTTTTTATTTGTAGAGAAAGCAAATGTTGTTGTCATCTTTTTCCAAAACTCAATGGTTGTGGTTTATGATAACTATCTCCAAATTAACACAAAGTTATACGGGCGAATTTTACTATGTGGTATATATAAAGAGACTAGTCAGGATCAAAAAAAAAAAATTCTTGTATGAATTTAATCTTAGGATGAACTAAAATCCTTACCAAACTTTAAATTGCACATGGAAAATTAAAATGGTAAGAATGTGAGGTATAACTTTAAAGACAACTTTACTGTCTTCAGAATTCTTCAATCCACATCTTTGTAACGTTCGCCATTCCGGTCATTCGTCCATTTTGATTAAATACATTTATCGTTCGTTACACTGCGTTAAAGACAACATTAACTTTAATAGCAACAATTGCGTTTCGTTGCGAGTTTCCTTGACGTTATATTACTTATATTTCATCTTTAAACCAAACAAAATTAACAAATTATTGCATTTAAATAACAAAGAAACTTACACTTACTGTTTCTTATAAATTGATAACTATATAGAGTGAATACTATTATCACTTTGTAAAATGGCATAACAGAAAAATCGAGCGATTATAAGTAGGATTCTTGTTCGATATTCGAAAGAGTAAAGTCATAAATATTTTATCAAGTGCTCAATAAATCAATTATTAAAAATTTAGTTTTTTTTTGTATCGAAAAATTATATACTGTTACGGAGTTAAAAAAAAAATATATAAAATTTTTATTGAAATTGTGAAACCAAAAACACACGAAACTTGTTTTTTCATAATTGTTGTTGGACTGCATGTCCAAAACATGCGGCTCTAATAGTTGGAGAGACAAAAGTTTCCTCAGAAATTTGAGTAGTGCGTCACTAACTACAATGAAGCGATCTGTTCGAGGACGATCATCTTTAAATTTGGCTAACCCGATATCTTTAAGTGATCGATTTGATCCGCTATTCAATAACAACACGGCTGTAAATACAAACACCAATGCTACAGGAGTGAGAAAAATCAAAATTCCGCCGATTGTGGCACACTGTAGTGCAAACCAGATTCATGAATTAATGATCAAATTAAAAATTAAAAACTACAATATCAAGAATACTAATAAAAACACACTACTGTTTACGTACGGCTTAAAGGAATTCAACTTAGCTGCAACCGAACTAAATAAGCTGAAATGTGAATTTTTCTCATACGCTTTAGAAGAAAATAAAACCATCAGATTTGTCTTATATGGCTTACTATCTAAATCAAATGAAGAAGTACTAGTAGACTTAAAGGAAGCCGGTTTATCTCCAGTTAAAGTGGTTAAAGTTGAAGCCAAAAAACCCCGTTACTCTGACGATGCTATATACTTTGTCAGCTTCAAGAAAGGTAGCATTACTCTTAATCAAGTAAGTAACTTCAAATTTATTGCACATACTGTTTGCAAATGGGAACATGTTCGGCCTACCAAAAATAGACCAACTCAATGCATCAAATGCTTCAGATTCGGTCACGGTATCCAAAACTGTCATATGAAGCCACATTGCAAGTATTGTGGAACTGACCATGATGAAATGGAATGTCCAGTAAAGGAAGAAACAGCTAAGCATGTTTGTGTTAACTGCAATGGTAACTATCCAGCTAATTCTATACAATGTCCTCATAGAGAAGATTACATTAAAATGAAAATTAAAGCTCAAAATCGTAATTTTGTTCAACATAAAATAAATAACTTAAGTCAATTTAATATAAATGAACATGAATTTCCGTTAGCACCAACACCTAAACAACAATTACGTTTAGATCATAATCCTAGAGTAAGTAACAACCTTAATTTTAGTAATATTAATGTTAATGATACTCCTCAAAAAGAATCAAATTTGTTTACTAGTAGTGAACTTTTTAAAATTTTCAATGAAATTATTATACCTGGGGGCTATTATTTTGAAAACGTACATTTTTTTGTTGATTTTTAAATTTTTGATTTTTAAAAAATCTGAAATTTTGATATATTGTTGGCATTGACAAAAGGAAAAAAGTGATTTCTGCTTTTATTTTTTGAGTACTCTGAATCGGAGTTATGCGCGGTTGAATTTTGAGGCTTTTTCACGTAGTTTTTGGTAATGGTGGCAATGTTTTGTGAATAGTTGCCACAAATTTCATCCGACTTACGTATATTTTTGCAAGTAAAAAGGAAAATAATTGAATAATTGAAATAAGTAAGTTTAAAATTAATAACTTTTCTCTTTTCCGCTAGGCGGCGCGTAAAACCTTGGTTTACTTCAAAGCTCATATCTCAAAAAGTAGGCTTTTTTTTTTTTTGTTTTTCACAAATTTTAAAGTAAACATATGCAGCTATGAAATTGAGAAATAAAAAGTCAGCAATTCAATATGGATTTTTTCTTACGATTTTTTAAAGTTTGGTATATGAAAAATTCACATGTGTTTTTTTATTAAGTTAATAATCCTGTACTAAATGTGGATCTAATAAATTAAACATTTCATATTTTAACACCTGCAATAAATTTCAACCATTTTCTCTGCGGTTAAATGGCTAAAAACTTATTAAAAATTAATTTAAGTTAAGTGGTAAAATAAAGGAATTTAAATTATTAAAAGGGTGTGTAAAATATTTATTCATTTTAAAAAATGTCTATTCAGCCCCTTTTTACTAATTAAAATCTCATTAGAGGCTCATAATTTTAACATTTAAAATTTCTAATGACGCTCACAAACGGTTTTTGACCAAATTATACTTGCATCCAATCAAAATATATTAAATTGTACCTACCTAATTTTACCTGATTCTACCTATGTCAAAACTATTTCAAGGGTATATATATATGTTGATTGGATTGCCTTATAATCAATTATATTCCAAAATATTTAGAAGACATAACGTTTAGAAAAGATAATAATAGAAATGCCTTTCAAATTGTGCTGTAACTTGTACGGTCTCAAAAATCATCAGCGGACATCAAAAAATGTGAAACTGGTCACACCAGCTGTTATTCAAAAAGCTGCGACCCTAAATTTTACTTTGCGTGATGACCAGTTTATATGTGAAACATGTCGCACTTATATCTATAAAAATAAGGTAAATTTAATTATTTTATTAAAATGAATAAAAATTCATATGCAACTAATATTTTCCATACAGCAGCTTTCATGTTCGGAAACTATCGATAGTGAAATTATTTCTATAAATCAGGATGTTGAAAATGTTCCAACGAACGAAAATATTCAAATACCTCCAGCATCTTTAGATCCATCACCAGTTTCGGTTGATACTATATCTCCACTAGTTCCTGAACTACTTGATGACATTTTAGAAGATATTAACAATGTTCTTGGAAGGTTAGCCGAATCTCCTATCAAACAAAATCATATTACAACAGGAAGTTATAAAAAAATTGCAAGTGTCACATCGGCAATAAGTCAAAGAATATTTCAAGTAGATTCAGTTAAAGTGTTATCACCAAACGAGTAATGTGAATATACATCATGGCTTATGAACCTTAAAAAAGAGTTTAAAGATGCCAGCTGTAAATCAAAACAAGTGTTTTTGTTGACAACTCTACCACGTAAATTTTGGTCAAATCAACGTATCCAGGATGAATTTAATGCATCAAGACGACTGGTAGAATTCGCCATGGATCTGTTGGAAACAGTAGGTCCTTACAGTTGGCCTCAAAGCAAACAAGTGCACAGTTTGTCACAAAATATAGTAAAACAAATTCAAACATACTTCTTATCAGAGGAAATTAGTAGAACAATGCCTGGCCTTAAAGATGTTGTTACTATTACAGAAGGATCGACAAAAATTAAGAAATCAAAGCGGTTGGTGTTATGGACCCTCACCGACATCTACGAAATGTTCTTGGAAGAAAACAAAGAACTCAAGGATTCCACTGTTTTTTACGGGATAACACTACACCCGATAAAATAATTGCCAAAATGTTTTCTTTTTCTGATGATCATAAATATTTCAATTTAAAGGCAAAAAAAAATATATAAATTAATTTTTTAATGTATTTATTTATAATATTGATTAAATTATAATGTTTATAGGAAAAATATTTTTTTAATGTTTTTTTCTAATGTTAGTGTTGGTGATGTTGAAATTATAACAAAATCTTCGATCATTGGGATCTCCAATTCTTATTCTGAATAAAAACCTGTTTCTCAATCAGAAATACACAAAAAATGGTTCAAATTTATTGCAGGTGTTAAAATATGAAATGTTTAATTTATTAGATCCACATTTAGTACAGGATTATTAACTTAATAAAAAAACACATGTGAATTTTTCATATACCAAACTTTAAAAAATCGTAAGAAAAAATCCATATTGAATTGCTGACTTTTTATTTCTCAATTTCATAGCTGCATATGTTTACTTTAAAATTTGTGAAAAACAAAAAAAAAAAAAGCCTACTTTTTGAGATATGAGCTTTGAAGTAAACCAAGGTTTTACGCGCCGCCTAGCGGAAAAGAGAAAAGTTATTAATTTTAAACTTACTTATTTCAATTATTCAATTATTTTTCTTTTTAATTGCAAAAATATACGTAAGTCGGATGAAATTTGTGCCACCTATTCACAAAACATTGCCACCATTACCAAAAACTACGTGAAAAAGCCTCAAAATTCAACCGCGCATAACTCCGATTCAGAGTACACAAAAAATAAAAGCAGAAATCACCTTTTTCCTTTCGTCAATACCAACAAAATATCAAAATTTCAGATTTTTAAAAAATAGTTGTTTTTTTTTCGATGTACGTTTTCAAAATAATAGCCCTAGGATTAAAATCTTGTTGTACTAGGGAACAACAATTTAATTCAATCGTTGAGGTAGCTATTAAGTATGGCGTTGATTATTAATAAGCTTAAAATTTCCACCTGGAATGCTCAAAGTGTGAAAAATAAAAAACAAGAATTAACCAAATTTCTTGTCGATCATAATATTGACATAATGTTGATAACGGAAACTCACTTAAAACATAACCATCAATTTTTTATTAATGATTACTCGTTTTATAGAAAAGATCGTGAATTTCAAAGTATGGGAGGTGTTGGTATTTTAATTAGGTCATCGATCTCTCACTCTTTATTGCCGGATTTAAATTTGAAATGTATTGAATGTATAGGTTTAACAATTAAAAATTCTAATGATTTGGATTTGAAAGTATTTGTTTGTTATTGTCCTAAATCAGATAATAATAATTTAAGAAATGACATCATTAAATTAACAATGCGTAATGAAGCTTATATAGCGGGTGGTGATTTTAATTGTCGTCACACTAGTTGGAATTGTTTTCGAAGTAATAGAGGTGGCAGAACATTATACGATTACTCTGTTAATAGTGATAATTGTATCGTGGTAGCGTCAGATAACCATACAAGACACAGCACAAGTGGTATGCCGAGTGTATTGGATTTGTTTCTTTCTAATAATATTTACCCCATTGTTAAAATTGATACTGTTTACGAGTTATGTTCTGATCACTTCCCTGTTATTGCACAGCTCAGTTTCGATTACTCTAGCCAATCGGTAGGAAACCAAAGGTATGATTACAATAAGACTGACTGGACGGCTTATGAAAACAAAATTAGTTCAAGTTTGCTCAACAACACTATTTATACGGAATTAAGCAGTACATCAGATATTGATTCAGCTATAGAATTTATAACTGATTCCATCATAGACGCTAGACGGTCTTCAACACCCTTGACCAGGGTCCATTATAACGATAAATTAATATTAAGCAATGAAACTCTACTTTTGATTCGTCTAAGAAATACTCGTCGAAGACAATGGATAAGAACTCGTGATAGATATCTCAAAACAATCGTAAACGAATTGAATACTAAAATTAAATCTGAAATATTTTTACTTATTAATCAAAAATGGCAAACAAAGCTTCAAAATCTAGAAAAACAATCTAAACCTTATTGGAAAACTGTTAAAAGTATTAAAAATAAACCGAGGCCTTATCCACCTTTAAAAAATTCTCTCGATCCTGATGGTGCTAGACTGTTTTTAAATTCTGAAAAATGTGATGAATTTGCTTCGACTTTCTCCAACACTTACGTGACACAAATACAATCATCTATTTCTACTGAGGTGGAAAGCGGCTGCAAATCAATAGATGATACGGTTCTTAATGTTGACTCCATTACGGAATGGACTTCTCCAAATCAACTTAGTGGTATACTTAAGAAAGTTCGTCCATATAAAGCACCTGGATTAGATGGAGTTCCTAATATACTATTAAAACGACTCCCCCAATCAGCATTGTGCTTTTTAGCCAATATTTATAATAGTTGTCTTAAACTTAGTTACTTTCCTACCAAATGGAAAACCGCTAAAGTCATCCCGATACTAAAACCGGGGAAAGATCATACTCTTGCTGGCAATTATAGATCAATCAGTCTTCTGTGCTCATTGGGTAAACTTTTTGAGTACGTAATAAAAGAATATATGCAAAATTTTATTGAAGAGATCTCGATTTTAATAGATGAGCAATTTGGATTTAGATACTCTCATTCCACCATTCATCAAGTTAACCGAATAGTTAATTACATCAAAAACTCACGTTCTAACAAACAATCAACAGGTATGGTACTCTTAGACCTAAGAAGTGCTTTTGATAAAATTTGGCATGACGGTTTAATCTACAAACTATTGGAAGCTAATTTCCCCATCTTCATTGTCAAAATCTTGAGAAGCTATCTTAGTAATAGAAAATTTTTTGTAAATATTCTTAATTCTAATTCAAATCTATTCCACATAGCGGCAGGTGTTCCCCAAGGGTCCATTCTGAGTCCTCTTCTTTTTAATTTATATATCAACGATATCCCAAAAATAGTTAATTGCGAAATTGCACTTTTTTCGGACGATACTGCTCTTTACACATCAGACGAACTGGCTGCTCCTATCTGTAACAGATTAAACTCGTATACGAATTTAATTACAGAGTACTTCAAAACTTAGAAACTCGAGATCAATGAGTCTAAATGCCAAGCAATATATTTTACAAGATGTAGGGCCTTGAGAAAAATCCCCCAAACTGATATCATGGTAAATAATACTAGCATTAAATGGGAAAAACAAGTTAAATATCTCGGTATAGTATTAGATCAAAGAATTACATTAAAATCACACATCACGTATATACTCTCTAAATGTGAGCTGCTACTAAAAACCCTATATCCATTGTTAAACAAAAAAAGTCTACTAAATTTCGACAATAAATTGCTTATTTATAAATCGATCGTCCTTTCAAATCTTCTTTACGGAGCCCCCATATGGTGGGATAGTGCAACAACAAACAAAAACAAATTCCAAGTAATCCAAAATAAATTTTTAAAATTAATCAAGAAGGTTCCAAGAAGATATGGAACAGAGCGGCTACATCGCGAAGTCCAAATGCATTATGTAAATTTTTATGCCAATGAAGCTAACCAACGCTATAAAAACAAGTTACATTCTGTAAACAACCCACTAATCAACAACTTGTTAACTAGTGAGAATTATCGCTAAATAAATTGATAATTATTGATGGTTTTATTTAGTTATAGTTAGGCTAAGTATTAGTATAAGAGTAGTTTAGGGTTGTTGTCTAACGATTATAATCTCTTTATGTATAAATTATACAAATCAATGTTAATTTTAAAAACCTAATCTTTCTGTTGTAAAGTCTAATGTAAAGACTGATCTCAGAAATATATTTACTGTATTACTTGATAAGTGAAATAAAGACTTGAAATACCAAAAAAAAAAAAAAAAAAAAAAAAGCGATTATAAGTATATGACAGCGAAATTTTGGCTACTTGATTTTATTAAATAATTTGTTTGCACTAAACAATATTACAGTTTAACAAAGTATGTAATGAATAAAAGTATGTTTATTAGTAGTTTAGTATTTTTATTCAATTACTATAGTAAATTTAATGGCTATAAAGTAAGATTTCAACTTTTTCTTTAATTCTACTACATTTGCCTCAGTAATAATAATACTTTAGGATTGAATACAACCAGTGTTTCAATTATTGTAGTACGAAATATAACACCATTGATTTTCTCTACAATTAAACGAGCAAACATTTACTAGATTTTGGAGCGTTTTTATTTTTATTTTAAACAGTGTACATTAATTAGTTGTCTTCTTTCTTTCAAAACCAGTCCTGTGAAACAAATGTTGATTGTAGGCTGTCACAAATTGCATTCCGAAAATCAATTTTCTAAAAATCTGGACCGTCATCCATAGACGCTTTGTAGAATGCAATACATAACAATCACAATAAAGATGAACGAAATCAAAAGATGAATCAGCATGACAATCATAAATATAAGAATCATTTGTAATTAAATCATTCATTAGCACCTGCTCTCCTAAATCATCACTTGATGCACCAATAAAATGCTGTGATATTATTAAAATGGTTAACTGTTGCATTTTGCAAGGCTAAAAATTCCTCAACTACTACTTTGTACTAGGGATTGCCCGACCCATTTTTATGATCCCGCAGTCCCGGGACTACTGAAAGAAAATCCCCGGATTATGGGATTATCATATTTGCCGGGATTAATCAATGAAAACACAGAATCCTGTTTTGTTGATTTGTATTTTTTTTAATAAATTTTTGGTCATATGCAATGAGATCATATACCACTGGCAATAGCAATGAAAAAATACTTGCTAAGGTTCATATTAGGGGTGCTAGCGGATAAACTTTATTCAGTCAACGCTAGCACCTTCAATATTGTTCCACTATACCATGAAATATTGGCTCATGCACTTGTAGCTCTTCAGGTTGTACTGAGCTAGAAAAACAAAGCAACCCATTAGTTGCGAGTTAACGAATGTCTCAATAACTAGCATAAAGGCAAGGAAAACCGAAACATTTTGAGTATTTAAGTATTTGCAGAACGGAAGCTCTGCTTTTGTTGATGAAACATCAAACATATTTACTGTTTCAACTCGAAGCTCCATAAAAGTTTTTATTGAAGATTAATTAACGTTACATCAGCAGGAGCAGACGTGGGATGTTAAACAGGTGATCCAACTACTTACACTGCAACATCATCGAACAGAGATTACTAAGAATAAGGTTTCACAGTGGCGGATAACCATAGAGGCGGAAGAGGCGGCCGCCTCGGGCCCCACATGCACCTTTGGCCCCCTCGCGACAAATAGTAATGATATTTTATAGGTAATCAAATATCAGATGACTGCGTTCATTCAACCAAAGTTTTTAAACCTAAAGATTTTTTTTTATATTATCCCACATTTAGGTTGTCAGTTTGAATTACTTTTTTTCTTGTATTTATTTCAATAATTCTAATTTGATAGTTTTATAATTTTTTAATGTATTCGATTTCCAATTTGTATCTTTTTTTTTTATATTATAAGTTAGGCTAATGTTAAGTGTTAATTATAATAAATTATTAATTAACGTCTCTGAATATCCGAAGATACCATGCCAACTAGGGATTGGGATTAAGTTTGAATAAATTAAGTTTCTCTAAGAAATTTATGAACGCTAACTTTAAAATTTTGAGGATTAAAGCTATCAGGAAAAACAAATGAAGGTAGCGCATTCCAGAGATGAGAGACTCTGTTGAAAAAATACATAATGTATTTGTAGAAAATTGTCAGATCAGCAACATTTCGTCTGTGCTGTAAAGAATCAAGCTCATTAGTAAGAGTTGAGTTGCCAATCAGTTTAACTCTATTATAAATATATTGGGAATAGAGCATATTTAAAAACAAATTATCTATTTTAAATTAAAATGTATATTTTACGTTTCGGCAAACATCCTTTGCCATTCTCAAAAAAATTTTTTAAAATTAACAAACAACATCAACAACATTCGTTGAAGAAAAAATTATATATACAAAAACAAAAAACACTACAAAGAATATAATTTTAATTTTCAAAAAATAATAAAATTTGTTTTTCGGCAAACGGCTGTAAAGTTTAACTTTACTGTCGCTAGGGAGTTAGCTAAAGTATTACTTTTTAGCCTGACAGCAAAAGTAACGTCTAGCGACAGCAAAAGTAACGCCATTTTTATTTTATATTACGGAGGCTGTAGTTTAGTTTGTTATTTTTTCATACTTATTGTATAACCATTACAACAAAATAACAACTATTTCAATTTTATTATGAAATTTTGAAAAGGCTGCTTTGATAAAAAAATTTTATTCATACAAATTTAAATATCTTTTTCTCTTTTTTGGAAGTAATTATGACGATAAAAATTCATATTTATAAAACGTTTGATGTATTAATTTCATATTTATAAAAAATTTAAACGTTTGCCGAAAAAATAGTGTATTTAATTCGGAGCTAAAGTGACTTTTTGTGTTTCGTCTATAATTGTCGGCCTCCCTGCGGTCGGTCGTCAAACTATAGACTCAACACAAAAAGTATCACTTTAGCTCCTAATTAAATAATGTACTATTGTTGAATGGTTACTAAATTCAAAAAACTATAATTCATACCCTGATGTAAAATATTCAACAATATTATAAAAAAAACTTTAAATAAAAATTTAAAAAAAAAAAAAATAATTTTTAAAATTTATTAACACAAAATAAATAACTCAATGCAAAAAATATCAATTGTTTATAATATTATTATAAGAATTTCCTATATACATCGAATCATTGTTTAAACAATTAGGATTCTTTTTAATGTAAATCATCTCAAAAATTTTTCGTTTTTGCAAATTTGATTCCCGGGCTAAAATTTTAATATTTTCATAGTTGATTTTATGATTCATATTGTATAAATGATGTGAAAGAGCACTATTTTTGTCATCATCAACCAAATTAATTTCTGGATTGACATGCCTTGCACCATTCGAATGCTGATATACTCGTTTTTCAAGCCATTGCTTAGTTTGTCCAATATAAAAAAATCACATTCACAAAAAATTTTATAAACTAACTCAGATTGTTTACCAAGAGGAACTTTGTCTTTTAATTTAGTGAAAAACAATTTATAAAAATTAATATCGCTTCTTCCAACAATTTTTATATTATAAGGTTTTAATAAATTTTGAATTTTTTCAAATAAACACTACAATAAGGAATGGAAATATATTTAAATGTGTCATCATCTAAATTAACAGAAGTTGATAAAACTAAAGGATCCGCATTATTAGAAAGTTTAGTAATTGTGTTTTTAATAATGTTTGTAACTAAATAATATGGATAGCCATTTTTGCTAAAAATCGACTTTAATAAATTAAAGTTTTTTGAATGGAAAATTTTATCTGATAATGTCATAATTTTTTCTGTTAACATTTGAATGGTATTTCTTTTGTAAGAGAAAGGGAGACAAGAATTGAAATTTAGATAGCGTCCAGACCAAGTTTGTTTGTGAAACCAATTCATCGATCTGTGACACGGTGCATTATCTTGGTGAAACAACACTTTTTTCTTTTGCAAATGTGGCCGTTTCTTTGCGATTTCAGCCTTCAATCGATCCAAAAGTTCACAGTAATACTCGCTGTTGATGGTGGTTCCTTTTTGGAGATAGTCGATGAATATTATTCCGTTCGTATCCCAAAATACAGACGCCATCACCTTACCGGCCGACTGTTGCGTCTTTGCTCGCTTTGGATTCGGTTCGTCGACTGCTGTCCACTCAGCTGACTGTCTTTTGGATTCTGGTGTGTAATTGTGAAGCCATGTCTCATCCATTGTCACATATCTACGATAGAATTCCCTTTTATTGCGGTTTAACAGTGCCAAAGACTCCTCCGAAGCATCAATTCGTTGTTGTTTTTGGTCGACTGTGAGCTCACGCGGCACCCAATTTGCACAGAGCTTTCGCATACCCAAATGTTCATGTAAAATGGTAAAAACACTACCATCTGCTATCTTTACAATGTCAGCTATTTCGTGCACCTTCAATTTGCGATCGTTCATAACCAATTTGTGGATTTTTTTTATGTTTTCTGGAATAGTAGCCACATTTGGGCGTCCACTGCGCTCTGCATCTTTTGTGCTGGTACGACCACATTTAAATTCAGCCATCCACTTCTCTACCATTTGTCTCGATGGAGCAGAGTTTGGATAATGTTTATCAAGCCATTGTTTGGTTTCCACTGTATTTTTTTTTCATCAAAAAGCAATGCTTTATTAAAATTCGAAATTCACTTTTTTCCATTTTTTTTTCAAAAACAAAAGTTGCTTCACACAAAATGCTATAACTCACGAATAAATAGTCAGATTGCTGTCAAATTTATACACGTATCGTTTGAAAGTTAGTACTAAATAAAAATCATATGGAAAAAATTCTAGTAACGCCATCTATGTGTCATCCTACGGACTTATTGAATGACCTAGTATAATAATTTTTTAAATGATGATGGACATTTTCTTTAAATGCCTGAGGGGAAAATTCATCGGGAAATACAGAGAAAGGCAATGAGTTCCATAATTTGGCCACCCTATTAAAATAGTCGTTTTGGAAGGACACAGTTCTACAACGAGGTATTTGTACCACAAATGGATGGGATAACTCGGCAGCTCTTATTTGTCGATTATACTGCGCACATGATGGAAGTATATTTTGAATTTCCTTAGAGGAGAATTCGCTAAAGTTATATTTATAGTAGATTGACAATTCAGCCACATTTCTTCTGTGCTGGAGTGAATCAAGCTGGTCCGTTAGTTCGGTATTACCAATCAACCGTATTGCTTTTCTCTGTACAGAGTCTAGACAATTTATTGTTGACTGACAAGCACCTCCCCAAACATGACAGCAGTACTCCATACATGGATGAATAAAGGACTTGAAGATTAGCAAAATTTGCTCGGGATGGAAATACTTTTTACATCGACTCAAGAATCCTAATTTTTGCATTGCAGATTTAGCGAGGTTGAACACATGGTTATTCCATTTCAGGTTATTTTGAATATCCACTCCAAGAAGCCTAACTGATTCAACCTCACGCAATTCCTCATGGTTTATTTTAATAGGAAAATTTTTATGTCGCTCTATTCGTGAAAGACGGCATAATTTGGTTTTGGTTGGATTAAATGAAACAAGATTACGATCACACCATTCCATTATACGCTCCAGATCTTTGTTGATGGAATCAATTAGCAGCTCTCTATCAGTGGTAACTACAGTATGAGATCAAAATTTAAGAGATGCATGTGATGCATGTAATGTGCTGTCATCAGCAAAACTATGGATTGGGTGTACTGTGGAAATAAGTAAGTTATTAATGTATAGAAGAAACAAGGTTGTGAGAGTGCAGAACCTTGGGGAACCCCAGCACTGGTTGTGAAAATATTGGATGTGATACCATCCAAATTAACATGAAATTGGCGACCTGTAAGAAAACTATGAATCCATGAGACAGTAAGATGGTCTATGCCATAAGATTTTAATTTAGCTATGAGGTTTTTATGCCACACTTTATCAAATGCTTTAGAAATGTCAAGTGAAATACTGAATGTTTCACCGTGGTTTTCCAGCGATTTGTTCCAGAGATGGGATACGTAGGTTAACAGATCACCTTGTAACGTCGCCTATATTTCACTGAACAATACTAAAACCAATTCATATTCTTTTTCTAATTCAATAAAAATTTATTTCGATCATTTCAGTTCGGTTTCACAATAATAATAATTTTAAAATTTTCAAATAATTAACGGCCAGCTCAATTTCGAATATGTTTATAAAAATAAACGAACGCTCTCTCATGGCTCAATTTTTTTTCATTTTGTTGCTAAAAATGTGATGTGAAAAAGACGATCACATTTTTGACATCAATTGGTTTTTAACTTTTGAACAAGTGATTCATATTTTTTCATTTTTTCATGTTCGTTCATCGAACAATAAAAGTTTTTATAAAAAAATTCAATGTTTAAAGTTTTAAAACATACAACTTTTCAATTCATTCCGTGGTTGGTTTTTTCTTTAAAAACCAGATTCCACGTTTTAAAATTAAAAGTCCGAGCGGCAGGTATATCCGCTAGAAATAGGTAGATTTCGGGATCAGACAGTTATGTGTGCAATTAGAATCGGATTTATCAGATTACTTTATAAAAAACACTAATTAAAAACAGAAGTATTAAACAAACTTTAAAAATAAACATTATTTTATACAGTTTTTGGGCTCTAAGCACTTAACCTGTACCCCGATATGGCCAATTGTCAAACATATTCAGGAAACTGTTTGCCGCAACATATATACCCAGAAAATATTTTTAGCGTAAGTGAAAAAATGCGACCGTGAAAGTGCCGCAAAATGCCGTTGTACTTCACACAGTTTATTGCAGATAGCTAAAGAACCTTTTATTGCAGATATTTGGCTTTTTAAAAAATGATAGAAATATGCTCAAATAATTAATATTTATAAATTTTTTTACATAATTTGCCCCAAAGGGCCGTTATAACGCTTTGTTTTTGACAGTTTCAAGGCTCTAGACTCTTCACCTGTACCCGGATATGGCCAGTTGTCGAACTTATCCAAGAAATTGTTTGCCGCAATACGCTCAGAAAAAAATTTTGGTCTAGGTCGAAAAATGCGACCGTGAGAGTGCCGCTAAATTCCGTTATACCTCATATGGTTATATATATATATATGTATAATTTTTTTTTTGTTTTTCCGTCTCCGCTTTACATATATAGTCGTTTGGCATATATGAAATCTACCTAATATATGAAATCTACGTAAAACAAAACAAAATTCCTAATAACATATGTAATTGGTTCTATATGCAATTTGAATACAAAACAAAAATTCAAAATAAAAACAATACAAATAAATTGAAAAATTGCATACAAATGCAATCTTCGCAATTTTTCTTTTATATATACAATATCTAAATAACCATGAAGAACAAAAATTTGGTTAATTAGATTTGGGGGTGATCATTATGGTTTTATGTTATTAAATATGAATTTTTTTAAACGCTGTGTGATATTAACACATGTTTTATTAAAGTTTATACATATCTGTTATTTTTATAGGAATTTACATGCTTAATTTTACTGTTTAATTAACACTAACTAATTATTCGGTTGGTAAATTATATAATAGCTCCCTAAAATGTTTTTCATATATAGATCCTTTTGAACGCCTATCGCACAAAGATCTATCAATTTGTTCGAATAGTATTTGCAAGTAAATGTCAACAAAACTAAAACAAAATTCAATATTAATTTTATATAAATTTTCATTTTTTTAATTTTCACATATATTAGGCTTTGTAAGATATGTAAAAGGTTTTTTGTTTAAGCTTATAAAATTGGAGCCTCTAGGGATAGAAAGCTGAAAATTTCTGAGATTATAGTTGAAAAGTTAATCTAAAAGAAAATATGAGTTTAAGCAAAAGAAACTCAAAAATGATGAAGACATGGACGTTTGCGTTTGTTTTTGTTTTAACCGACCCAGGGTCTCAACCTCTGAACTTAAACAATTTATTTTTTAAGTTTTGGATAGATTTATCTACGTATTTATGTTTTGGAAGGTTTTCATTTGTAAGCTTGGTTATTTTCATCTATATCGAGGACAACAAAGTTCAGTACATTTTTAAAACAGCTGATTTTTCAGGAACCTTTTGCGCTGAGGTTTTCATTTTGCAAAAAATGATAAAAAATAGTTTAAATATTCAATATTTATCAATTTTATTTAACCATTATGATTCAAACGGAAGTTATAACGTCTTAGATTATTCGACTTTTAAGGCTCTAGCCGCTTAAATGGTACCCCGATATGGCCAGTTCGCGAACTTGTCCAAGAGATTGTTTGCCGTAATATACACACATAATATTTTTGGTGTAGGTCGAAAAGTGCGACCGTGAGAGTGCCGGATAATTCTGTTATACCTCATATTGTTATATATATATATATATATATATATATATATATATATATATATATATATATATATATATATATATAATATATATATATATATATATATATATATATATATATATATATATATATATATTTATATATATATATAAATTTTTTTTTCATTTTGATTTTCCGTCTCCGCTTATCATATATAGTCGTTTGGCACCAAAATTTTTCCGAAATTCCGAGATGAAGCACGTTACAATAGGTAGATTTTTATATGAAATCTACCTAAAACCAAAAAGAAGGATTGATTGTGTCAAAGTTTTGTGATCAATATAACAACGGTTTCCATTTTTTTTGATGTCAAATAACAAAAGATAGATGTAATGTATATATTGTAATTAGATCCATAAAGTTAAAAATTTTCCTGTTTCTTTATAATAAATTGGATATATTAACAATTAATATTTGGAAAGAACGGTGTATGAAGAATTTTTTTATTTCGTTTGATTTTGTTAAAAACACATGTGATAAAACAAAACGCTATATGATTTGCATGATGAAATCACCTCAGATTAAACAGTACCACGTCTGAGGGATTTGCAAGGGTTTGAGATTATGGTATAGCTGGTGAATGGAATGGTTTGGTTGTAAATTAAAACAACCAGTGGATTAAAAATAAAACGGGAAGAAGAATTTGCTATTTTATGTTAAGGGGAGCTTACAATTATCAAGTTTGAACGTATACATCCATACTGCAAATTGGAAAGGAATCATATTGAGGAATGTTGAAAAGAAGGATCAGTGGGATGGAAAATTAACGAAATAGAAGACACCACATCATCTATATATATATATATATATATATATATATATATATATATATATATATATATATATATATATATATATATATTATATATATATATATATATATATATATATATATATATATATATATATATATATATATATATATATATATATATATATATATATATATATATATATATATATATATATATATATTAGACTGGTCGTTAAAAACTAAATTTTCCGAGACGCCCCCTAGAAAAATTCTTTGTGGTCAAAAAACCACAATGGCACTATTTTTTTTTTTTTTAAATCAAAAGAACACGTGCCGCAAAATCGTCGAAGTTGATTTTTTAAAAAATCCGCAGATTTTTTCAAATATCTCATAAAATATGCAGATGTCAAAAAAAATCACATAACCATTTTTGTAGGAAATTTAATTTTCTACAGAAAAGGTCCGAGTCATTTTTTCCCGAAAACGTATAGTTTTCATGATATTTTGAAAATGAACTTGTAAGTTTTCGAAATTTTTTAAAAACATAAAAAATAAAGATGACGAAAAAGTCCTAATTATCTTCTTATGCTATAGAATGAAATGAAAAAAAAAATATTCGTGACAAAAAAAATCAAAATTAGTGCTTTTTCGTCGAACTTTTCCTCATTTGGTTTTATGAGTTTCGAAGAATTTCAAGTTTTATTTCAAAATATCATCAGAAATATAGGTTTTAGGAAAAAAATGACATGGACCTTTTTTGTAGAGAATTAAATTTCCTACAAAAACGATTATTAGATTTTTTTTGACATCTGCATATTTTATGAGATATTAACAATTTCATCAAAAAATAAACTTCGATGATTTTGCGGCACGTGTTCTTTTGACTTAAAAAAAAAAAAATAGTGCCATTCTGGTTTTTTGACCACAAAGAATTTTTCTAGGGGGCGTCTCGGAAAATTTAGTTTTTAACGACCAGTCTAATATATATATATATATATATATATATATATATATATATATATATATATATATATATATATATATATATATATATATATATATATATATATATATATATATATATATATATATATATATATATATATATATATATATATATATATATATATATATATATATATATATATATATATATATATATATATATATATATATATATATATATATATATATATATATATATATATATATATATATATATATATATATATATATATATATATATATATATATATATATATATATATATATATATATATATATATATATATATATATATATATATATATATATATATATATATATATATATATATATATATATATATATATATATATATATATATATATATATATATATATATATATATATATATATATATATATATATATATATATATATATATATATATATATATATATATATATATATATATATATATATATATATATATATATATATATATATATATATATATATATATATATATATATATA
>OY856186.1:198639761-198653591 GCA_963693315.1 Diogma glabrata | reverse complement strand
TTTCCACAATTTGAATCAACAATATTCGGAATCGTAAAATCTGTATTTACTATTCCACTAAGTTCAGATTCTTTTACTATTAGTACCCAGGCTCAAGTACCACCGATTATTCCTTATACTTTCGAATATTTGTAAAACACTTTTAATTGCAAAATTAAAACTGACTCTCTGATATTTTGTTCGCCTCTTTTATATTCAAAAACAAATAAGCAGAATATTCTGGTACTCACTGTAGTTGTTTCTAGAAAAAATAGGCCACTCCTCCTTTTAATTTCATTAATGTAAACAAATTTAATTTACATTAATTTATGCAACTTGTATTAGTTAACTTTTACTTCATCTTTGAATGTAGAAAACATTTAGGCGGAACGTATTGGTTTTTTATGATTAAATGAAATTAACCCATTCTGGACGAAGTTTATTACAATATATATATATATATATATATATATATATATATATATATATATATATATATATTATATATATATATATATATATATATATATATATATATATATATATATATATATAAATATATATATATATATATATATATATATATATATATATATATATATATATATATATATATATATATATATATATATATATATATATTATATATATATATTTATATATATATATATATATATATATATATATATATATATATATATATATATATATATATATATATATATATATATATATATATAAGTAAGATAATTTCATTTATTTCATATTATTATATTATTAGTATTTCTATTAGTATTTTGGTTTTGCTTTGTTTGAATTCTTTTTTTTTTTTTGAAAAGGAAGAAATGTCGGGCTAGTTCAGCCATATAAGTGATTCCCAAATCTCATTATTCGTGTGGGGACAAACCGCATCCCGTGTATATTTTTTAATAATAATATATATATTTTGTTAGTAAAAGTCCAAGCCGCGATACAGTGGCAGAACAACCTGTTGCATGACTTCTACGAAAACCATACTGCTTATGAATGATCAATAATTCGCGACATTTCCAAATAATCTATCAATTGTAGTTAACATATTTTTCAAACATTTTAGGTAAAACCGACAGAATTGCAATTGGTCTATAGTTGTTAGGGTCTATCTTACTGCCTTTCTTTGATATGGGTTGAACGCTGGCCAGCTTCCAAGAATCGGGAAATATTCCGGTTTATAAGATAAATAGAAAATTTTGTTAAAATTGGAGCTAGTTGTCTAGCAAAGTTTTTAAGAATGAGGGGTGGAATACCGTCTGGACCAGCAGATTTGTTGATATTGATAGAAAGAAGCATTTTACGTACAATATTGCAACGAAAAATAATTGGTTTTATTTTCGCTACAACTGGGGGAATGAGTGTAGGAGAATGGGGGGGTTCAACTATGTTTGAGTTTTCTGCGAAAATACGACCCAAAAGATCCGTCTCCTCTTTCGAGTCGCTCACGGAAATGTCATTCAGAACTAAGGTTGGAATAGAGGATCGAGTAAAATTGCTCTGGACTGATTTAACTGCCTGAAAGAAACTACGTGAGCCAGATGGGTGCTCGGCGAATTTCATTGCTTTCTTCTGGATAAACGGGCCTTTGTCCAAGTCCATTTTGAATTTACTAATATTTCTGGCTTTCTTATAGGCGCTATGGCTTTCAGGTGTTTTATTAGCGTTATACGTCTTGAATGCTTTGCGTTTATTCCTCACTGCCTCATCAACATCCCGTGTGAACCAAGGCTCAGTTTTAGGAGTGATTAATCGATTTGGAATAAACCGCCGCATTCCTTCTTTTATGATTTCGGAAATTCTTATTACCGATGTGCTAGGATCTTGATCAACACAACAAATACTTTTCCAAGGTGTTTCATCATAAAAGTTTCTCAGTCCCTCCCAGTCAGCGCATTTTTAGTTCCAAACCTGACGAGGATTTGCTTTAATTTGTGTCGGTGATGTAAATTGCACTTTTGCTGATATTAGTAGATGGTCCGATGTTCCGAGGGGTTGTTCAACTTTTGTCTTCGTAGTATCTGGTTCGTTTGTCAAAAACAGATCTAGCAAATTATTGTTATGATGTGAATTGTCTGCGATTCTAGTGGGACACTCTATCATTTGCGTCAAACCGTGATAATCTGCGAGTATCAGTTCGGCTTGCCTTCCCACGTCGTCAGTGCGCGATGAATACTTAAGCCATTCTTTGTTATAAATATTAAAGTCTCCAAGAATGACCATTCTTGCTTTGGGGTAGTCCGTTAGCCGTTATTTTATCGATTAGCCGATATTTTATATTAGCCGATATTTATCGAAAAAGGGACATCCTGAGGGAGAATTCGGGGATCTGTATAATCCTATTACAAACATAGTTCCATCAAGACCTGAGATCTTCAGTGCTATAGAATTATGGTGCTTAGAGTTCAACTCGTAGGCCTTAATTCTCATACATGAAAGTGAATCTCGAACAAATACACAGACACCATGCTTGTTATAAAAGGAATGTTCCAATTCGTAACTAGGTATCCGGTATTTATCGAGATCCAATTTCGATGCTTTGCCACTAACAATTGTTTCGGTAAGAAACAATATGTCAGGTTTATTTTTTTCGATGTAGTGAGGAACATCGTTTAGATTCGAATTGAGACCTCTTATGTTGGTGAAGTCAATGCTAAGCTGTTGGTTCACTCTGCTGCATTTTTGTTGAGACAAAGACTTACCTTTTGACATTGCAGGTATAGATACTGATATTCGGCCAGGCCTAAATTTCAACACTACACAATACAAAAGAAACTGGGTATCTCTGTCACAAAAACACGATAGCAGGTTTCATGCAACAGTAGCTCGATAAGAGAAAAGCAAAAAAAATGGGGACACAAAAGACACTTACAAAATTGAAGAGTACAAATAAAGGGTTAAATTTGAAATTCCCACTAACAACTAAAACCAAATTTTACCTTCCCTGTTACCAAGCAATATTAAACAAATTTATGCTTTAAAATAATAAATAAATTTATTACATCAAAGCAATAAAAAATGTAAGATGTAAAATTTTACCTGCCGTTACCAGGTAAATATAAAATACCAAATAATTATCTAAAAAAAAGAACAATCTCACCAATTATATAATTGTACGCCTCCGTTTTTCAACAATTTTATTTTCATAAACACTAACACAAACACAAACACTATACAATACACTTATTTTCTATTTTCGATTACAGTCAAACTTCCATAAATCGAACTTCTATTATTCGAATTTCTCTATAAATCGTATTAATATTTCGAATTAAAATTTTGATTTTCTTTATAAATCGTTTCTATATTTCGAAATTTCCCTAAATCGAACTAAAATTGATGGCTTTTGGTGGTTCGAATTATGGAAGTTTCACTGTATTTGTTTTTTTTTCACACACACATACACTTTTTTTTCTATTTTCGAATATTATTTTTTTTTTTTGTATTTTTTTCTAAAAAAATTTTACCTTCTTCGTCTGTTTCTAGTTGATGAAAACTATGGACTCGTTGATGAAAACTATGGTTGATGAAAACTAAGATATCAAAACCACATTACTAAACGTTGGAGAAATCAGAAACCATTAATGGAGACGTCGATAAGTCATGGTATTTACTCAGGGATGCTGCCAAGGGATGCTGTCTTAAGCGTTGCTAAGGGAATACTTCGACGACCACAAAACCACTCCCAGAAGCCATGGATGGATAAAGCACGTCTTGACGTTATTCAATACAAAAGAGATTGCTATCTAAAATGTCCACAAGGACGCAATACCAGGTCCACGAAGGAGAACTATAAACTGACAAGAGAAGCCGTTACAAAGCTATGTAGACGAACGAAGAGAGAAAGTGTGAGGAGATTGAAAGCTTCAATAAGGAACATCAATAGCGTAACTTCTTTCACCAGGTTAAAACCTTAAAGAAGGGCCCTCAAACTAGATCGACTGCTATTCAAAACGAAGATGGGGAGCTTCAAGTAGAACCTAAAAATATTTTAGATACTTGGGCCGCTTATTTTGAGAAACTTCTCAACTTAAGTGACCAGCAACAAGTCGGACGACGAGCAAAGCGTATTCGTGCGTCAAAGGTACATGTAGATGAACCCACCAAAGAGGAATTCGATGCAGCGCTGTCAAAATTAAAATGCAATAAAGCACCTGGTATCGACGATATAACATCCGAAATGATTGTACATGGCGGTGAAACTCTATCCTTAAGATTGTTTGAACTTGCTCAAATGATCCGGCGAACTGCAACCATGCCACAAGACTGGAACTCAGCTATGCTGATACCAATCCATAAAAAAAGTAATCGCTTACAATGTGCAAACTACATGGGAATTGCTCTACTCTGCACAGCATATAAGATATTTTCCTACATTTTGCTAGCCAAAATCAATCCTTTTGCTGAACAACTGTTTGGAGAATATCAGTGCGGCTTCCGGCAAGGCCGAGGTACCACCGATGCACTTTTCTCGATAAGGATGATTTTGGAAAAGTGTCAAGAGTTCGACATACCTGTGTACCAACCCTTCATTGATTTCAGGCAGGCCTACCACTCTCTCGAACGAGAGACTCTATGGTCTGCTCTGGTGTCAATAGGAATCCCAGGTAAACTGGTATCACTATGCAAAATGACAGTACAGAACTCTCAATGCTGTGTACGAGTAGAGAACGAAATATCAAAGTTTTTTAAAGTCGACTCCGGTTTAAGACAAGGTGATGCTATCTCTCCTATACTTTTTAATTTAGCCTTGGAATATGTGTGCCGTCAAAAGAAACTACTAACAACAATATCTTGTCAATAAACTCAGTACAGATGATTGCTTACGCTGATGATGTTGTCACACTCGGCCGAAGCGAAGCTGTTAGCGAGACTTTCAAGTCGCATGAGAGTGGTGCTAGAAAAATGGTCTGCAAGTTAACTACAATAAAACCAAACATATGAATGTTTCAAGAGAGGCTGAGAAGAAAGATTTGATGTGCGGTGATGAACGAATTTAGGGAAATGCATCTTTTAAATATTTGGTATCAATGCTTGACTCAAACAACAGCATACTTACAGATATAAAAGCTCGAATCGCTGCAGGTAATGGAACTTTCTACTCAATTAAACCTCTCCTTGAATCACCGTATGTATCAACTAACCCCAAGCTCAAGTTATACAAGACATTGATTAGACCAGTTGTGATGTATGGGTCACAAACGTGGACACAAAATGACGATTCGCATTTATCTGTGTTTGAGCGTAAGATCGTATGCTACATATTTGGTCCACTTAAGACAGACGATGGAGAGTACAGAACGCGATATAACGTTGAGATCAGAGACCTTCTTGAGGGTCCAGATATAATAGGTTGTATCCGTTCCAACAGGATTGCTTGGTTTGGGCATGTTCTGCGAGCCGATTTACAGTCTGGAATGATTTGAAAAATGTACGCTAGTACCCCAGGTAGTGGGCGACCGCGAGGTAGACCACGACTGCAATGCGGGAGACGGACGTAATTAACGACCTTAAAAAAATCGGCTGCCATGGTAATTATGTCGCTGTTGCGAATGACCGTGGTGAATATTCGAAGCTCATTAGCGCTCCTACATGGAGCATGAACGCCGTTTAAAAAAAAACGTTTTGTTATTATTATTGACCTTGCTTGAGAAAAATTCCTTCTCATCGGGGCATTTGAGTAAATAATGATGATTTCTCAAGTTAGTAGTTTAAAAAAATCACTTTTTCTGCTCTAGCAAAAAAAAAACGACATAAATATAAACAAAAGTTGACAGCTACAAAACATTAATGGTAAGAAGTGTTGGGTTTCGTTCGGAAACACCAAATCGCTTGCTTATTTTCTAAAATAGGCAACTGTCATTCCACGGGGCGTGATATTGATAGCCGTTCTTCAACAAGAACAAGAATTTGCATTTTGTTTCCGAACAACAAGTTGCCTACATATATCTGTAGGTGGGAGGTAAACTACACCAAGTTACATTTTTTTCAAAATATGTTTTTTTATACTGTTAGAATCAAGATTTTGTTCTATACCGAGAGATTAATAGCACTGAGTCCTAACTAGTGTAGTTTTCGAGATAGAACAATTGTAAATGACACCAAGTCCAAAGCCCTTAGAGGTAAAGAACGTCAAGTGAACAAATTTTGACACCAAGTCCAAATGTTTAAGAGGTAAAGAACATCAAGTGTACATAGTTCTGTTTATGAGTAAATAGTGTTGTAGACGACAACAATGTATTTAGAGGTAAATAACACCAAGTCCACTTAGTCAATGTGTCTTCAGGTTTTAACGTCTTTCTTTTAGTTTCTTAAAAAATGTAAATAATTTTAAACGTTTTTTAACGTTAAACTTACATTGTTAATAATATATTTTGAAGTAAAGTTTATAAAAAAGCTTTTAACATTATTTTTGGAAACACCTTGTATGTACAATTGTCTTGGACTTGGTGCTGTATGTTTCAAGGGACTTGGGAATACTAAGATCCATCATTGTGAGGTAAAGCACATTAAGTCCTTTTTAACAAATAACCGTTACATAATATGACGTAATTTAATTAAGGATATCATGGAAATTAAAAAAATTACAAAGCAAAAAAAATTTTCGGGGTGAGGGAAGCAGTTAATAGAGATATAGCAGGGTTTGTGATTTTCAAACAGTTTTTTGGCTTTCCTGTAAAATTTTAAAAATGTTTTAAAAATGTGACTTAGTGAGATATATGAAGTATTAAAAATTAATAATTATGTATTAAAACTTATCACAATAATTATAATAATATAACAACAGGAAAAACAAACTAAACACAACACAAAACATGTTTGGTTTGTGTGAAAAAATTATTATTTGCAGATTTCAAATTATGAAAAATAAAAACAAATGATTTAAGTTTTGAATTTTTATTTGATTAATTTTTGTATTAAAATATTGATGTAGATTAAAAAAAAAACAATTTTCACTAAGAGGGCCAGGCGTGCTTCGCTACGCTTATAAATAAAGTTTTTGCGTAGACATTTTGTTGACGTAGAACCAATAATTTCAAAAAGTGGTAATGAGAAATGCTAGCATATAATTTTTAATTTTTCTTTTTAAATATATGAATGAAAAATAATCAGAACTCTAGCTGATCAGTTCGGATATATGACAAATTAGCGATCAAATAAGTTTTCAAGTAAGCTTATTAGATCTCTAACTTATTTTATCACTAATTTGTCATATATCCGAACTGATCAGCTAGAGTTCTGATTATTTTTCATTCATATATTTAAAAAGAAAAATTAAAAATTATATGCTAGCATTTCTCATTACCACTTTTTGAAATCATTGCTTCTACGTCAACAAAATGTCTACGCAAAAACTTTATTTATAAGCGTAGCGAAGCACGCCGGGCCCTCCTAGTATAAAAAAATAAAATAAAGTTTTAAGTTTTAAATTTCATTTCGTTTTTGTTTGTATGAAACTTATAATGCATATGTATATAAAAAATTTTTCGTATATAATAAATTTTTTATTTATGATCCGAAAAATCCCAAAAATCTTTAAAACCTAAGTTACAGTAATATCAGTTAGCACTGAAAATTTGAAAATAATCAAAATTCGAATAAAAAAGCCTAAAGCTCCAGAAAGTTTTTTACTTCACCACAATTTTAAATTGTGTGAAGTAATGCAATCTACCGTGAAAAAAAAAAATCTTACATACCCCAAATTTTATTTTTTCTTTTGTTTTGGACCATCCTCTATCTAAATAGCCAAAAAAATTTGGTGAACGTCTGTGTATGCGTGGGTGGGTGGGTGGTTGGTTGAGTTTTCTGCATAGGATCTTGATGAAACTTTGGCAAATGATACAGGTTCACTTGAAAATGGAAGATCTGGATTCATTTCAATTCAATTTGGACAAAATGGCGGGGGTCTCCCGAACACCTCTAAGTTTAAATCTTGAATAACTTCTGATCGCGGGCTATGATTTTATTGAAACTTAGTATATAAGGTTTTAGTACTGTTTCCAATATTTCTGCATACCAACTTCCGACTTGTCACTTCCGGTTAAAAAGTTTTTTTTCAAGTGTTTATCCCTACTGTAGCCTACAATTACCGATCGATTTTCATGAAACGTAAAAGCTTTTAAATAACATGAAAAAGATTTTATCAGCGTTTGGAGCACATTGGATAAAGGGTTGGGGGGTCCACCATACAACAGGTGGTTTTTTCCAGAAAGTTTTTATGTTTGTTGGGAGCATAAAACATTCATTCGTGAATGAATTTTGATGACACTTTGGAAAAAGATGCAAACATGTATGACAAGGAACTGATTTGAGCGATAGTGAACAAAGTGGTGGGGGGTCCCTGGAGCACCTGTTTTTTTGAAAGCTCTGTAACATCTGTACCTGATAAGCGAATTGGATGAAACTTGGTACATGAGCATGTATTACGGTTCACAATAGTTCTGCATCCCAACTTTCGGTTTTTCACTTCCGGTAAAAAAAAATTTTTCGTACTTTTTTGAAGTTTTTTCAGTGTCTTTATGCACAGTACAGCCTACAATAATGAATTGATTATGATGAAACTTATGGAATAGGGTTCCAATTAGTGTGAGAAAATTATTATCATGTTTTGGGACACATTGATCAAAGTGGTGGGGGGTATACCATACAAATGCTGACTTTTCACACTTTGTTTTTTAAGTTTGTTGGCAGCATACAAACTTCATTCATTAATCAATTTTAATGACACTTTGAAAAAAGATGGAGACTTAAGTAACAAAGAACTGATTAGTTTTTGGATAATATTGGAATAAGTGGTGGGGGTCCTCCCGAACACCTGTTTAATGTGTCACACTTTTTTCAATGTTTGTTGGGAGTACACAGCATTCGTTCGTGAACGAATTTTGATGACACTTTGGAAAAAGATGCAAACATGTATGGCAAGAAACTGATTAGTTTTTGAGCGATAGTGAACAAAGTGGTGGGTGGTGTCCCATACACCTGTTTTTTCTAAAGCTCAATAACATCTGTACCTGATAATCGAATTGGATGAAACTTGGTACATAAGCATTTAGTACAGTTTACAACAGTTCGACATCCCAACTTCCGGTTTTTCACTTCCGATAAATTTTTTTTTTTGTAAATTTTTGAAGTTTTTTCAGAGTCTTTATGCACAATACAGCCTACAATAATGAAGTGATTATGATGAAACTTATGGAAAAAGGTTCAACTAGTGTGAGAAGATAATTATCATCTTTTGGGACACATTGATCAAAGTGGCGGAGGGTCCACCATACAACTGCTGACTTTTCACACTTTGTTTTTAAAGTTTGTTGGGAGCATACAGACTTCATTCATTAATCAATTCTAATGACACTTTGGAAAAAGATGGAGACTTAAGTAACAAAGAACTGATTAGTTTTTGGACAATATTGCGATAAGTGGTACGGGGTCTCTCGAACACCTGTTTACTGTGTCATCATTTTTTCAATGTTTGTTGGGAGCACACAGCATTCGTTCGTGAACGAATTTTGATGACACTTTGGAAAAAAATGCAAACATGTATGGCAAAGAACTGATTAGTTTTTGAGCGATAGTGAACAAAGTGGTGGGGGGTGTCCCATACACCTGTTTTTTTTAAAGCTCTATAACATCTGTACCTGATAATCAAATTGGAAGAAACTTGGTACATAAGCATTTAGTATGATTTGCAAAAATTCTGCATCCCAACTTCCGGTTTTTTACTTCCGGTAAAAAAAAATTTTTTTTAATTGTTTCCAGTTTTTTCAGTATCTATATGTACTACACTACACTACAGCCTACAATAATGAAGTGATTATGATAAAACTTATGGAAAGGTTTCAATTAGTGTAACAAGATAATTATCATCTTTTGGGACACATTGATCAAAGTGGCGGGGGGTCTACCATACAACTGCCGACTTTTCACACTTTGTTTTTAAAGTTTGTTGGGAGAGATTTCATTCAGATTTCATTCATTAATCAATTTTAATGGCACTTTGAAAAAAGATGAAGACTTTAATGACAAAGAATTGACTAGTTTTTGGACAATATTGGGATAAGGGGTGGGGTCCTCCCGAACATCTGTTTATTGTTTCAATGTTTGTTGGAAGCATACAACATTTGTTCGTTAAGTAATTTTGATGACACTTTGCAAAAAGATGCAAATATGTATGGCAAGGAACTGATTAGTTTTTTTAGCGATAGTGAACAAAGTGGTAGGGGGTCCTCCAAGCACCTGTTATTTTGGAAGCTCAATAACTTCTGTACCTGATAATCGAATCGGATGAAATTTGGTACATACACATTTAGTACGGTTTACAACAGTTCTGCATCCTAACTTCCGGTTTGTCACTTCCGATAAAATGTTTTTTTACTTTTGCTCGTACAACAGAATTTATGTTTGTTGGGATACTACTGCCTGCTTTAATATTTTTATTATTATAACTACGAAGTCCATAATATTTGTTAGCTTTTAACTAAAGTATTTGATGGATATTAGCTCATTATATATCCAGAACACTATGTTTCCAGAGCTGTGGTGAAGTCAGCCTATGCATCAGCGTCGCAATATTTTTTAACGTATTATATAAGAAATTTCTAGTAAATAAATGAAACCCAAAATAAAATATAAAATTTATATTTTTAATAATAATATTGTAAAATAGAATTTTTTTGCAAGCGAACACAAAATTTGTTTGTTATGCGCATATTATTTGCACATGCGCATATTGTTTGCACATTCAGTGTCTCGATTAAAATATTAAAAAAAACTATTGGGGTCCCATTGAAATGGACAAAAAACGCATATAATTAATAAATTAATATTGAAATTCAACCAATTATAATAGAAAACCAAAAACTAGTAAAAATATTAATGATTTTGTAGGCAATGTAACAAAATTTTGATAGTTAAACATAATTATTATAAAAATAACGACGCCTATGGAAACAAATATCACAACAAACAAATGGTACGAACTAGAAGTAAAAATTTAACTAATATAATTGTTTTGAAAACAAATTTATCCCAAAATAAATAATACATCTCTGTTTTACTTTTTGTCTCATCTTTTATCTCTTGCTGCGTCCTATCTGTCAAAAATTCGCTGGCAAAAAAATTCTACTATATTTGTTTTGTTTAAAATCAAATAAAAACCGCAAATGTCACTTTTATATCTCAGTTCTTATTTAGGATCTCAAAAACAGCGAGTCCAAAATAGGCGATCGAATCGCCTATTTTGAAATAGAAATGGAGTTTCCGAACAACTTTATCTGTCATAGGCATAAATAGGCAAGAAATAGTTTAAGAACGACCATTTTCAGCCACAAATGTCAAAATAGGAAAATAAGCTAGCGAACGAACGAACCCTTATTAAACTTAAATTAATATTTTCTAATTTCAGGCTGATTCTTGTAACAATATTTAGTCGTTTGGTACCAAAATTTTTCCGAAATTCCGAGATGAGGCCCATTGCATGCAATAGGTAAATTTTCATATGAAATCTACTAAAAAACCTAAAATATGTCTATAAATAAACCAAAATCGCATAAAAGTATGTCCGAATGCATTTTATACATAAGTTTTTTTGCTCTTATACGAATATTATATATAAAAGAAAATTGCAAAAAAGGACAACTTTTCATAACTTTCTGTATTTTCTGAACTCCTAATCATCTGTTTAACTATTGAAACGTGCCCTACTGTTTCTCAAGGGCCATTATAAACCCTATGTTCATCTGTTTGTATATCATTTGACTTATAAAAAAAGTTATGTTATTTTCGTTTCTTGACATTATCATCTGTTCGCTTGTTTTTTATATTGCATAATTTAATTTAATATTTTCATTCATTCATGTTCAAAAGAAAACGAAAATTATATTAAAAAGAAAAATGTTAAACATTAAAAAAGTTGTAAAACAAAAATTAAAAATGAGATTTGAGAATGAAAATAAGACAAAACTATAACCGCAATAAATATAAATTAAGGACACCCATCAAATCACACTCACAAAATCGTTGTTGGTTTTAGTGAGGATAGAGTAAAAACGTTGAAAAAATGCAAAAAAATCGTTTATCAGAAGTTATAAACTGGCAGTTGGCACGCAGAACTATTGAAACTTGTGCTACATGGTTATGTTCCAAGTGTCTACAAAATCGATTATCAGGTACTAAAGTTTTTGAAGTTTTAGAAAATTGGTGCTCTGGAAACACTCAACCACTTTGTCTAATATCGCTAAAATACAAATCAGTTTCTTGCTATACATATATGGGTAGTTCTACACACGAAGGAAGAAAACGGAGCTAATTACGGCACGACATGTTTTTTGCGTATAAGTTCTGGCAAGTAGTCTTAGTTAAAGTTGATGACGTTCTTTCAACTTTTCTGAATGTGGCCAGTCAAAAAAAAAGAATACAAGAGTCACAATAAAAAAAAATACTGCTTACTCCTAAATTAACTCAAAATTATCTCAATATTATCTCAAAATACGAAATAAACATTTATTTAAGTCAAAATCCCAAATATTTAAGTCACTTTGAGACCAGGGGACTGATAATTTATCAATTTATCAGTATTTCGCTTAAAAATGACAAAATTACGTCTAAAAAAAATAACCGGATTCTATACCCAGGCAATACATATTCACGACGTATAAAACTACAAAATTACCTGTAATTAAAAGGCATTTTACGAAAATACTTGCCACTGATAATTTGAGACCAGGGGACTGATAACACTAGTTTACAAGAAAAATCTCCCGAAATAAAACTCAACTTTTCTTATAGATTTGGACCTCCTGAACACGAATATCATGTTAACTTTTTTTGGTTAGCTCTTGTTTTTGAGATATTCACCAAAAACCAAATTTTTTGGTGATCAAAAATGTTGTTTCGGTTTTTGGGTCTCATATTTTACAAAACAAACAAATTAAATATATTAATAAAACAAGTGCATAGTAAACATGCCAACAAACATTTTGAGTTACATTTTGTAAAAATCCGTTAAGGATTCTGGAAGTTACAGTCGAAAAAAGTTGAAAAAATACGAAAAATTCACGTTTTTTTTAAATTTTTCCATTTTCAACACCATAAATTTTGAACAAATAAAGACACTAATTTTTTTTAATTTCTTGGAGCCTATAGTAGTTTCAATTTTCTTTCTTTTAAGGTAAAAGATACGAATATTGGTGCAGTTTGCACCAAGTTATTCAAGTTTTTCCAAAAAAAGTCAAAACTCAAAATTTGGAAAAAATAGTTTTTTACTTAATTTATTGTGCCATAAATAATAATTTTAAATGTTCAGTTGTTCTCAAACATCAGTAAAGAATTATTTTAAAATAGTAAAGTATAATTTCCATTTTTGTTTCCCAAGTTGGGAATTGGATCGATATGAGACGTATATAGAAAAATATAAACAAAAGATAATGAATTGTGAGGAGAGGCAAAACATCATAACATCAGAACTATTTAAGTTAGTTCAAGCACCATAAAGTTAAGCTCCTATTTATGTCTATTAATACCTGTAAGGTTTGTTTCTTTTCTGTTTTTGGTTTTTTGATAATGTAAATTTTTTTCTATCACCGCCCACCTTGTGTTACTCCTTAGGTTTATGATCATTTAAAGTTTAATTTAAGAAAGCAATTACTTTTCCTTTTTAATAGTTTATCGGTTTTTCCAACATTTGTTTAATTAGTATAATTTCTTTTTAAGTAGATTTTGGCGTATGATTAGTTGCAAATATAATCTCTCTGAGGATAAATTTAATTCCAAACGTTCAAGTGAAAATATTAATTAAAAACGAAAAAATATTACAAATATAAA
>OY856186.1:198587261-198634761 GCA_963693315.1 Diogma glabrata | reverse complement strand
AGAGTCATATCGTTCAGCGCTTGAATATTCATTTACGTGGTCAGTATCGAATGCAAGATATTGACCAAGCCCAAGAAGATCTATCAGATATTGGACACAAAGGTTCGAAGCTGGAAGGCTAGAAGCGTATTTTAGATATAACCAGGCGTTGAAGCAAATGCAAACAAACCAGAATTACTAATACTATTGGCAAATGCCGAAAAATTTTAAATGGGTTGGAAAAACGAGTACATGGGAACCGCGAATCCGTCGATTGCGTGTCATTGGTCGAATACATAACGTAAATTATGTTGCTCAACCAGAATGCTTCCATTTGCGAGTACTTCTCTATCATGTGAAGGACGCAACAAGTTTTGATGATCTCCTTACTGTGAATGACATTCGTTATGCGACATACAAACAAGCTTGCCTAGCTCATGGCCTCGCCTTCGACTATAAACAGTGGATAGATGGTCTAGAAGAATCAGCACTGTCCAAACGCCTTCGGTAATGCGAATACTCTTCGTTCAGATTCTTATTTTTGGATGTCCCGAAGATCCAAAAGGTCTCTGGGAGAGATTCAAAAATCAGTTGGCTGAAGATTTTATTCTGCAAGCACGACGAAATAATAGATCTGAGGATGCTGCAATTAAACTTGCTTATCGTATTATTGCATTCAAGTTAAATACGACAGCAACAGAAGGTCTAAATTATCATTTCTGGGTGGAACGATATGGTATGGACGTCATTGACAATTACGAAGATGACCAAAACATGGACGTTCTAAATTCTGCAAATTGCTACACATATAGGTCCTACGGAAGTTTCCATTACAAAACAATACAAAGCTTGCTATATAAAGTTAAACCAATGCTCTTTGCATCAATATTTAACAGAGTACTTGGAGTAAAATATGAAGCTTGTTGTTTAAAAATGTCTGTTATTTGCATTAAATAATATTGCGCGTATTTTTTTTTAGTATGACATTTTAATGCAAATTACATCATAATTTCGAGTTACTTTGATTATTACGCACCTGCCTAAATTAATCTAATTAAATTAAAACAAATTACAACGGAAAAAATTAAAACATACATACCACCTTAATCACTATTATTATAGACTTTCAGCTGAGAAGCGATAACTAAAACATTTTATAGATATGCATTAAAATTAGGTTTAATGCAACATTTACTCTACAATTCAATAATAACCTGCAACGCATAGCTCCTATTGCAAGACTTGCTTTAAATATTGCAGTTACTTTTTCAACTGTGTATGTTGAAACAAAATGTTTTTTCATAGATGGACCAGGTGGTGCCAGTAAACCCTTGTGTATGAGACCTTGTACCACTCACTTTGTGGCCAAAATCGCAAAGTTAAATGTATGGCATTTACTGGAATCGCATCAACTGTATTGCCTGCTGGACAAACATCACACAAAACATTTGGTCTGAAAGTTCCGCTTTCGTCAGATTTAATTTCCAGCATTAGACCTGGTTCAATCAAAGCTACAAAACTTGCTCAAGTTGATGTTTTCCTTATGGATGAGGCACCGATGTTACCAAAGTATAGTTTACAAAATAGGGATCAGTTGTTGCGGTCTATTGCAAATCCAAACTTGCCATTTGGAGGGAAAATTTTAGTCGCTGGAGGTGATTTCCGTCAGTGCTTACCTGTTCAACTCCGAAGCAACCGTAGTGAAACACTCGATTTGTCGATCAAAAAAAGTCATCTATGGAAGCATTTAAAAAAAATTGCGTCAACAAAAAATATGCGTGTCGATCCTGATCAGGAAGCATTCGCAAAGTATATCCTGAAACTGGGAAATGAAAATCTTCCAAAAAATGACTTCAATGAAATCGAATTACCTGACGATATACTTTCCAGTGGTAATTTAATCGAAGAAGTACTTGGAAATTATCTTGCGAATCAAAATTACGATGGAACGAAGGAATGTGTTATTCTCGCGCCGCTGAACAGAGAATGTCAGTAATATTAATGCTGAGATCGTCGATCGTCTCCCAGGAGAATACAAATCGTATATAAGTCATGATTCTGTGAAGGATAAACAGGAAGGAGGTATTGAATTCACGCCAGAATTTCTTAATTCGATTGAAATTGCTGATTTGCCATCCCATGAATTAAAACTAAAGAAAAATACGATAATTATGCTAATGCGTAATGTAGATATTTTGGAGGGTATGTGCAATGGAACACGTCTGATTGTTACCGAATTATGCAACAACGTAATTAAAGCAAAAATAGTTACTGGGGACAAGAAGTACACATTCCTCGAGTTACGCTCGGCTCCAGTAAAGGTCAACTTGGATGTACAATACAACGACATCAATTTCCGCTTCGACCAGCGTTTGCGATGACCGTGCATAAATCCCAAGGGTAAATGTTCGAATTTGTTGACGTCGACCTTCGTACACCTGTTTTTAATCACGGTATGTTGTACGTAGCATTTTCCCGTGTTAAACGACAAAATAACTTAAAAGTTCTATTACCACCTGAAAATGAACGTCGCGTGTATAATGTTGTGTGGAAAGACGCATTGAACGATGAAACTTCTATATAAGTCTTGATAGTGACAGCGACGACGGTTACCTCGGCAACATCAATTTTATGTCTCAGCCGAATAAAATAAAATGCAATTAAAGTTGTTTTGCGAAAAAAGTTAAAAAATTGTCTTTCTTTTCACCGAGCATAGCTCGGTCTCCTGGTACTATAGAGTAATGTTATGATTATTTACACATTATTAAAGCGTCATTATTCAAAATTATTACTACAGTGTAAATTTTTCTCTACACACTTAGAATCATTGATTATTTAGTTTACCAGCTTTGACTTTCAAGGTGGGACACGCCAGGGGACTGAGAATTTGACGTTTTGAATAATTTTTTTTTGTAAGAAATATATTTCGAAACGGGTTTGTTTTGGGTGATCATCTAGACATAGTTAAGGTTTACAAATTTCATTTGAAAAACATTTTTTTTTTCATATTAATATACGAAATAAGCAGAGCCGTCCAAAATTCTCATGTTTGTAGAACTACCCATATACATCTTTTATCGAAGTTTTATCAAAATTAATTTATGGAAGTAGACTGTATATGCTATGTTCCCAACAAACTTTAAAACCAGAGTGAGAAGAGAAGAATCACCGGTTGTATGGTTGACACACCATCCCTTTTCCCATGTACTCCGAAATCTAATTAAAAACTTGAATTATTAAAGCCTTTTACCAAACGATTCATGAAAATCGCTTCAACTGCGTAGACAGTAGCCAAATTCTGGAAAGGTGCGTGGTGCATTAACGTTAAGTCATAAAGTTAACTGCTTTTACCATTTTTCAAAACCTATTTGTTAAGTTGTGCGAAAGTGATAATTTCCTACTAGTGTGTTATTGAAAATTTTAAAAAAAAATTGTGCTACAACTGCAAAAAACAACTATAGGTGAGCTCTGTATCGTAAAATATAGTTTTTATATATAGTATCTTGTCGGTTTTTCTTACTTTTAATCACCCATTTTTCTACCTGTTATTTAATTTTTAATTATTTCTGAAATCCCATTTTTCCATTCTGTATCTTTCCTTCTCTTTTATAACAGTTAATTTATGTATTAGTTCAATAGTTTCAATTCTAGAGCAAACCCTTTATTATTAAATTTAGTTTTGGTTTATGTAATGTTGTGTTTTAAATCATACCTAGTAATAATCACAAAACGCTTTAGTATTTTATTTTCTCAGACCACCATCTTTACCTTTCTTTCTACTTTGTTTGAAAGCCTATGAGTTGAACTCTAAGCACCATAATTCACTGGCATTGAAGAACTCAGGTGTCTACAGATCCCCAAACTCTCCATCAAGTTGTCCTGTTTTCGACATGCTATCGTTCAACCTCGACAAAATTAGCGCAAACTATTAGGCAAGACTCGTCATTCTTGGTGGCTTAACATACCCAACAAAGAATGGCTGAAATACTCATCACGCACTGACGGCATAGGAAGACAAGCGGAAATGATGCTTGCGGACTAACATGGCTAACATAGATGATAGAGCAGTCAACTAGAATACCAGATAATTCTGATCATAACAAAAATCTATTTTTGACAAATGAACCAGACACAACGCAGATCAAAATCGATCAACCCCTTGGATCATCGGATCATGCACTAATATCTACAGTGGTAAACTTTACTTCACTTACACCTATTAGAGCCAATCCTCGTCGCGTTTGGAATTATGAAAAAAGAGGGACTAAGAATCTTTTATGAAGAAATATCTTGGAAAAACGCTTGTTGTGTTGAGCAGGATACCAAACCGTCAGCTCAAAGAGTTTTTGAATTCATAAAAGATGGAATGCGGCGATTTATTTCAAATCGATTAATCACTCCTGCAAAACTGAAACTTGGTTCACGCGGGATGTTGATAAGGCGGTGAGGAATAAACGCAAAGCATTTGAGGTCTACAACTCAAATAAAAAACCTGAAACCTACTGTGCCTATAAGACAGCAAGAAATATTAGTAAATACCAAAAAGATTTGGACAAAAATGTCTTTATTCAGAAGAAAGCAAAAAAATTTGCCGAACACCCATCTAGCTCTCGCAGTTTCTTCCAGGCAGTTAAAGCTGTCCAGAGCAATTTCACTCGATCTTCTATTCCAGCCTTAGTTCTGAATGACATTCCCATGAGCGACTCGAAGGAGAAGGCAGATCTTTTGGGTCGTATGTTCGCAGAAAACTCAAACATAGATTCAAACACTCATTCTCCCAGTTGAAACAAAAATGAAACCAATTACTTTTCGTTGTAATATTGTAGGAAAAATGCTTCTTTTTATCAATATCAACAAATCCGCTGGTCCAGACGGTATTTCACCCCTCGTTCTTAAAAACTTTGCTAGGCAACTAGCTCCAATTTCGCACTTCAATTCCACTCCAATAGACGCACTTTCTCATGAGCAAATGTCAACTCCGGAGCATATTCCCTACAACGAAATTGCTAATGCTCAGTTTCATGACCTCGAGCTGATGGAATTAGTGGACACTAGTCCTACGCTAAAATTCCCAACAATGCCAGAATCACTAGGACAATCTTTCAAAACTCTTTTATGTGATACTTCGTCAGGCAATATTCGCCATTTATTCCAAAGCAATTTCGTCAAGCTGTTTGTGTCAGTTTTCACAATTTATCCCACCCAGGAGTCCACAGTTCAATCAAACTCTTTACTGATAAAGTCATTTGGTCAGCCATAAAAAATTGTATGGCAAATAGCCAGCCTGTCTTGCCAAAAAATAAAAGTCTCTCGCCATACTCAATCATGCCTTTGGGTAATTATCCCTCAACTTCATAAAGTTTTAAAGAGATGTATGGACATTATTGGTCCAATGCCTACTTCCAAGGACAGTCACTACTGTGTCACAATTATTGACCGCTATACTCGTGGTTTAAAGCAATTTTTATCTCGTATATCACTGCTAAAATGGTAGCTTCAGTTCTTTATTCCAATTGGATTGCTCGTTTCGAGGTACCTTCATTAATCGTGATCAGGGAACCCAATTCGAATCGAATCGTTTCAATGAGTTTTCTCGGCTTACAAGCTTATCGGTTTCGAACGTAAACGAACTATAAGTTATAATCCTAAATGTAACGGACTCATCGAACGTTGACACCAAACTCTAAAAATTGCTATCATGGCCTATGGCCTATCACGGGCTGGACGATTTTACCGTCAATATTACTCGGCTTACGAACCACTTTCCGTGAAGACTTTCTATCTTCATCGGCAGAGCTAGTCTACGATACTACTACGATACTAATATACGTCTTCTATACGTCTCGTCTGGAGAATTTTTACCCAAAATTCTGTTACCACTCCTCAGCTCCATTTCGTTACACGACTGAAACAACATTTATATAATTATATTTATATCATAATTATATTCGTCCCTCAAATGCTATATATAAGACACAATTCTCCTAAAGTTTCCGTTTCCAAAGCTCGCGAGTCTTGTTCGCATGTTTTCTTACGTGACTTAGTACGTAAATCACTCCAAGCACCATATGAAGGTGCGTTCCTAGTTAGCCACGATGATAAAAATTTCGTTATTGACGGTAAGGGTCAACATATTCGAGTTTCCATCGACAGATTAAAACTTTGTTTTAAGGAACTATCTGAAGATGACTTAACTCAAAACTCACCAGCTTCTAGTACTAATCTCAGTCGCGCAGACTAAACAACGTCTTTTACAGATAATGTCCATCCTACTCCTTCGAACACATCCTTTTCTTGTACGTGTACCTCTATGACTACGAAACAACGTGACGCAAAGGTTACTGTATCAACTAAAAGGGTTATATTTAATCCCATTCCTCAACAACAGCTGTTGCACTCAGCATCTATAATTTTATACGAGCCGGTAGAGCAACTAAAGCTACCGCTCGCTCTTTTAGTACTCTGTCGCACTAAAACCTCTCCTATAGTTATAACATTCTTACTTTTATTTCGTCCCATCTTCGATGGTACTAGGCGAGGAGTATTGTGGTGAGCATAGCTTTAATAAATTTTTGTTTTATTTGCGTTATTGTATGGAGATTTCAGCTGTAAACACACTATAATAGTAAGCGTCGCGCTATCAAACGTCAAAAAGTAAATGTTTTTCTTTAACTTTTAACACAAATAAGTTTGAATAACACAATTTAAACATACATTTTGACAAATTTAACTATTTATAAATATTTTGAAAAATAAGTTTAAAAAATAAATCTTGATGTAATTATTAAAAATGTAAAAAAAAATCAAATCACATTGACATAATGTCAATTACAACTGACCAACACATTTAACCAATTTGATTACCAAGTTGATTTTTAGGTCTACTTCCGTTTAAATAGTTTATTCACTTTTGATTTTTCTTTGTTTTCTTCTTTACTTTTTTTCTCTTTGCTATCTCAATTTTAGTTTGTTGCCACTAGTGAGCCTACATAAATAGAGAGTGGACAGGTAATTTTCGAAGTGGACTGTTCGAAAAAATTCAATATGGCGGCTGGACTGTTCGAAAGATTTTTATCAAAGTATTAGTGTGTATATTATACTATATATTTTTTGTTGTCAATGTCAATATTGCTAGCATGTTTTGCATTTTTAATAATAATAATAATGAATAATAATAATATTTATTTGACAGTAAGCTATGAAAGCTTCTATTTACAGTAAATTACATCACATATGTCTCTTAATATTTACAACTTAATAATTTATATAAACTTTTACTTTAAAGTTAAGGGAGGAAATGATTACATTAGAATTATGAAAGATACGTAAACTATTGTATGATCTGACTAGATATGAATTTAGATGAACGAATATCACAAAGTAACAAAAAATAAATCATTGCCTATTTATGTCTTAGTTTAATGCTTGGGGGATATTACTTTTACTTAGGTGCCAAGAATTTTTTTTTTAATTTGATATAGAATCACTCACTGAAGCGAATAAAACCAAAACGAGTTGTATATCAACACCAGGGGCCAAGATACAGGCCTTTGAAAAAAGCAAAATCTATAAAAAATTGCACTGTTTTCACAAATTTTTTTTCTATTTTAGCTTTATTTCCTATCATCAGCGTAGATGTGAAATTCAGAATTCGTTATGCAATTAGCTATGTCATTTATGAAAAGCGAGAACAAGATTGGTCCTAGGCTAGGACGGATCCATGAGGAACACCACAGTGCAGTGACATTATTTCAGATAGAATATTAACAATTTGCGATCTGCCAGTCAAGTACGAATAAATGAGCCTGCAAGCAGACGGTAAAAAATTAAAAAGAGATGAAAGTTTACGACAAAGTTTTTTATGGTTTATTGAATCAAATGCTTTCGAAAAATCAAGCAGCGCAAGTACCGTGAACTTTTTTGCGTCTGCATTACGGCCTATATCATCTACAATGTGTAGTAGAGCTGCGGCTGTACTATGACTAATCCTATATGCTGATTGATGTTAACAAAGCAGTTTGTTTCTGTTCAAATATTGTACCATTGGTGTTTTTATTATAATCTCAAAAGCTTTAGAGAGAGTAGGCAAAGCACTTATTGGTCTAAGGTCAGACATAGACAGGATTTTTAACTTTAGGAATTGGTGTTATTTTAGCTGTTTTCCAACAAGTTGGAAAAAACGATTTAGTAATTATGTTATTGAAAATATATAAAAGAAAAGAAGAAATTTCAGGGAGAATTAATTTGATGAATTTTAATGAGATATTATCAAGACCAGTCGCGTTAGATTTAATTGAATTGATAGCAAAGAACAATTGTTCATGTGATATATGTTCAAAAGCAAAATTTGGAATGTTAGCATCAATTTCCGGAAAAACAGGGTCAACATGCGAGTCATGTGAGGGTTGGATAGGAAGTAGGAACAGCAGAGCAGTAATAGCTATTTAAATCATTAGGTTTAAAAGGAATTACCTGGTGTTCATTATCTTTGCCAATTCCAAGGCTTTTTACATTGTTCCAGAACATCTTAGGCGGCAGTTCAGGGTTTAGTTTTTTATTCAGATGTTCGTATTTCGACTTCCGGATTGATGCAGTAACAATATTTCTCAGCCGTACATAGTTTATCCGGTTTTGATCAGAGCGAGTTCTGGCCCACTTATTGTATGCCCTAATTCGTTCTGTAATTTTTATTTTGATGTTAGTAGTGAACCATTCAGATTGTTTTAAATTAACATATATTTTTCTAATCGACGAATTCGAGTCGAATTTCGAACATCTCAATTACTAGCATATTGAAATGCTCAAGTTGGCTGTCAATATCAGTCAAGTCATAAATTATATTCCACAGTAATCTTGTACAGTATGAGATAAGTTCTTCAATATTTACATTTTTATAATCTCGAAAAGTTATTATCTTCTGGGATTGATTTGGAATTGCATCATATGAGAAAAATACAAGGTCGTGATGAGATATTCCGGGGAGAGATATTTGATTACGAAAGTTTACTTTGTTGGTATTACATAACACAAGATCCAGCAAGGATGAGCTGGCTGACGAGAAGTGAGTGGGTTCAGAATTAATTAGACTTACAGAGAATCCTTCTAGAATACTTTTAAATATTCCACATCCAAGTTTAGAAGAAAGCATATCATAATTAGAATTTAGCAATTTTCCACTATAAAAAAGTCTCAATAAAGTTTGAATTGAATTGCACAACACTTATTATTTAAAAAAAAAATTTCCCAGAAACGAATAATTCTATATTACCATGCTAACAAAAATAAATACAAAGCCAAGTACAATAAAATATAAAATATTTAACGTTGTTGATGATTGTGGTGGGGTTGGTGAAGTTTCCTGTATGGATTGAGGCGGTGGAGTTTTTTGTTCATCAACTCCATTCATCATTTTTGGTTCAACACCATTATTATTTACTACTTTATTCTTGTGTTTCTGTTTAGATGATTCGATGTCCACATTGCCGTTTTATCAATTACTTTAACAGATGAATTTTGATTAGATGATGATTCAGATTTAGTTTTATTTGAAAACAAAGCTCTACGTTCTTCTTCGATTTTATTCTCGATATCATTTAATGTTTTCATAAAAATATTCCGACCACCTTTTAGAAGTTTTCTGTTGAATTCAAACAATTACAGGTTGATGCTTACATTTTAAACAAAGATATTACCATGACCTTCAGTTCTACAATCAATGGAATGGAATAAAATCAAAAATAATATTAGGGAAACTTATTTTATGTATCTTAAATTTTGCACGAACATGAAACTTATTAAAATATTTACCTAATGTTTCATAAGCCCTTGTTATACAGGTAATCATCTTCTGTTTTAATTTCTTCTTGAGCTTTCCTTTTATCCGGATGATGTTTCAAAACAAAAATGTCAATAATTACCGATGACTTTTTAAACCCAAAACAGCATAATGATCTTGATCCTGCCATTCTTTTGGATCCAAACTTCTTAAATAATCAACATCAATAAATATATCGAGATCTTGATCAGTAACCTTTGTCGTTGAATTCTCCGAATTAATCAAACCTTGTCCATCGTTCGAGTGTCTTGTATGATATTTTATGTAATGTCTACCAACATTTTGTATTTGTTTTACAATTAATGGACTTATTAATGAAACCGTTCCAATATTCCAACTACTATTCTCCATTATCATCAAAATACAGAGATCTGATTGCACAAAATAAAAAAAGAAACCCGCGGTTTTAACCTCAAACACGTGGGATATTTTAATTATAAATTCATACAATTAAAACATTCAAAATTCACTACTAGCACTTAAAGCACGTAGGATTATAATAACTTAATTAATTATTATGAAAAAAATTTGATATTTTACATAATAAATCATTTTCACACTTTATATTTCGTTATATAATTATAATGAAATGTCAGTTTTAAATGTCAAATGACTTTTTTTGTTTTTGTTTACTTTCGAAATGGCGGCCATATTTTTCGAAAATCTATGGCGATTTGTATGTATTAGTACGAAATTGTGGACTTTGTTTTCATTTTTACAGATAATTTAGGATTTATAAATTTTTTTCTTCTCTACAAAATTTAATTATAATTGCATATTAAGAGGCCCAAATGATTTTTTTGCAAATCTGAGACAATAAGCATTTTATTTAAAATTAACGGAAACTAACGGAAACTGTCAGTTTTAACCTGTCCACTCTCTGTTTATGTAGGCTCACTAGGCCCCTGGTGTTGATATACAACTCGTTTTGGTTTTATTCGCTTCAGTGAGTGATTCTATATCAAATTAAAAAAAAAATTCTTGGCACCTAAGTAAAAGTAATATCCCCCAAGCATTAAACTAAGACATAAATAGGCAATGATTTATTTTTTGTTACTTTGTGATATTCGTTCATCTAAATTCATATCTAGTCAGATCATACAATAGTTTACGTATCTTTCATAATTCTAATGTAATCATTTCCTCCCTTAACTTTAAAGTAAAAGTTTATATAAATTATTAAGTTGTAAATATTAAGAGACATATGTGATGTAATTTACTGTAAATAGAAGCTTTCATAGCTTACTGTCAAATAAATATTATTATTATTCATTATTATTATTATTAAAAATGCAAAACATGCTAGCAATATTGACATTGACAACAAAAAATATATAGTATAATATACACACTAATACTTTGATAAAAATCTTTCGAACAGTCCAGCCGCCATATTGAATTTTTTCGAACAGTCCACTTCGAAAATTACCTGTCCACTCTCTATTTATGTAGGCTCACTAGTAAAACTTATCGACTTTTCCAACGTCGTCAGTTTATGTAAATTTTTCATATATTCACTTTCTAAATTGTTTAAAAAAAATTCCAATTTTTTCATATTTACTAAATTTTTATCAAAAAAATTTTCAACTCTATAATTTTGAAATTGCGAACGAAGTATGATTAGATTCTCCTCTATTTGTTCTAATTCGATTTTAAATTTAGCAGCATCAAGTTCTAATCCGTAATCGTTTTTATAATATTCGAATGTTCGTTGATCTTCTTGGCGTCGGAACATGAACGAGTCATAATAGTATTCAAACAGTTTTTCGGGAATGGCATTAAGTTTCGGTATTAATGGTAATAGTAAATTAAGTTTTTGTATTGCATCCGATAAAACATAAATAATTCCACCTTTTTGAAAATATTGCACCATCGTTAGTAAACTTTCATATTCTTTGTGCATCGAAGTGAATCGAACTTGGGCTAATTTTTCTTTTATAAATATATCACAATGCTTACATTCTTCTTCGGTTACGAAGTCTATTAGTTCAATTGATATATCTTTATCCATTATATAATATATTTGTAAAATGCTTATACATATATAAATAAAATAATGTTGCTAATGCAACGAATAATTATGATATTTCAAAACATAAAAACAGGTTGCTATAATTTTATGTCGAATTCTTTTTGTCCAGAGTGAAAAAGTGATTTTTTTTTTGCATAAAAAGAACATACAAAAACATGATCCAGTTTTGTAGTTGTATTTGTGAACTGTCATTTGTGGTGCTTCCCCAGTGGGATGCTGTTTTACCACAAATGATTTATTTTTGTTGATTCAAGAGTTTTACTTACTGGTTGTCTAGCTGTTTCCCAATGATTCTCCTTCGCGTTGATTTAATTAAAATAATCAGGTTTTCTAACACTTGAATCTTTATTATTTATTATTTAGTCGGAACAATTTTATATTGAACTTAAATTTATTTTATGCACTTAATTTATTTGACTACCGAAACTTTAGTTATAAACTTAAACTTAAACTTAATTATGTATTCGAGAGTTTTATTACTTTCCGGTAATATATGTTTTTTATTGAAAATATTTTAGTTTTAGCTCGTGGAGGGTTTTATGTTTCAATTTCACAATGGAACTATTGTTGTAATTAATTTAGTTAATATTTGGATTTAATAAATGGAAAATTTATTTGGATTGGAAAAAGTGTATGGAATGTATATTGGACTTGAGAAGATCTTTTTTCTGTTTGGAAAGTTTTTTATTTGGATTGATTTTATGTATATTAATTTGAATTGGGTTTTTGAAATTGTTATTGAATGAAAATTAATTTGGAGATTTTAATTAAAGATTTATTGATTACAGACTGTAAGATTATGTAGCAGCTGCGGGTTATTGTGTCTAGACTTGTTATAATGATCGCTGAATCGATCAATGGGTCAATTGTTTGGGACAATTTTGGATAATTGTTATTGAGTTTGAATATTGTGGGAATATTTGGGTGTTTGTATCAATGGGGTGGATCAGCCTGGTTACTGGTCCACCACATACGTCCCCTTTTTTATCAAAAAAAAAATAAAGGGAGTTCCACTTACTTTATTTTTGTTCTACTTAAGTGTTCCGATTGTTTACCGTAATTTATTTTTTCTATTGTTTTTATTTGTATTTAATCGATTACCGTTTGCGTTTCTTTTGTGCGTGACATTCTATTAATTTATCTTTATGTTCGTTTAAAGTGTGTTTTTTTTTTTTTTTTATTTCTTAGTGCATTTTTTTTTTCAAATTATTTTCATTGTTGTTTTTTTTTTTCTTGTAATAACTTATATATGATTAAAATAGAAATTAAATTATACTTTTTTCTTTAAAAAGAAATTATTCATTTTCGAGGTCTTGCCTCTTTTTTTTTGTCTTAAAAATAAAGATTAACTTCTAGTATTATGTAAAAAGAGTAATATTAACCTTAAATGTTTTATTAACTATTTTACCTTTATTAGGTATTTCTTACGTTTTTCTTTTTTTTTGTTTGTGAAGGAGTTGTTCCCATATTTGAATTAAATTAATTACTTATTAACTGTAGATTATAATTATAAATTGTATTTGCAAATACTTAAATTTTAGTGTCTTTTTTTTTTTTAATTTTTATGTTATGATTTTATATAATGTTTAAGGGTTTGCCTCCTAATTTTAGTTAAATTTTTAGTTATTAATTAATTATAAATTGTTATTTGTTAAGCAAAATTGAATAAGATTAAAATTAAATGCTTTTATATTATATTTTTATTATATTTTTTCATATGTTCTTTTATTTTATATTTATTTGGTTTGAGGGTTTGTCTCATAATTTTAGTTAAATATAAACAGATTTTTTTTCAATTACGCGCTTTTATTTGGAATCGCTCCTAGTTAAATTTATTATTGATTTTTTGGTTTAGCATAGTTCCGGTCATTGTCCGTGTTCAGTATCGTTATGTCTGTTACTCTTTTAAAGGATGAAATTAAACTTTTATTAAATAATTTTTTGTTGTTATAGGAAAAAATTACGTCAGCTATGGACTACCTAAAATTTTTATTTTTATATGTTATTTTTAATTGTATCAGGGATAAATTACGTCAGTCATAGACAACCTTTAATTTTTATATAATACATTTTTTCGTTGTGATAGGAATAAATTACGTCAGTTAAAGACAACCTTAAATTTTTTATTTAATATTTTTTAATGATAACAGGAAGAAATTACTTCAGTTATAGACAACCTTTAATGTATTTTTATTTAATATTTTTTAATGATAACAGGAAGAAATTACGTCAGTTATAGACAACCTGAATTTTTTATTTATTATTTTTTAATTGTAACAGGAATAAATGACGTCAGTTATAGACAACGTTTTATATATTTTATCTAATATTTGTTAATGATAATAGGAAGAAATTACGTCAGCTATGGACTACCTGAATTTTTTATTTATTTAATCATTACAGGAACAAGCCGGGTCCGTTTTGTCACCTGTTTATTTTTTCTTTATTCTATACTAGCAGGACCCGGCGTACGTTGCTACGCCTATAAAAAAGTTTGTGTGCGTAGATTTTGTTGAATTAGTAAGAATAATTTCAAAGAGTCGTAATGAGAATGGGAAATATGAATAACAGAGATCATTATCACTCTAGCTGATCAATCCAGATAGTTTGAAAATTGAAAGGAAGGTCAACATTTGAAAGTGATTGGTAAAGAGTTTCGGAGAGTTTAAATTAAACACTTGCAATTTTTCGCATTAATCGGCTTAATATGTGTCGCGAAAGATTAGGTGAACGTCAAAACATTCGTTTATTGGGTGTTACAGTTGTCAATGACTTACTCTGGAACCGTCATACTTGCGATACAAAATAGGCACACCGCACCAAAATTTGCTGTTTTATCGTACCATTTCATGTTGACTAATTTCATTTATCAATCTATCCGGATTATTTGCTGATCTTAAATAAAGTCAATTTAGATTTTCAAATATATTTAACCAATTATTTCCAATGCTCTACATGCGCTCTGCTCTGTGTGCTTTTATTAGTAATGGTGCATGTCACTGAAAGAAAAATTTGAAGAGCAGACTTAATATGCATAGCGCAGATGTTTGATACGAAACACGATTTTGATCGAAAAACCGGTCTAAGAATGACAGCATTTTTAGTGAAGGTTTTCGTTTTTTGGGTTTTATCGATTTATGGCCATCGTCTTATTTCGACATTTCTGCCAGAGTTTTAAAAAAAAATTTGGACAAACATAATAATAAGACTAATTTGTAGTATAATATAAAAATAATAATAAGAATAATATTATTTATAAATCCAGACTTATATACTAATCTAAAACCAGTCAAATCACTTCATTTGTTGACATATTTGCATATATTTTACCGATTTCTTCAAATAACCTACATTGTTTGTTTGTTTTTGAAATTAATGGGGACGCATATTTTTCTTAATAAGTAAAGGCATTGACAAAACGGCATTGACGATTATTGTTGGCATTCCGGAAATCCGAAATTTTTGTGTGTACCCGGTCCGGGTAGTTGGTCAAAATTTCTATTGGCTTTTGCCTAAATCACTTTAATCACTTACACTTTATTTAATTTTATTTTTAAATCGTTCGCTTTCCACTCGAAGAGTGGCTGAGTTTTACAAAACGAGATGTTTCCACTCAGAGCACTACCGGCTGCGCCAATATGTGGTACCTCTGGGTACCGGCTACACCAATATGTGGTACTTCATCCTATCGGCTGCGCCAATATGTGGCGCTTCCCCAGTGGGATGCTGTTTTACCACAAATGATTTATTTTTGTTGATTCAAGAGTTTTACTTACTGGTTGTCTAGCTGTTTCCCAATGATTCTCCTTCGCGTTGATTTAATTAGAATAATCAGGTTTTCTAACACTTGAATCTTTATTATTTAGTCGGAACAATTTTATATTGAACTTAAATTTATTTTATGCACTTAATTTATTTGACTACCGAAACTTTAGTTATATTTACTGAGTGGATTTATCACTCTTGCACTTCACACTTTTTACTTGTAAGAATTTTGGGATTCGGTTTCCCCACGGTTTAAAAGTTTTACTCTCGATGGAACGCGTACTACTCAAGAACTGACTCGATTAATGAAAAATCGGTAGTATTTATTTCAACGGTTTTCGATTAGGCAAAAAAATCAGTTGACCAATCGAAAAGCGTTTTTCCAAAATAACATAAAAAAAAATAGAAAATTAACTTCGTAATCGAATTTTTAGTTAATTAATTTAGTTAATATTTGGATTTAATAAATGGAAAATTTATTTGGATTGGAAAAAGTGTATGGAATGTATATTGGACTTTGAATTATAGAAATTGGTTGTTTGAATTTAAAGAATGTATGGTTTGTATATTGGACTTTGTATTCTGAAAATTTGTATGACAGCTGCAATTTTAGCAGATTGTTTGGATTGTGTAGTTAATTGGAAAAATAGACATAAAAAATACTTTGAGTGTTTTTTATGAGAAGATCTTTTTTCTGTTTGGAAAGTTTTTTATTTGGATTGATTTTATGTATATTAATTTGAATTGGGTTTTTGAAATTGTTATTGAATGAAAATTAATTTGGAGATTTTAATTAAAGATTTATTGATTACAGACTGTAAGATTATGTAGCAACTGCGGGTTATTGTGTCTAGACTTGTTATAATGATCGCTGAATCGATCAATGGGTCAATTGTTTGGGACAATTTTGGATAATTGTTATTGAGTTTGAATATTGTGGGAATGTTTGGGTGTTTGTATCAATGGGGTGGATCAGCCTGGTTACTGGTCCACCACACATTGAATATTTTTGTAATTAATTGTATTTAATTAATTAGTTTATTATTAATTTTTAATTTAACGATTTAAACAATATTTTATTTAAAAAGTAACTATTTCACTATTAAAAAAAACAATAAATAAATGGCGTTTTGTTTGTTTACTAATTTTGACAGATTTTTTAAATGTATTTATTTTCTTTATTGTATTTTATGCTTGCTCTAGCTAAAAATATAGATTCAAACAAAAGTTTTTAGGGCAAAAAAAAATCACTTTTTTTGGTTAAATAGAACATGTAATGTCAAAAAAAATTGATCTCAGATCAAAAAGGGGCGTGTTAGAGCAAATTTTTTGACAAAAAGATTATTTTAATATTTCCGATTTATAGTCGTTAAACTAAGCCATAACTTAAGACCTTACGGGCCGATTGTAAGAACGCGAATAGAAGATATGAGAGGTCTACCTAGTTTCAAAGTGTACAATCTCCATTTTTTCGAATTCAGCGATGTGTTATTCGAATTCAGCGATAAAAATTTTATATGATAGGATAGGACCTATCTCATTTTTCATGAAAAATGGAGATGTACACTTTGACTGTTTCCGAGTTTCATAATAATGTATTGACTTTTGTGTTGTTTAAAATTTCCCATCCAATTTAATTCCACTGCAAGAGCAGAATTAAAATTAAAATTAAATTAAAATAAGAACAGAGTGAAAGCTTGATACTTTAAAAAATAATACAGAATTCTTTTGCCAAATGACATTTTTAGAATAACAAAATGACAGAAGTGAAACTTCAAAACATAACAACAGAATCCGTAATGCCAAATGACATTTGCCGAATGACGAAATGACAGAATTGAAACTTCAAAAAATAATAACAGAATGAATCCGTATGGTAAAATAACATTTTTTTAATTTTTTTAAGAAAGGGAATGATTTATATTTTACATAAGTCAAAATTTAACAATAATAACAGATATCGGAAACAGCATTTGAAACTAGACTCCTCATATATTCTCGGAGATAACGTCGTTTGTTTTGTATGACTCTCAATTATAGAACAGTAGGTTTTCGTTCGGAAACACCAAATTACTTTCTTATTGTCTAAAATTGGCAACTGTCATTCTAAGGGGCGTGGCTATCAGTTCTTAAATAAGAACAATAATTGGCGTTTTGCTTCCGAACGACCGTTTGCCGATTGTATAAAACAAATTGTTTAAACAACGATGGCTAGAAAAAAATCCAAAAAATAAAGTTATTCTTCATCCGAGAATTTTATTTTTCGTCGATTGAATGAACACGGATGGAATATTTTGTTTTATTGCATTGTAATAGTACATTTTTATAAGTGGCAATACTTTTCTATTAAATAAATTTAATTATAAATTAGAAAAGAATATTTGAAAACTTAAAATAATTATAATAAAATAATACTAAAAATATTATTTATTTTACTATTAATTTATATCAAAAAAAAATTTTTTAGAAACGTACAAATTTAAATAAAAAAATATTCATAAATTCAAAATAAAATTATCCTGCTATGCTCACGTGTAGAAAAAAAAATAAATAGAAAAAAAACAAATTATGCGCTCTATACAAGAAAAACAGCAGATAAAACAGAGAATAGAAGAAAATCCTTGGATACATTTGTTGTTCTATCGTGATTCATACAATACAAACGAAGTTATATCTGAGATTATATCTTCTTTCGCGGTCATACAATCGGCCCTTAGTGTCTCCACTAAACAAATTTATGTTTCAAACGTTTCCATTCAAAATCCACATAGGAAACGATAGAAAACGGTTCTATCTTTTTAGATAGAATAAGAAACAGCCAAAAACGATAGAAATTGCATACGCCGCAAAAGGCATAACGTAAAAGTCCGCAACCGTTTCTATGGGAAAAACGATACCATTCTAACCCATTAATTCTCAATCAAAAACGGCATAGGAAACGATAGAAAACGGCTCTATGGGTTTCTATCGTTTTAATTTCAGTTTTTAATTTCTATGAAATTTGATTGTTTGAAATTTGATTATTAAGAATTTATAGTTTATGGAAAATATGATTAAGAAATTAATGTAAATGTTACAATTTTTATTATGAGAATAAAATTGAAATTTGATTATATTTGATTATTAATGTCGTTTTCGATTGAAGAACTAGTTAATAACTAGTTCTTAACGAGTTCTTTTTTTCAATCGAACATGCAAACATTCAGTGTTATTGTATGAGTAAATTGAATTGGCTGTTTTATTAATTCTTTCATTTTGGTTTGATTGAAAAGCAATAAAAAAAACTACATTTTGTGAAAAAAAAAACAAATTTCACAATATATATTGTTAAATAACTAAAAATAAAATAAAATTATTAATATGATGCAGCGTTATAATTAGAACGTTTTGATTTTACGTTTGTAGTGTATACTTTTTGTCATGGTTTAGGCCTCATTCACACGAACGTTTTTTTCAGCGGGCGGAAAAAAAACGTCGACTGATTTAAAACGCTGAAAATTTTATGTGTTCACACGGACGAATAAAAATCATTTTCGATTTGTTTTCATTTGAATCGCATGTTTTCATAAGTATTTAAATTTGTTGTTTGAACCAGAGTGAATTTTTAAATAGAGAAAATTATCTTTTTTTCATAGTTAAAGTGATATTGATATTGAATGAAAAAGTGATATTAATATTAAATAAAGAACACTTTCGTCTTTTTCTTTTGCCATTCTAAATATTTTGAAACTCTAGTAGAATTCTACTCTGGGATAATTCTTTCTGCACTATAATCTGTATTGTTAAAAATGAATTCGCTACAATTAATTGCAATCGCGAGCATACTGAAAAAACGTAAAGATAAAAAAAGAAAAATGTGGGTACATCCCTTAAATCAAAAAAGACTTTTTGAAGGACAATTTGCAATTATTTTCTCTGAACTGAGAAAGGATAGGCAAAAGTTTTTTGGTTATTTTCGGATGAGTGTTGAATCATTTGACAATTTATTGTCACTGGTAAGCCCAAAGCTAACAATGCAGGACACCAATATGAGATTGGCCATACCACCTATACAAAGGCTAGCAGTTACACTCAGGTAATAAAAAGAACTATGCATAATATTTGATTTAAATTTATTTCAATTTTATTTATTATTTTATTTTTATTTTTAAAATTAAATTCTAGAGCTAATGTGTATGGAATTCTTCGGACAAAGGATCTGGGCTAGTGGAATCGGTTATATAAAATGTATCTGCCGATTGTGGACTGTGAGAAAAATTTGAAAAATAACTTTGTGCGGATTCTGATTGAGGAGAGGGAGATTGATGTGTTACATTTTGTTCAAGGATTCTTATTTTAGGAGCTGAATGTAGGATCTGGGAGGAGTTAGGAGTTGCAGGTTGTGAAGTTTGCATGAGATGATGCAAATGATGATGAGAAGGATACGTGGTCAATGTTGAAGTATGACGTGTTGAAGTATATGGGTGTTGTCTAGATGTTGACGGCTGATCGTGCCTATTGGTGGTTGATGATAACAGGCCACGAATTACTCCTAATATCTCAATTTTAGCTTTTAATTTTGTGTCCTCATTCATCTTCTTTAAGGAAGGGACTAACGAATTACAAAACAATCTGTCTTCATCAGACTCGTCTTCAGTTTTGCTTTTTATCGAAGCAATTAACTGGCCTTCAAATGAAGCCTTTTTATACTTTCGTTGCAATGGAGTCAATTGCGTTGTTTTTGTGATTTCATTTGCAGATGTATCCAAAGCTACAGATGTATCCAATGCTACTGTAATTACATCTTCCTCTTCGCCAAGTACAGTAGAAGCAATAGAATAATTTCCAGAAGTGGTGACTTCATGAATAAAAGGAATGAGAAAGGTCATCTGTTCATAGTACCTATATATTTTTTTTTCGAGCACCTTGTCCTGACTTTAATTGAGTTGAATGTTCTCGACGAAAGGCATCTCTGATATTTTTCCATTTTCCTTGAATTTCTTTACCTAAAACAAAATATTTTAGTTTAAATACATTTTATATTTATTCCAGATACTTAGCTACGGGTTGTAGCTACCATGAATTACATTATAGTTTTCGTTTGGGAGTGTCAACAATCCATACAATAATAAAACACACTTGCAATGCCATTTCGGCATGTTTGATTCCAATATATATGCCGGAAAAGAAAAAGGAAGATTGGCTAATCATTTCGGAAGAATTTTATAAAAGAGCGAATTTCCCGAACGTAATTGGTGCAGTGGACGGAAAACACATAGAAATGCGTAAACCTGGCAACAGTGGTTCACTATACTATAATTACAAAAGCTATTGTTCCATTATTCTAATGGCTATAGCCGATGCAAATTATTGTTTTAGTTCTGTTGAAATTGGAGCATATGGAGGATCGAGTGACTCAAATGTATTTAAAAATACTGTGTTAACTAATAAAAAATTAGAGTCAGGACAACTGAACCTACCGGAACCCAGAAAACTACCAAACGATGTAGCCAATGAGCAAATGCCATTTGTTTTACTTGGGGATGAAGCAATTGCACTGTCAAACTATGTGTTAAGACAATATGCAAATCGTAATCTAAATGCAAAACAACGGATATATAATTATCGCCTCTCACGAGCGAGACGTATGGTTGAGTGTGCGTTGGGAATTTTAAGCAATAAATGGAGAATTCTAAATAGAGCATTAGATGTCATTCCAGAAAATGCTATTTCCATTGTGAAAGCATGTTGTGTCTTACATAATTTTGTTAGAATTAGGGACGGATACAATTTTGAAGACACATTTTATGAAAGCCCGTTGCAAAATATACAAAGTATTGGGACAAGAAGTAATCAAAGAGGAATTGCAACCAGGGATTATTTTGCAAACTATTTCTCATCAACTCAAGGTTCTGTTCCATGGCAAAACCACGCCATTAATCGACAAAATTAATATCACAAAAATTTTAAACTTAAAATTTTGTTTTAATAAAATTTAAATTTGAAAATAATTTCTTTTTTGTATACACACACTCTTTGCCACTTTATTTACAAAAATAAATAATCATAAAAATACAATTACTTAATGCAAAAAATCCCATATAATGTAAAAGCATTTCCATAATATGGAGTCTAATGACAGTGGAAAAATTCAACTTAAGTAAAAAATAATTAAGTGATGAAGAAGTTTCAACTTTGAAATTGTCATCGCCTCAACGGCGTAATCGATAGCGTGTCTGCCCAAGGATTCGAGCCGGGCACTGACGAGGGTAGGTTCGAATCCGATCCGAAACACGTAAAATGTGAATTGTAGTTTTTTTCTGAGAAACTTCAAACCATACCTTTGAATTGAAAATATTCCAATTACTTCTTTACTTACTTGAGTTTAATTGATCTCAAAAATCCAAAATAAATTTAAAATTCCCTTAATGTAGTCTAATGTTAATACATATAGAACTACAAATTGACCAAGCGTCAGCCATTGATTTCACATTGATTGGAAACAATCAATAATGACTATACAATCGTGACTTAGGATGTTAATTAGGATAGAAATGTTCCTCATTCTATGAATTCACACAAAGTATTGTCTAGAAATTTAATGCAAAAAATCCCATATAACGTAAAAGCATTTCCATAATATGGAGTCTAATGACAGTGGAAAAATTCAACTTAAGTAAAAAATAATTAAGTGATGAAGAAGTTTCAGCTTTGAAATTGTCATCGCCTCAACGGCGTAATCGATAGCGTGTCTGCCCAAGGATTCGAGCCGGGCACTGACGAGGGTAGGTTCGAATCCGATCCGAAACACGTAAAATGTGAATTGTAGTTTTTTTCTGAGAAACTTCAAACCATACCTTTGAATTGAAAATATTCCAATTACTTCTTTACTTACTTGAGTTTAATTGATCTCAAAAATCCAAAATAAATTTAAAATTCCCTTAATGTAGTCTAATGTTAATACATATAGAACTACAAATTGACCAAGCGTCAGCCATTGATTTCACATTGATTGGAAACAATCAATAATGACTATACAATCGTGACTTAGGATGTTAATTAGAATAGAAATGTTCCTCATTCTATGAATTCACACAAAGTATTGTCTAGAAATTTAATGCAAAAAATCCCATATAACGTAAAAGCATTTCCATAATATGGAGTCTAATGACAGTGGAAAAATTCAACTTAAGTAAAAAATAATTAAGTGATGAAGAAGTTTCAACTTTGAAATTGTCATCGCCTCAACGGCGTAATCGATAGCGTGTCTGCCCAAGGATTCGAGCCGGGCACTGACGAGGGTAGGTTCGAATCCGATCCGAAACACGTAAAATGTGAATTGTAGTTTTTTTCTGAGAAACTTCAAACCATACCTTTGAATTGAAAATATTCCAATTACTTCTTTACTTACTTGAGTTTAATTGATCTCAAAAATCCAAAATAAATTTAAAATTCCCTTAATGTAGTCTAATGTTAATACATATAGAACTACAAATTGACCAAGCGTCAGCCATTGATTTCACATTGATTGGAAACAATCAATAATGACTATACAATCGTGACTTAGGATGTTAATTAGAATAGAAATGTTCCCCATTCTATTCACACAAAGTATTGTCTAGAAATTTAATGCAAAAAATCCCATATAATGTAAAAGCATTTCCATAATATGGAGTCTAATGACAGTGGAAAAATTCAACTTAAGTAAAAAATAATTAAGTGATGAAGAAGTTTCAACTTTGAAATTGTCATCGCCTCAACGGCGTAATCGATAGCGTGTCTGCCCAAGGATTCGAGCCGGGCACTGACGAGGGTAGGTTCGAATCCGATCCGAAACACGTAAAATGTGAATTGTAGTTTTTTTCTGAGAAACTTCAAACCATACCTTTGAATTGAAAATATTCCAATTACTTCTTTACTTACTTGAGTTTAATTGATCTCAAAAATCCAAAACAATTACTTACATTTTGACTGTTTATCCACAATGTTCTCCCAATTGGGGGTCAGATTTTTAGAAATTTGCAACCATAAGTTGTCTTTTATAATTTTATTTGAATAGTTATTATGTTTTTTATTTTAAAGACATTCATATGGCTGAACTTCTAAAATTAGTTGTTCTATATCAAATACTTGATTCATCATTTTGTAATTTGTTGCGTACAAACATAAACACAAAACAAAACTAAAAATTTTAAGCGGATTTTATTCGTTCGTCTGAACACAAACATACTTTTTCATATGTCGTATAATTTACGAGGACGGAGAAAATAGAACATGAGCGATTCTTTTTTGTGATTTTTTTCAGCGCGGAAAAAAAACGTTGCGTGTGAACAGCAATGATGATTTGCATTTGTTTTATTTCGAGCGGAAAAAAAACGTTAAACTTAGCTAAAAAAAATCGTTCGTGTGAACAAGGCCTACACTCAAAAATAACTGAAAATAAAACTAGTTCTTCAAAAGGGGAAAAAATGCACAACTAGTTCAGAACTAGTTTTTTTATTTTGCTTCAATCGAGGGGATTGATGATTGATTGATTGATTCCCCATGATTTGGAGGGGAAATAAGTTTTTTTGTATTGAAAAAAAAGAACTAGTTATGAACTGGTTCTCAATCGAAAATGCTATAAAAATGTATAGTTTTGTTTTATTTTACAATAAATATGATTAAGCAATTTGAAATATGTTTAAAACATCCGGGATGTTGTAACTCGCGTTTGTGAAGACAATAACATTTTGACTTCGATAACAGTAAACTAGCTGGGTGGTTTTATTTCTTTAAGTTGGCGTTGCTCTTATTTGGTAGCATGTAATATTTCAAATAACCAAACTGTCAATTTAAAATTCGTTTTTCACTTTTTACAAACGATTCCTTGCAAATTTAAAACCATAGATATAATGGCTTTTTTGAAAATCCAATACCATAATTTACTTAAAAGAAGTCTAATAAATTTAAACAAAACTATTTCAGCATGCGGCCATACTGATTTGAAACCGCCAGACTTCTCAGAATATCGTCGCAAGGAACGTTGTTCGAGTCAAGAAGATTCAGTGCCACGAAAATTATCGACATATACGATGGTTGGTGCAACAACAGTGTGTGCTCTATACGGAGCAAAAGCTGTCGCAACCAGTTTAATCGCATCCATGGCTGCATCAGCAGATGTGCTTGCGCTTGCCCAAGTTGAAATTAATTTAAACGATATTCCTGAAGGAAAATCAGCAACATTTAAATGGCGTTCGAAGCCATTATTTATTTCACATCGGACAACCGCAGTAATTGAAGATGTACGTTCTGTTCCAATCGAAACCTTACGAGATCCAGAGAAAGATGAAGATAGAATAAAAAGGGATGATTTTCTTATCGTTATTGGAGTATGTACACATTTAGGCTGTGTTCCAATATTCGGGGCTGGGGATTTTCCTGGCGGTTATTACTGTCCATGCCATGGTTCGCATTTTGATGGATCTGGGAGGGTACGAAAAGGACCGGCTCCGCTAAATTTACGGGTACCATTTTATGAATTCATAAATGAAAACACAATTGTAGTTGGATAAACTTAAAAAAATGTATTTCTTAATAAATTGTAACCTTAAAAACAAATAAATGACTTCCATATCTTAAAATGTATAATTCATAGTCGTCTGTGAAATATTCAAAAAATATAGAGATAAATTTTATTGTTTTGTTGGTGGTTCTTCGTCATCTGATCCACCTCTCCTTTTACGATTATTTCCATATTGAAATTTTCCACCGCCGCCACCCCGTCGACCTCTATTACTGTTATTTCTTCTTTGTTTCATATTTTCAATTACATTTTTCAAAAATGATTCTTCTTCTGTTCCTTCCAACACTCTGCCAGTTAATTCATCCTCTTTTATTTTTAGTTTTCCATCAACAAATTTATCGAAAATGGGTTTTGCTGTATTTTCTTCGGTGAAACGTATAAAAGCTGCCGTATCTCCTCTATTAAATTCAATGTACGCAATATCACCACCACCCAGTTCTGCAAACACTTCTTTTATATCTTCACGATTCATTCCATCCGAAAAACCTTCTAGATGAAGTACAGCTCCTTTTGGTAAAGTGAATTTTGTTTCGTCGTTATTCTAAAATAAATAAAATAGAAATAATGTAACATAGAATAAGATTTTATTCTCAATCCAAACATACCTTTTTGTTTTTCTTTTTGTCTCGTCTACTTGTTACTTCCTCTTCTTTCTTTTCTTCATTATACTTTTCTAAGGATTTTGTTATCAATGTTGCATCACGGTATTCAACTTTTTTCTTCAAAAATGCCTCACTTTCCTCTGTTTTACTAAAGGTTAATAAAACGCTGCCTTTGAATAAATAAGTTTTTGAAATCTTATCGTGATATTTTCTCATAACAATATTTGTTACTCGCTCGAATGGTTTAAAGAATTCTATTAAATCAGACATTTCAGAATCTACTGGAAATCCTTTAATGTAAACAGTTCGTGATTGTACCTCTTTTCGGTGCTCTTCATTTTGTTCTGGAACTGGACGTTCTGGATGTCGTCGAATTTTACTACGGTCTTCACTGATTTCAATTAATCCTTCATTAGATTTTTCAAGAGCATTCACAATTACTGCAGCATCTTCGCTTAAACTGGATAATCGTTTAAACGTTAGTAAAACTGTCATTGGTACCCATCCCTCTTCTTTTCCAATTTGTTCTAATAAAAATTTATCGCGAGCTAAATTCGCATCACCAAAGTAATATTCAATTTGGTGTATTATATCTTTCTCAAGTTTACTTATGGGTGCATCAGCATCACTTTTCACGGGTGATTTAACACTTTCAGTTGGTGTCTCAACATTAGATTTTTCATCTTTACCATTTTCTTCTGACTTCTTTTCTGTTGATTCATCGATTTTATCAGCTACATCCATTTTGGAATCTTTTTCAACTGATTCAACAACTGGTATATTTTCTTCAACGTCAGCCATTATAAATTTTGTGATTCAATCTGCAAAATTAGTATATTTTATTATTATGACTGTTTAAAATTAATAATGCGGCTTATAAAGTAAGGTTAGGTTTACTAACAAAAATGCGGTCGATTTCGAACAATATTTATTCTAAGATATGATTAGTAAAGATGTTTGAGATTTTAAATAATTAATAACATTTATTACCTTAACTACTGGTAGAATTAAAGGTTTTAATACTTTATAAATTTAATTATTAAATTCAATTTAAACTTCTACGTATTTGTGTAGCATATGAGTTTATTATTTTTATGTTGGTAGTTTGGGGGCGCTTAAGGCTACGAAGATAGTTTTAATTTAAAAATAAATACATATTTACAGTCTATGCAAAAGTGTTGAATATGAAATGGCTGTATATAAAAAAATACAAATTTTTATTTTTTTATATATTTATTTATTTTCAAAAGAAATCTATATATATGATTTCACATAATATACAAAAAAAAAAAACAAATATTTACATATTAAAAATGATTAAAACATACAAAATAATAATAATAATCATTAAATTACAAAAAATTAATAGAAAAAAAAATTATAAATAACAATAAAATGTCAAAAAACACCAAAAACGTCAGTGATTTGATTTTTTTAAATTGCATTTCTAAATTAAATCCCGATTTATTTTTCAAATTTAATTTCTAAAATATTTTTATAAATTTAAATTTGTAAAAATTTACGTTTAAATTAAGTTGAAAGTTAAAATTAACATTTAACTTTATGTATTTTTACGATTGACAGTGCGCCGCTTGCTTTTCGATTTTTAGGTAGATTTCATATAAAAATCTACCTATTTCAGCGTGCTTCATATCGGAATTTCGGAAAAATTTTGGTGCCAAACAAAGAATTAAGAGACTAAGGAAATGAAACTACTGTATATATACACAAAAATATTTGAAGCCGTTTTTCTCTTTTGTCCTCTCTTTTTTATCTTTAATAAGTTGGTCTAAGTTGTCAAAAACAAAATTTGTAAACATTACTTAGCTTGGTTATAATTTGGTTTTAATAAAATTGTTTTTAATATTTATCGTGGTGATATTTTGACGAATTTATAAGAAATACTAGTGATTTTATTATAATTTAAAAATAATTTTACAGAAAAATTATATATGTTAAGTGAAAATTTTGAATAAAACATTAAATATGAAGTGTGTGATAAGGACGTGTAAAAATTACCAAAAACATATACAGGATGGGTTTTCTTATCATAAATAAGTAATATTGATATTATAATTTACTTTTCGATTAATAAGTGATAAGTTTTTTAAACATTTTCGAGAAAAAAATGTAATCTAAAATCAATGTAAACAATAATAGAATGCTTCGGGGGTCTATGTTGTCAAAGTTTTTTTTATGTTGTTTTTCTATTTGTTGTTTTTCTTTTCTATGTAATGGCGTCTCTTTTTTTTATATTAATTTTGGGGGCAAAAATACGCTTCTACGAATATGGCAGGCAACACCAGACAAAACAAGAAAGCTAACATCGCTTCTGACAATACAGTCGGTAGTAACGAAGTTCAACTAGCAAATATACTCAGTGATCCGAACTTTGAGCCAACAATTAAGGATATTTTTGCTTTACTCAAAGAGGTATATAATACAGTTAATTTTGTTTCAACTAAATACGACGAGTTGTTGGAACGAACCAAAAAAGTGGAAGACGAAAATAAATTACTCATAACTGAAATCAATATGATGAAAACCAACCTCACAAACGTTGAAAGTGAATTTTACAAACAACAACAAACACAATTATCAACCCACTTTACAATGCATGGAATTCCGAAGCAATCTAATGAGGACCTTAAAAAGGTTGTATTGAACATTGCGACAATTCTTAAAGTTGAAATAAATCATAATGACATCGTAAGCGTAAGGAGAATGTATACAAAAAATGAAAGACACCCTCCAGTAATAGTAGCTGAACTGAAAGAAACTAATCTGAAAAATGCAATTATTAATAGTTACAAACAACAAGGTCCAGTACTCCTCGAACAACTTCAAAACCAACCAAAATCTAACCACCAAAAAATTTATATAAATGATTATCTTTCATCGTACAATAAGCATTTATATGAGGAAATGAGGAAAATTAAAGCAAAACATGCCATAAAATATTTATGGATAAAAAATGGATGTATTCTAACACGACTTACTGATGATTCACCTATTATTAAAGTTTGTCACACAAATGATATTGATAAGGTTAGAAGTATTTTTTTGTAAATAAATTAGTTTTAAAAAAACACAAAGCAAAACAAAATAAACACAATGTTCAACCCAAACCAACACATAGACATTAATATAAAACACACATCAAATAACAACTATACCACTCACCATACAAAAGGTCTTAACATAATTTACATAAACATACGAAGCCTAAGACACAAGATCAACGAACTGGAAATGATAATCCAAAACCACAAAATAATACATGTTATAGTTATAACAGAAACTTGGTTATACGATAATGAGGCACACCTTTATAATATACCTAATTACGAACACTTTTACTGCACAAGACCTACTAGAGGAGGAGGCGTTTCGATATACACACATAAGTCGTTCACAGCAAATCCAATATATTCCAAAGAATCCGACTTTAACAATATACTTGGAATACACATATATAACAAAACAACAAACATAAATATCTTTGGTATATACAAAGCTCCACAATCTGACTACAGCAGGTTTCTTGCTCACTTCATAACAATTGTACAGAAACAAAACAATACGCTATACTTCGGTGATTTTAACCTAAATATACTTAATAATACTGATACTCAAGTAACACAATACATAGACGCAATATATGCCAACGGATGTATCTTATTAAATAACATTAACGATGATAGCGTTACTAGATTAAGTAACCAAATCGGTACTATAATTGATCACGTCATCACCAACATGATTACAAGCTCATATTCAGTCAGTCTTTATGACACCCACATCTCTGACCACAGATACATATTGACTAACATTACTAACATCAACAATAACAATCAAAACGAAGGTAGCTACGTAACCCACACTATCAAATATGACCAAATTGATGAAATTTCCATGACGAAGATTATAAATTCAAGTAACTGTAATACATTTGTAGAAAATATACAATCCGCGATAAAACAGAATACAGTACAATGTATGAAAGTAGACAGTATGAACAATGAAATTAAAAAACCATGGATGAATAGTCAAACCCTAAATATGATAAAACAGAGAAATTTCTTCTATGGGCTGAAAAGGCGATATGTAAGTAACGTATATTTTAAAGAAAGATACATTTTTTACAGAAATAAAGCAAACTTTACTATTAAACAACTAAAACAAAATTACTATGCAAATAAATTTGACAAAAATTTAACTAATAATAAAAAATTCTGGATGACTACAAATGAAATATTATTTAACAAAAATAACACAAAATCAAGACCAGACATAACGTTAAAACATAATAATACATTAATATATAATCAAATAGAAGTAGCGGAAATATTTAACAAATCCTTTGTAGAAATGGGTAACACAAACCAAATCACAAACAAACAGTACATTAATTCATACCGACCACATTCAAATCCAACAACATTTTACCATGGCCATAATGTGACGTTACACTTATACAAGACAAAACCTGAAGAAATTCAAAATATTATAAATAAATTAAACAAGAACGCAGCATGTGGATTTGACGGAATCCCAACAAAATTCTTTGTAATATTCCAAGAAACGTTATGCAAAAAACTATCAGACCTTATCAATGAAACATTTAGAACCGGAAACTACCCCGATTGCTTCAAAATTGCTAAAGTTACACCTATTTATAAAGCAGGAAATAGACAAGAAACTACAAATTATAGACCAATATCGGTCCTAACTACATGCTCTAAGATATTTGAAAAAGCCATACTAAACAGACTAGATAGTTTCCTTTTGGATAACAATATAATTAATAAGAATCAATATGGCTTTATATCACAATCAAGTACACTAGCAGCATGTGTTTCACTTACTAGCTACATAGAAAGTAATATAGATACAGGAAATATAGTAGCTTGCTTGTTTTTAGATATAAAAAAAGCTTTTGATACAGTTGAACCTACAATACTTTTTTCTGAGCTAGAATCAATCGGAATAACACACAATGCATTAAAACTGTTTAAATCCTTTCATACTGACCGTAAACAATTTACACAGCTAAACTCAAACCAAAGTAAACAACAGCAAATAACTTGCGGATTAGCACAGGGATCTATGATGTCGGCACCAGAATTCTCCATTTATATTAACAAAATATTCAGCCTTAAGTTAAATGGGAAACTACAAATGTATGCAGATGACGCAGTGGTATCTTACTCTGCGAAAGAAATTGATGTTATTCTTCTTCATATTCAAGACGACATAAAAACAATCAATCAATTTCTCGAAAATATGCATCTCCAAATAAATACCAGCAAAAGTAATTTTATCATATTTAACAAAAATAAAACGGTGAACACAGATAATTTCCCAAAGATCACATTGAATAACAATATAATTAAAAGAGTTCATTCAACAAAATATCTTGGACTAACAATAGACGATAAACTAAACTGGGCGAATCACATACATAACGTTAAAAATAAAATAAGACCACTAACTTTTGCAATACGCCGACTCAGACCATACTTACACGAAAATGCTTTATGGAACATCTACAATACACAAATCCAAACACACTTATTATACCTTAACCCTATATGGAGTAGCGCTACCACAACAAGAATAGACGAGCTAAAAATTATCCAAAACAAAGCAGTGAAAACGGTACTTGGATACCCTAGACTATTTCCCACTCACCTTCTTTACACACTACACGAAAAAACAATGCCTCTCGAAATATTAAACAAACTACAAACTACACTTCTAATTTTCAAGATAAAAAATAACCTAATAAAACACAATTTTGAGCTTAGTTACAGATATAATATACACGCACACGCAACAAGACAAAATGATGAATTAAATCTACCCCAAATAAAAACGAATACTGGACTAAACACACTGCTATATAAAGGCGTAGATCTATACAACAAACTTCCAGATACAATCAAAAATACGTTAAGTATAGCACAGTTTAAACACGACACACGCCAATATTTTTACCACTTATACCTACAGCAAAACAAACATATACACAACAAACCAAATTAAGCTATTGGCTCTAAGGCATTAAATTAAATTAAATGAACAACATAATTATAGTTTTTTAAATTACTTAAAATTAAAGATAAATTTTTTATCATTATTAATTTGTATAATTTAACGAATTTACTTAATCATTAATTACACTTTGAAACAGTTTACACATAATCATAAAATATAATTGTTAATTTAACTAAAGAAAACCAAAAAAAATGTTACCTGACAAGATATACTCTTATGTAACATTTAGCTGAATTATGAAATATAATAAATAAAAAAAAAAAAAAAAAAAAAAAAAAAAAAAAAAAAAAATATATATATATATATATATATATATATATATATATATATATATATATATATATATATATATATATATATATATATATATATATATATATATATATATATATATATATATATATATATATATATATATATATATATATATATATTATATATATATATATATATTTATATATATATATATATATATATATATATATATATATATATATATATATATATATATATATATATATATATATATATATATATATATATATATATATATATATATATATATATATATATATATATATATATATATATATATATATATATATATATATATTAGGGTGTTTCATTTTCCAAAGATTTGATTTTCATATGACTTTGCTTACGCCCCAAGTCTCAGTGATGTAAAAGATATATTTGCCAAATTTCAAGAAAATTGGATAATGTTTACGGGTTGCACACATCGATCACTTTAAGCTATATTTAGTGAAATTTACTTTAAATTTACATAAACTTTTATAAAACTGGTCAAAGTGTGCAACCTCTAAATATTATCCAATCTTCTTGAAATTTGGCATATATATCTTTTACATCACTGAGACTCACGGCGTGAGCAAAGTTAGCAAAAAATTCTACATTTTATTTTTTGCATGTAAAAATGAAACACCCTAATATATATATATATATATATATATATATATATATATATATATATATATATATATATATATATATATATTATATATATATATATATATATATATATATATATATATATATATATATATATATATATATATATATATATATATATATATATATATACAGTAAAATCTCACAAAGGCGGAATTTCAAGGGACCGACAAAATTTTCCGGGTTCCGGGTTTCAGAGGTTTAAAAGATTTGAAGTTGACAGTAAAAGGTGGTGGTGGAAAACTTCTCGTATCATTATAAACCAACTTAATAGTTCTACATATGTACATATTTATGCAATTATGTAATAAAATAATCATGTATTTTATGGTAATTCATTTAATTAAAAAAAAATAACATATTTACATACAAAATAGAAAAATAAAATTCAAAATATAAATATCACTTCAATGTATCACGTCGTATAATTAATTCAATATGTGTAATAGCTTAAAATAGGTAAAAATCTGAAATTCATTTCAAAATAAAATATGTATCTAATGTACCTTGTTTTGAAGTACATTTTTTTTTAACGTCAAATGATCCATTAACTTTATTTGAGTTTGTTGAACGGATTCAAACATTTCGTAGGCACCAGTGTCTAATGAAAATTGTTTTAATGTATCTATACTTTTCAAAGCATCTTCTAATGTGGGAGTTGGTTGTATAACCTCTTCGACACCTTCTTCATCGGACGAATTGTTATTTTGACTATTATCTTGGTTTATAATTTCGTTTAAATCTATTTCCTGCGTCTCCGTGACTAGATCGCTATCAATATTAACATATTGATCAGCTTGATATGCAGTTTCATTGCTGTAAATTTCCGTGATTAAGATTTGAATATCAGCATAGCCTACAGGTTCGATTGGTTCCGCAATAAAGCTATTTGCAGTGAAAAAGCCACAATTTCTGAAGCATTTTTGAATTGTTTCTTTCTTAATACATGTTACCGCTTCTTTTAAAAACATGATAGCATCGAATACACTGATTGAATTTGTAATTTCAGATGCCCTTCCTGCGGTAGTCATTTTCAATATCACGTTTTTGAGCATGAGTCTTCGGTAATTTATTTTTAATGTTTGAATTATTCCATTATCTAAAGGCTGTAACACAGCCGTGGTATTTGGAGGGAAGTATATCAAACGAACATTTGATAAAAAAATTTCGGGATGACTAGTAGCATTATCCAAAAAAAGGATAATGTTTCGGTTTTGCCGCTCCATTTCTAAATTCAATTGAACAAGATAATTTTCGAATATTTTGGATGTCATCCAAGCTTTGCTGTTCGAAAAATATTGAACTGGCAATTTTGTTTTCTTGATATTTTTAAAACAACGCGGATTGTTGCTCTTTCCGATTACTAACGGTTTAAACACTTTGCCATCACCAAAAACGGTTAGCATTACCGTTAGTCTCTCTTTCGAGAATTTGCCCTTGGCACATTTATCTCCTTTAAGCGCAAGGGTTTTAGTTGGTAGCATTTTGAAAAATAATGCTGATTCGTCACAGTTAGCAACATCTTTGGGGTCGTACCCTTCTGTTAAAATTTTTAACTTTTCCTTCCATTCCTCAACAGTTATTGGGTTCACTTCATTTGCTTCCCCACAACAACTACTAAATTTAATCGAATACCTAAAATAGTCAATACATACTCAAATAATGAACATTAATTCACTGTACATATTAGCATACCTTTTCCGGAAACACATAAGCCACCCATTAGATGCTTTGAAATCACTTATTTTCAATTTACTGGCTATTGTTAACGCCATTTCTTGTAGGATTGGTCCTGACACGGGAATGTGTTTAGCTCTGGCAGCACAAAACCATTCAAACAACGTGCTATTTATTTTTTGGTTTTCTGTTTCTCGTCTTTTCTTGCACATTTTTTCATTTTCATTCGATGAACTATATTTTGAAATTATTTCATCTTTATTTTTTAAAATATTATATATTTGGGTTTTGCCGCATTTAAAATAATCGCAAATTTCACTTATTGTTTTTTTTTCATTTTTCATTTTGATCACAGCATATTTTTCTTTTAAATTTAAATTTCTAATAATTTTCATGTTTATAATGTATGTTTTGTACATACTTATTCAGAAAAAAAATCGTTAAAAAGTGTAACCTTTGAAATACATATTGACATTTGACAAATCTATTTTTACCAACATGTATGAATTTAGCCGTAATTCTATACAATTTAGCCTATGAAGTGAAGTAGCTTATAATTCTGTATAATTCCGCCTTTGAAGAGTTTGTTTGTGAAATTTTTGCTCTACCAACGCAATTCCGTCCGCGTCTCGTAGTTTTCCGCGATAAGAGGTGCGAATAGTATAAAAATCGGTTCCAAGGGACTTTTTTAAAATAATTTGTTCCGTGTCTGATGAGTTTCCGCGATAATCAGATTCCGCCTTTCAGAGATTTTACTGTATATATATATATATATATGTTGGATTTATATTAATTAAATAACCACGACTAAATTAATAATTAATGTTGCTGCTTAAAAATCCAACTTACAACTCATTTTTATTATATCAAAATTTCATAAAATCATACAAAAGTTATTCAAATCGAATTACGGTACAAACAAGTATGTATCTTAAAGTAATTTATAATTGCAAAATATAGTGGTACAATGTATTGACTGATAGCTTAACATAAATGTGCATTTGTTACACAATCCAACACGGTCATCCTACCGGACCGTCCGTCCCGGATGGTCCTGCTTGATCAGTCTCTATTGTGAATTCTTGATGCTCTTCCTCCATATTATCTGATTCTTCATCTTCGTCTTCGGACATTCCGTAATAGTATGGTTTCATGAATGCAGCACAAGTTGAGGTGTTAATTGGCCCTTCGGTCTGCGACACTTTTTCCACATCATATCTATCTTTTCCTTTAACTTTAGTGATCACGTACGGACCCAGAAATTTTATATCAAGCTTCGCACCACTATTGAATTGTGTCCTCTTAATTAAAACATGATCACCTTCCTTGTATATAAAGGCTTCTTTTCTCTTTCTGTTAAAGGTTCTACTCATTTCGGATTGCACAGTAGCGATATTTTGCTTTGCCGATTCCCTTTGTTCTGCCCTATCATCCATAAATAAATCTGCAGTCTCTTGTTCTAGGATTTCTGCTAAGTTTATGTCTTCTTTGTTCCTCATTTTAACACCCAACATTAGTTCAAACGGCGATATTTTGGTACTCCGCTGCCACGAGTTATTCAAATACCTTTGTAAATCCGCCGTAAACTTGTACCAATCCTCTTGGTTATTTTTGCATAATTTTGCCAGTGCTGGAATGATTGTTCTAATAATTCTTTCAACCTGTCCATTTCCAGTTGGAACACCTGCCGTAACCAATGAAAGTGAAATTCCTTCTAACTTGCAGTAATTGATAAACTCTGATGAACGAAAAGCTCCTCCTCTATCTGCGATTATATTTCTTGGATTTCCAAATACTGCCTGTTGCTGGTTAAGTTTTTGTATAACCTCCACACTGTTAATCGTTTTCGTAGGATAGAGCCATACGAATTTGGAAATGGCGTCAATTATACACAGAATATACCGATATTGCTTCTTTGTTACTGTTAGACCTCCTAGATGGTCCACATGATAGGTCTCTAGAGGTCTGTCTCCCTTTGGAATTGGATTAAGTAGTCCCTCTTGCTTGCCCGTTTTACGCTCAGTTACAATACACTTTATACAATTGTTGATAAAATTCCGTATCTTTGCTTGCAATTTAGGTATATAAAATTGACGCTCGATTAGCTCTTCTGTTTTCTTCACACCGAAATGACCTTGCTCATGGTGCGTTTTAATGATTTGTCTCTCCATTGCTTTTGGGACGACCATGAGTGAAACTCCATTCTTAAATTTAAATAAAATTTCATTAATTAAAATGTACTCATCATAATTACCTAGTTTAACAAGCTCAAAAATAGGCTTTAAATTAATGTCCTTCATCTGTGCAACTTTTATCTGATGACTGACACCATCTGCTACAACTAAAGCAACTGGTTGTCGACTGAGTGCGTCAACGTGACGCATTCTGGATCCCGGTCGATGTTCTAATTTAAAGTTAAATTCTTGCATTAAAAGTGCCCAGCCTGCTATCCTGGCACTAAGCTCCTTTCGTTCCATAGTTCCTTTGAACGCTGCACAATCAGTAGCAATTTTAAAATCTAAGCCAAGTAAGTAAATCCTCAATTTTCTCAACGCTGCTATAATAGCCAGCACCTCCAACTCGTAGCTACTATAATTTTCTTGCGCCTTAGAAGTTTTCTTGCTGAAGAAATATATTGGATGCATGCTGTTATCTCTATCGGACCTCTGTAATAATATAGCACCCAATCCCCATTTGCTGGCATCCGTATGTAGTTCTGTCTCTGCCTTCGATGAGTATATATTTAAAACTGGATGATTAGCTAAAATGATTTTTAATTTTTGGAATGCCATCCTTTGCTCTACTCCAAAATGAAATTCTACTCCCTTCTTGAGCATATCACTTAATGGTCTAGCTATAGTGGCGTAGTTTTCCACAAATTTCCTAAAATAACCTGAGAGCCCCAAAAATTGTTGAATCTTCTTAACTGTATTTGGTTCAGGAAATTTGGTAATTGCAACTGTTTTCTGCATTGATGGTTTGATATGTCCATCCTCTACCTCATAGCCCAGATATTCTATTTTCTTGGACAAAAACTGACATTTTTCCCATTTTATCTGCAACCCATGTGATTCTGCTATACTCAAAACAATTTCTAATTTTGTAATGGCCTCGTGTATTGTTTCAGCTGGTATTACTAGATCATCTATGTAAATACACATTAATCCCTTACGACATGATTCATCAAACACCCGGTTTATGAACCTCATAAATACTGATGGACTGTTGCATAACCCGAATGGAGCTCGTAAGAATTCGTACTGCCCGAATGGTGTTACGAACGACGTGTATTTAATAGAGTCCTCATCTATGGGTACGTGGAAAAATCCATTCCGCAGATCAAGCGTCGAAAAATATTTAGCATCACCTAACTTATCTATCTGATCCTCAATGATAGGTAATGGAAATCTGTCTCGCACTATAATACTATTTAATCTTCGATAGTCCACACATAGTCTTTTTGAACCATCCTTTTTATTCACTAAGACTATCGGACTTGCATACTCAGATTTGCTATGTCTTATTACACCTTCAACCAACCATTCATCTATCTGATTCTTTACTACTTCTGTTTCCAGAGGTGATAGTCTTCTAGGTTTTGAAGCAATCGGCTTTGCATCCAACAGTTCAATATGCATTTTTATATTTGGGCTTGGACTTTTGTTCACTGGATTATAATTCACTACTATTGATCGAATTTTATCCTCTACCTCAGAATCTTTGGACCCAATATTTAGAGACAGTTCACCATGTTCAATGACAATTGAAACATTTTCTGGAATAAATTTCTTCATCGTAATTCCGTTAGGTGTTAATACAGTAATGGTTTGTTTCAAGAGCTCTCTACCAACTAGAAAATCTACAGGCAGAATTCCATCGGGCACTACATGAATTGTGGTGTCATACTCTTCATCATCGATTTTCAAATTAATGTTGAACTGACCAATGGTGGCTACATCTTTCGACCCAGCACCCTGAAATATTGTGCACTTTTCATTTAAATTAGTCACTCCTGTGGTGATAAATTTTCTGTAGGCCATTAAGTTTATATCGCTCCCTGAATCCACCAGTGCATAAAATTCTTTTCCATTTAGTACAACTATTTTCAAAGCTTTAGATGCATCTGGTTGGTTATTATTTATTGCTGCACAAGACTTGGAATTTTGCTGTTCATCTCGACATTCCGTTGAACGGTGACCGAACGCTTGACATTTGTAGCACTTCGGGCCTTTTGATTTATCTGGACAATTTAGTATCTGATGTCCTGTACCTCCACAGTTAAAACATTTCGGCTTCCATCGAATTCTACTATCAAGTTTACGTTCTTTAGTATTAACTGATGTACTTGCTGATGTACTTGGTACCTTTAGGTCCACTTTTCCTTTGATCTGTTCATAAATTGCCAGTTTGAACTTAAACTCATCCATAGACGTAGCTCCATATAATGTCGCCTTATTAAATTCATTATCAACTATCCCACTTATGCAGTAGTCGATTATCGCCTCGTCTTCTAAATTACCAATTCTCCCCAACTCGCGCATAGCAAGCAAGTAGTTTCCAAAGCATTCCTCCTTGGTTTTCTTTCTAGTTGCCATACGTCTATGAATCATGGCCGAATTGACTTTCTTTTTGAATTCTCTTATTAGATGTAATGAAAGGCTTTCCAAAGTATCTGTCACCGCTAACCGTAAACTATTTTTAACCATTCCAGTCAATAATCTTTTAGCATAAATCACCTTTTGTTCATCATTCCACCTCATACACATAGCGGCATCGTCAATTTCTTGCAGCCATTTTTCAACTAAATAATCGTCTTCACCACTGAATTTAGCTAACGATTCTTCCATGTCCCTAAAACTAAACGGATTGACTGGGTTAGGTGCTATATTATTTACAAGTACCTGGTTTTGAAGTTTTAATATTTCAATTTCTTTGTCCTTGAGCTCTATTTCTTTCTTCCGCAACTCCTCCCATTTGACCTCTAAAACTTTAGTGCTGCTAGAACTGCTTGCACCGGCTTCCATTGCCGTACTGTTATTTTGCGAACGGCTTTGTTCCTTAACCTCGGAAAAGTTAATTGCATCAATTTTACGGTTGAATGGATCGTCTGAACAATCATCTGGTTGGCTTGTGCTCATCTTGTTTCTCCTTGATTTGCCCATCTTATATGCACGTTTTCACTGCTGTCTATATATACGCACTTTTTTCCTGTAATCTAACTATACTAGTTGAATTTATCTATAATAAATTTGAACTAGTTACAGAAAAAAACTTCACTACGTATGTAAAAGGTTGAGCCCCCAATTGTTGGATTTATATTAATTAAATAACCACGACTAAATTAATAATTAATGTTGCTGCTTAAAAATCCAACTTACAACTCATTTTTATTATATCAAAATTTCATAAAATCATACAAAAGTTATTCAAATCGAATTACGGTACAAACAAGTATGTATCTTAAAGTAATTTATAATTGCAAAATATAGTGGTACAATGTATTGACTGATAGCTTAACATAAATGTGCATTTGTTACACAATCCAACATATATATATATATATATATATATATATATATATATATATATATATATATATATATATATATATATATATATATATATATATATATAAAACGATATGAGGTATAACGGAATTATCCGGCACTCTCACGGTCGCAATTTTCGACCTACACCAAAAATATTTTCTGTGTATGTTGCGGCAGACAATTTCTTGGACAAGTTCGCGAACTGGCCATATCGGGGTACAGTTTAAGCGGCGAGAGTCTTAAAAGTCGAATAATCTAAGGCGTTATAACTTCCGTTTGAAACATAAAGTTTAAATAAAATTGATAAATATTGAATATTTGAACCTTTTTTTATCATTTTTTGTGAGATGACAACCTTGGCATTTAGGGTTCCTGAAAAATCAGCTGTTTTAAAAATTTACTAAACTTTGTTGTCCTTGATCTAGATGAAAATGACCAAGCTCAAAAATGAAAACGTACAAAAACGTAGATACCAACTTATATCTATCCAAAACTTAAAAAATAAATTGTTTAAGCTCAGAAGTTGAGAACATGTGGCTATTAAAATGAAAACAAACGCAAACGGCCTTGCTTTCATCATTTTCGAGTCTATTTTGATTAACCTAATACTAGCTTTTAATTCAACTTTTCAACTATAACATCAGAAATTTTCAGCTTTCTAACCCTAGAAGTTCCAATGCAATTAACATCATACTAACTCAATGCAAGCCCCTAAAACGCTATATAATTACAAACAAATCCCAAAAATATCCCAATTAAATAAATTTTCTTTTGTTTTAGATAGATTTCATATAATTTTTTTTGTTTGTATTTTTTTTTTCGCAAAAAGTTAAAATATTTGTTTTGAATGTTTGTTGTTGTTGTTTTGAAGATTTATTATTGTTTTGAATTAGGGAATAGTTTCTTTGGAATATTTGGAAGTGGTTTAGTTGAAATAAATATATGTATATTGATTACATATTTACAATTGATAGATTTTTGTATTATATTTGAGGTGTAAAAGTTGTTTGATGTTGTTGTTGATTATAAATTATAGTATGGCAGTTGTGTGTGATGTAGTTAGAACGTTAATCCACCAAAGGATTTAATTTGATATTAAGGAGTTTTAACCAAATTAAACAAAACTATTCGAAATTGCATTGACAAAGTAGTTTCTGTTTATGTATTTAGTTTGGTTGTTTGATAAATTTGTTGGATTTTCTGTTTCTAGTTAAATTTTTTATTTAAACTAATCTGACATATCCAATTCTATTTGTACACAAAGCTGTCTGGTCCCGAAATCTACCTATTTCTAGCGGATATATGTGCCGCTTGGACTTTTTTTTAACACTTAAGCCGCTTTTTCAGTTGCTGCAGTGTGTGCGTTTACGCTTTCGTTCCTTCAGTAATTTTTACTCTTCGATTTTTTAGTTGATGAAAAAATTGCACAACGATTTTGTCGCCATCTGCATTTTAAAATAATCAAGTGTTTGAAATGGTTCATATTTATATTCCCAACGAATTTTATTTCTGCAGTAGAAAGTTTCTACAGCTTTTCCATAGGAAAACTACACCACGATTCTATCTCGATTCTTTCTATAAAGTTTTAACGAATTTTGATTGGTTAATTCTCTTATCAGCCTGCCATCTTGAAAATAGTTTTAAAAATCTGAACTTAAACAATTGAAAAAAGCAACAATCAAATATTCTATAACTTTATAGTTTATTGTAAGTTTATTGTATTACCGTTAGAAAATTGAATTATATCTATAAAAACGATTTACTTAATTAATATGTATTAATATATTAAGGGTTTTAAAAGTGTATATAAACATAAAAGTGTATCTTAAAGAAAATTATCTTAAATAAAAAATATCTTAAAGAAAAAAATATGAAATTTTTTAAAGGTTAAAGTGATAGTAAAAAAAAAGGTGAACAAATTTTACTAAAACTATTTCATTTACTTTTTTAAATTTCAATTTATATAAAATTACTTTAGTTTGATTAAAACTTAAATGTTTAAAATAATAATGTTTGCTCAAATTTTTACAGAGAATCAACAATGGCCGTGGCCCATTTCTCGATGAACTTGAAATTGAATCTGCAAATCGACTAAAAAATTTCAATTTACTCTGGGGTGCGTTTCGAAATTAACCACGGTTAACCATAAAGTAATAATAAGCGCGTTCCATTGAAAATCAAACTTACTCAAATTTGCTTTGATCTACTCTACCTCGAACAAGTTGTGTAGTTGAAAAGCAGTTTATTTTTCGATTTTATTTAGATCGGCTATAAACTTGTTTTGATATTTTTAATAATAAAATGCTTTGAGCAGCTATTTTGTTCCAAAGGAACGCATGTAAAGTCACTAATGTCATAGTCAAAATAGTGACGTCAAATATTAAATTCAAATTACCATAGTAAAGCTGTCAAAGTTAAATTGTGAATAGTAATATTCTAATTACTATAAATAAAACTAAAAATGTAGCGTGTTTTTTATTTCTATAATTTATTTTTCAGTCTTTAGTATCAAATAAAAATAATAAAAATAACACATTTCACTAAAAATTATTAAATACTTAGTAAATAATAATTAAATGTACGATATATTCACAAAACAATATAATTTCTAACTTTTTTTTCCACAATAATTAAAATTTTCTTTTATTATAAAAAACTATACTGTGTTTTATAAATCGGTTGACATGTCGTTTTAAATATTTATATGTTTTGACATTAGAACCTCAACAAACTCTACTCTAGACTTGAGTAACAAAGTTAAAGTAGTGACGTCACAATTTACTATGACAACTAATTTTTATAGTTTTGGAACGATAGTACATCTGTCATCCAGTAAATTTTTTATTTTGCGGTTAATTATGGAACGACATTAGGTAGAGTAAGGTAGACAGACAGAACGACATTAGGTAGAAACGCACCCCTGCTATCGTACTTGAGTAAATTTTGACAGATTGTGTTGAATTTCAAATAATATTTGTTTTTCAATAATTATTTTTTCGCAATTAAATTTTTGTAGAAGAAAATAAAGCAAAACAAAATAAAATATTTCAGCGAGAAACGTCAAAATTTCAATTTCATCGGCCTTTTTGAGAAATGGGGCACGGCCAATAATGGCAGGAGAAACAAGTTAATGATAAAGAAGTTAACAAAGAAACAAATAAACATGGCGGACAAAACAAAATTCTTTTTATATTTGCAGATGGATGACGAAAAAGCTATACATAACTATACAAATACATTCAAAAAAAACATATAATCATTTTCAAATTTTATTTTCATAATTTTTAATCAAATTAAGCCCTTTAGCTATTAAACTAAATTAATATGTAATTAACAAACTAAGTAAATAAATTTATGTATATAAATAAAATTCAACTAAAAAAATGTGTTTTAATTACTTCAATATTTTATTCAATTTGATTCTCGATTCTACCTATAGAATCGAAGGTGAAAAATAACGAAATTTCTATAAAGAATCATTAAAGAAAGTTGTTAAAATTTCACTATAGAATCGTGATGGAATATTCCATAGTGATTCGAGTGGTAGTATTACATGATGAATCGTAGTATAGCATTCGTCCACGAATCTTGCGGACATTTTATTTTTTTTTCATATAAATTTCCATACCGTTTCCATCACGATTGTACAGCTCAGAGAAGAAGTTTCTTCAACGATTCATGGACGAATCGATAATATTTTATTCGCTGGGTATGTAATGACAATAACATTATGCATAACATTACGTTTTTATATTAAAAGGTATTATATTCATAAACAAACTATAATCACAAAGTATTCGGTACAATAAATTCTGCAGTTTAAACAAATTACAAAATTCAAGATGTTTGACATTTGTGATGTCAACAAATACACAATTTTTTTATGTTTCGGTATTTTCTCTTTTTAAACTGTAATGTTCTTATCTCTTTGTTTTTTTTGTTCAAGTTAAAGTTAAAAACCAACTCTGATGCAAAATCTGCAGCAAAAAATCATCATTTTAAGGAATATGATTGGTTTAAAAAAAACTGAATGAAGGAACGCAAACACTGCAGCAACTGAAAAAGTGGCTTCACATCGCATATAGAATCGAAAAAATGGTAAAATGATAAAAAATTAATGATAAAATCGAAATAAAGAATTTTTAACACTTCACCACTTCACAGTTACAGATATTTGGCTGCAGGACACCATTTTCGCATTTGCGTTTAAACCTGGAACTAAAATAGTACAAATATTTTACAGCTGGGCTCCATAATCCATTTTCTCTCAAACGAAACTAACTTCACATATATCAGCTTAAAAAAGATTTTTAAATAAAAATGTCTCTTTGTCGTTTTTTATTCAAAAATGCTAACATTTTGCAAAGAAATTATCATGGTTTTGAAGCAATGTAAGTAATTTAATTTTTTGTCATTAAAATGTGCAATAATATTTTTGATATAAAAAAATTTCAGTCAAAACCAAAATTCAAGTACATGGGCTCCCGATTGGGACTTCTTGAAAGACTATTCCGGTGCTGTTATGTATCCAGATAAGGTTACAAGTAAATGGAAAGTTCCACCATGGAATAGTAAAATAGCTCCAGTGGAAAAGCAATTAAAAAACGTTTGTCTAAATTTTGGACCACAACATCCAGCTGCTCATGGAGTTCTTCGTTTGATATTGGAGTTAGATGGTGAAACTATCATCAAAGCTGATCCACATATTGGTTTACTTCATCGAGGAACTGAAAAATTAATTGAATATAAAACTTATATGCAAGCTTTACCATACTTTGATCGACTTGATTACGTTTCCATGATGGGGAATGAGCAATGCTATTCCCTTGCAATTGAAAAACTTTTAAATATTGATATTCCAATTAGAGCGAAATATATTCGAAGTAAGTTTTTTAATATATATTGTTGATTGATAGTACATATTGCAAATAATTTTATTACAGCACTTTTTGCCGAAATAACGAGAATTCTCAATCACATTGTTGCTGTAGGTTGTCACGCACTAGACTGTGGAGCGATGACACCTTATTTTTGGTTGTTTGAGGAGCGCGAAAAACTTATGGAATTTTATGAACGTGTTTCAGGGGCACGGATGCATGCAGCATATATACGTCCAGGAGGTGTTGCGTTAGATATTCCGTTGGGGCTTCTAGATGATGTCTATAATTGGGCGTCTAAATTCGCAGAAAGAGTTGATGAAGTGGAAGACGTTTTGACAAATAATAGACTTTTTATAGCGAGAACCAAAGACATTGGAGTTATTTCAGCAGAAAATGCTCTAAACTATGGTTTTAGTGGGGTGATGTTGCGTGGGTCAGGGATCAAATGGGATCTAAGAAAATCTCAACCTTACGATGCGTATCCTTTAATTGATTTTGATGTTCCAATCGGTACACATGGTGATTGCTATGATCGTTATTTATGTAGGATTGCAGAGATCAGGCAATGCCTTCGAATTATAGAACAATGTCTCAATGAAATGCCGTCGGGGGATATACGAACCGATGATCATAAAATTTCCAATCCTACTCGCGTAGAAATGAAAACTTCGATGGAAGCATTGATTCACCATTTTAAAATTTTTTCGATTGGGTTTTCTGTGCCACCAGGAACCACCTATACAGCAGTGGAAAATCCAAAAGGAGAATTTGGAGTTTATATTGCATCTGACGGCAGTAGAAAGCCCTATAGGATAAAAATTAAGGCACCTGGTTTTGCGCATCTCGCTGCAATCGAAAAATTGACAAAGAATAGTATGTTGGCCGATTTGGTCGCTGTTATGGGAACGTTAGATATTGTTTTTGGTGAAGTTGACCGTTAATAAATCTAAATACGACAAAAAAATGATTTTTGGAATAATTGGTAATGATTTATTTCTTCCATATTTCCAACAAACAAAAGATGATCTCAACTTTTTTCAAATAAATAATTATATTATTTACTTACTTCAATACTTTACTAACATTTTTAACTTTTTCAAGTACTTTAACCTACAATCAATGTACCATCATCAGGGAATATGTAAGGTGGTATCTCCAAATTCAGTGGTGCTGGACCTTTACGAATACGTCCTGAAGAGTCATAATGTGAACCATGACATGGGCAGTAGTAACCACCATAATCACCAGCATTTGCAATTGGTACACAACCTAAATGTGTGCATACACCAATAACAACTAACCATTCTGGACGTTGTACGCGCTCTTGATCTTGTTGGGGATCTCGTAATGTTGAAACCGCCACCGATTGTTCAACTGAAATTTCGTCCCCTGTACGATGACGAATGAAAAGTGGTTTACCACGCCATTTAAATGTAACTGATTTTCCCTCTGGAATATCACCTAATTTGATTTCTATTTTCGCTAAAGCTAAAACATCAGCTGTAGCGCTCATTGAGCTCACAAATTGAGAAACAATTGCCTTTGCTGAATAAGTCGTCGCAACAACAGAACCTAAAACGAAGATCAAGATATATTTGAAAAAATGTAATTTACTTTTAGAGCTTTTATCTTCTTACTTCCAACTACTAAGTAAGTGAAAGCTTTTCTTGATTCAACACTATCTGAACTTTTTCTATTCGATCGTTTAACCGCATCTCGTCTATAATCACTAAAATCTGGAACTTGTAAGTCTGTGTGTGCAAATCTGATTTGTGTTGTAACTGAAAATATAATTTCATCAATTTTTGACGTTTCTTATAACCTCATACAACTTTTTTTATATATTACATAATGCAATTTTTTCATTAAGTGAATATAGGATGAATTAAAATATATAAACCTTACCTGTGGGTCCAGTTTTAACACTAACACGGCCGATAGGTAATCCAGAAGAACCACTTACACCAGAAAATAGACTTTGTTGTATTTCTGCAGCTGGGGTGACAGAAGCTACTGCTTTTAATCCAGGAACTGCTTGGGTCACTGCTTTTAGATAATTTCCTAAATTACCAGATTTAGCAACTACGTTCATCATTTTGATTTTAAAATTTAGAATATATACAGAAAAAGAGCGAACAATTTCTTTTCGATATATAAAAATCGTTCGTCAGACTCTGATGGCGAATGTCAGACTGATAGAAACTGCCACAATCAAACTCAGCTCAATTATTCAATTTTAATTTATTTATTGTGTTATAATGATTTGTTATTGTTTAGAAAATATAATAAATGTTAAAACCAAAATAATCTGTGAATTTTCTTCAATTAATTTTAAATATAAAATCTATTAATTCATTTATGAGTTTATTTTTTATAACTTTACACAGATGTCACTCATATTTATTTGCAGGATATAAAGGATTAAAGTCTCTCATTTCAGTTTAAACATTTGACTTGTCATACATTTGAATTTTTATTTTTAATTTTTCGATCAAGTTGTTTTTAAAAAAAACGAAAAAAAATTATTCAGTTTATTATTATTTAAAGAAGTAGTGTTAATAAAACCATTTTCATTTAATTTTTAATGTTAATACAATGATAAGTTTTC
>OY856186.1:198549170-198587061 GCA_963693315.1 Diogma glabrata | reverse complement strand
GGGCATGAAAAAAAAAACATTAATTTTTGCATTTTTTTTGACATTTTACCATATATACGGTATTATTTATGCTATTATCATGTATTTTGCATAAAAGTGAAATATGCAATTCAAATTAATAAAAAAATATTTTTTAAAATTGTACATAACCTACAAAACTTTTTTTTTCTTGCAATGCCCTAAATTGCTTTTGGTAAATAATTAAAATGTTATTACAATTATTGTAAATATTTGATATAAGATTTTGAAAAAATGTAATATTCAATTTTTTTCAAACATTTTTCAAACATATAAAATACACAGCATAAATAATTTTACGCCAATTATGTTTTCAATTGAAAATTCTATATGCGTTATTATGGTTTTCCATATTATTCACTGTTTGTGTGCTTTTGCCACTTTTGAATTAAAATGCAATATTTAAAAATATACTTTTTGCTGTTTATTTTAAAAATTTTTATTTTATTAATAATAATATAAACTTCCTTATAGTAACAATTTGCATTTGATTTTTTATTTTATTGAATATCGATTTCGACTTACGTCATCCTCAGTTTAAATTATTATTACAATTTTTGCTTAAACTGTTACTTATATACTACTTCAACTGCTATTTTTTATTATTATGTCATATATTTTGTTAGTTTAATTTTAATTATTTACCAAAAGCAATTTAGGGCATTGCAAGAAAAAAAAGTTTTGTAGGTTATGTATAATTTTAAAAAAAAATTTTTTATTAATTTGAATTGCAATTCACTTTTATGCAAAATACATGATAATAGCATAAATAATACCGTATATATGGTAAAATGTCAAAAAAATGCAAAAATTAATTTTTTTTTCATGCTAGAAAATGGGCATTTAAATTAAGGCAACATAATTTTAATTATACTTAGGTTAAGTAGATAAAAAAAGTACAGATTAAAAAAAAAAATTTATTTTGGATGACTTCTCATAAAATGGCAACATTTGCCAAATTTAACGAAAAATGCCAATTGTGGCCGAAAAAATTAAAATTTTTTCGTAAAAATTAAATCCCACATTAAGACTATTAAAATACATGTTTCCTGAAATTTTCATGAAAATTCGACGATTTTTCCGCCCCTTATCATAAATTTAGTAAAAAAAAAAAAAGTCACGCGATTTGGTTTTTGAGGTTAGGTTACACTTTTAATGTATCTAACCCCCATAGATGAATTTGAAATTTAATCACAAACATTTTCCATCTTTTTTTTTTTTTATGATCCTTAGAGCCCGAAATATTCAAAAATAGTGAAGCGACCTACTCGAAAAACACCAAAAAACCAGTTTTTGCCATTTTTGAGGCTCTTCCGGACCTCCAAATTTGCTAAATAATTACATGCCCACTAACTTCTATGTCCTTAACATAAAACAAACAAAAAATTCAACTTTGCTCTTACATCAATATAAAATGCTAATATGACTCCACTATATGGTTAGTAAATCCAAAGTTTAAGCTACGACAACGCTGGAAAATAGCGCTAATATAGATGAACATTTGTACTAATGTATGTTTTTTTATAATTATTTGAAAAATTCCGTAGTATGAAAATGTCATTTGAAAAAATATTTTGATGTTTTATTCAAATAAAAACAAGAACTGATTGTAGAATTTAACATGTACGTACTTCTAACATGTGGAATAATAACATGGACTTCTGATTATAATAATTAATCTACACTTCTGATTATGGTTGTGTATATATGTATCAATTTTTGATTTTAGAATATTATACTATTTTCTTGAATTTCCTCTAATTTATTTAGAAGAATTATTATTTTTTGTTTTAATATCTTTAAGTATTAGGTTTCAATCCATATAATAAAATTAAAACATTGGAGTACATATTAAAATTAAAAACGAAAAACTAAAAAATTTTATCGGAAAAATTAAATTCTCAAAATGTATTACAATTCCAAAAAATTTATTCTACAAATACAAAGCATTGTTTAATAGAAGTAGTATACCGGGTGATTTTTTTAACCTGAAACTTTCAAATATCTCGACATATAAGCACGCTACGGAAAAAATGTCCGTAATCAAGATTTAATCATTCCGCGGGTGGAAACACATTAGTGCAAAAAAATAGTCCCCCCACCCCCCTCTTTGTAGGTGGGCGGGGGTAGCTTTGAATCTAAAATAGGAACCCCAATTTTTTATTGCAGATACGGATTCTACGGCTAAAAGTACGTATCGATTTGACTAAAAAATTTTGTTCGATTAACGATAGATGTAAATTGGCCTGCCAGATCACCAGATCTACTTCGCCAGATTTCTTTTTGTGGGGGCTATCTCAAAGAGAAAGTTGACAAACCAAGAACCAACAACACGTGAGAATATGATTGGGCGAATCAAAAATGCTTGTGCCGAAATTCAAGCAGACACACTTCTCAGTTGTGTACAGTCATTTGAAGAGCGGATTAATAAGTGCATGAAGTCGAAGGCCATCATTTTGAACACTTATTTTAAGCTAAAATTTGTTTATTCACCAGCCATTTACTTTAATTACTTTTTACAGTGAAAACGTGATATTTTTTATTTCAAATGTATTAAAAAGTCGTAGGCATATGTTCTTAGTAAAAGAATCGAAAAAAAAAATTGAATTTCGTCGATTACAGCGCCATCTATCATGAATCGAACAAATTTTTTTAGTCAAATCGTACGTACTTTTAGCCGTAGAATCCGTATCTGCAATAAAAAAAATGGAATTCCTATTTCAGATTCAAAGTTACCCCCGCCCACCTACAAAGAGGGGGGTGGGGGAACTATTTTTTTGCACTAATGTGTTTCCCTTGCAGAATGATTAAATTTTGATTATGGACATTTTGTCCGTAGAGTGCTTATTTTTCGAGATATTTGAAAGTTTCAGGTTAAAAAAATCACCCGGTATATCAATAACTGGCGTGGATAGGCGTCTGGCTGGACAGACTGACAAAGACTCTGGACTCAGAAACTCCGGTCGGAGCAAAAAGTATTATTCAAACTTTTCTTGTAAATTTTCAATAAACCACCACACCCCAATATAAGTGTCAACTAATAAATTTAAACCATATAACGGCACTACGTAAAGGGAGTTGGCGATGGGTGTATTAAATAAAAACAATACACGCTACACTGAAAAAAATGTCTAACATGTTATTACTGACATGTTATCATTAAAATCTGTGTCATAAACACAACGAAAATTTCATTATCACAACGAAATATGGCATTAAAAGTTTAAAAATTTAATGACATAATTTATCTGTGTCATTAAACACATGAATTTTCAATCATTAAATTTTCTCACAAAAAAAATTAATGAATTTGTAATTGTTTAACGTTTGTTGTCATTAATAACATGTATTGTGGCATTAAAATATAAAAAATAAAAAATTATGACCAATTTGCCTAATTTAATGATAAAGTATCCTAATTTTTTGACATATTCATGTTTTGACATAATTTTATGATTTTTGTTCATTGATTTATGTTCTATTTTGAAAAATTTATGAAATTTTAGCATAGAGTTATGAAATAGTTACCGTTAAGACATCATCTTGGCACGTAGCTATTCAACAACAAATTAGTTTTACTTTCATGTTTTGACATAATTTTATGATTTTTGTTCATTGATTTATTTTCACTTTCTTTCGAGTCGTCCCGACTTTTAGTAATAACTTAAATTAGAAAATAATTATTTTACAGTTCAATTAAACTAATAATACAATAGTGGAAAGTGAATAATTAATAATAATAATAAAAGTGAATAATTAAGAATAATAAAAACAACGGTAAGTTTGTGTATTTATTTGCAACTTTTTTGTGTATTCGTAAATAACGCACATAACGGGACTCTTTAAAATTATTGATGTATAGAGCTTTTTCCCAAAAATATTGTGACAGCTCAAATCAGCTGTTTTAATTTGTGCATGTAAAATAACCAAAATTGATTGATTTTCTTTGCAAATTTGGTTATTTTGATTTCAATTAAATGTGTTTAAGAAGTGAATTTTTGAAAACAATAATTAATTAAATTGTTAAGTTTTTAATGCATTAGGGATACTGAAATAATTAAAATCGCATTAAAATATGGAAATTAAATCAACCTTCATTTTTTCAGAAATGAAGTTTCATTTAATTTCCATATTTTTATTTCGGTTTATTTACAAAAAACTAACAATATCAAATACTTTAGTTTAGTGTAAAATACCAATAATAAAGTGTAAAATAATAATAAAAAGTCCAAGCGGCACGTATATCCGCTAGAAATAGGTAGATTTCGAGATCAGACAGTTTTGTGTGCCAGTAGAATCTGATGTATCAGATTAGTTTAAACAAAACAAACTAATTTCAAACAGATATCGAACAAATTTTAAAAAGAAAATTAGCTACCTACAAGCAAAATTATATCTATCCAATTTTGCAACAAACAAATATCAAATCTACCACAGAACATGTGTGTGACAATTTATTACACAAACCTACTCTGTATCATATGTCGTGCAATTACTGCAAAATATCAAAATAGTTTATTTCTAAGAAAAAAAATTAATTTCTTCTATTCAAATCTTTTATTTTTTTGACTGTTATAAGGTTGGCATTGACTGTTATAAGGTTTTTGGAAATTGTAGTTGGGGATTGTTGCAAACTTTTTTGTTGAAGCCAACAAGTCAAAAACCTCTAGCTGCAGAGGTTTATATTTATAAGAAACGGATTAAAATGTTTTTACAGATTCTAAATTTATGAAGATTTTAAAAATATTAGTATCCAAACGGCCGTTATAACGGATTAAAAAACCACTTTTTTTCTAGTATAAAGCCTATAGATCCTTCACCATGTGTCAGATTTTTCTGATTTACGAACTTGTCCAAGATATTAATAAAACACACCTTTTTAAGAAAGGTTTTTTTGATCTTGCTCCACAAACGCAACCGTGAGAGCGCCGGTTGATTCAAACGCATTTTGTGTTTTACAAGCTTTTTTGTTGGAGCCACTCACTCAGAAACCTCCAACTGCATAGGTCCTTTTTCTTGAAAGAAACTGATTAAAAAAGGTTTCAAAGATTCTAAATTTATGAAGTTTTTAAAAATATTAGAATCCAAACGGGCGTTATAACGGATCTAAAAACAGAGTTTTTTTTCTAGTATAAAGTAGTTTCTTAACGATGTGTTGGATTGGGCTGATTTACGAATTTGTCCAAGATATTAATAAAACGCACATTTTTAAAAAAGGTTTTTTGATCTGGCCCTATAAATGCGACCGTGAGAGTTCCGGTTGTTTCAAAAAAAAATTTTTTTTTGCAAACTTTTTTGTTGGAGCCGCTCACTCAGGAACCTCTAACTGCAGAGGTCTATTTTTAGACCATATTGATAAAAAGAGGTTCCAAAGATTCTAAATTTGCATAAATTTTTTGAAATATTAGTATCCAAACGGCCGTTATAACGGTTTTAAAAAATCAATTTTTTCAGAAAAAAGTCTCTAGTTTCTTAACCACGTGTCGGATTTTGCTGATTCACGAACTTGTCCAAGATATTATTAGAACACACAAATACAGAAAATTTTTTTGATCTACCTTACAAATGCGACCGTGAGAGTGCCGGTCGTTTTCGTTATATCTCATATCGTTTATATATATATATATATATATATATATATATATATATATAATATATATATATATATATATATATATATATATATATATATATATATATATATATATATATATATATATATATATATATATATATATATATATATATTTATATATATATATATATATAAATTTTTTTTTTTTTTTTTTCGTCTCCGCTTATCATATATAGTCGTTTGGCACAAAAATTTTTCCGAAATTCCGAGATGAAGCCCATTGCAATAGGTAGTATTTTTATATGAAATCTACCTAAAAAAAGTTCAGAGACAATATTATATAAAATTGGTAATTAAATAAAATTGGTAAAATCTAATAAAATTATGCATATATATGTACATATAGTGGAAATTATAAGTTTCGATTTTGTTAACAGGAACAGTTTTTGGTGCCTGGAAAACATGGTAATAACCTGTTGCGTATTTCAATGTGGAATGAGAAGTGGAAAAGATTTAGTGAAGTTTTTCTGGTTCCCTAAACTAGAGACTCGACGGAAACAATTATCCATTTTATATAATATTGTCTCTGAACTTTTTTTATTATTATTTTGCACGTTATTATTGTTATTTTACACTAAACTAAAGTATTTTCAGAAATGAAGGTTCATTTAATTTCCATATTTTTATGCGATTTTAATTATTTCACTATCCCTAATGCATAAAAAACTTAAGAGCACAACACAATTAGGAGTTTGATCATGTGTGGAAAGCCTGCGCAAAATATAGATTATGCGAAATAAAGGACAACACCACCAAAGTTATATTAAAAAAATGATCGTATTATACATTACCATCAGGCTTCAGATTGGTAAACATTATCTGCTTTTTCGTATATAAATATTTCGTATAAAACATAATACATACAATTCCAGTAAATTTCGATAAATGTCAAATTTAAGACCAACCTAAAATTTGTTACTATACCATTTTTCTTTCAAACTGAGAATTGTTAATTTCAATGTAAGAGCAGTAACTTTCAGTGGAATAGTACCTTTCAATTTGAGAATTATTAGTTCTTATAATAAGAATTATTCCAATATCTTTGCTATATCTTTCCTTAATTATTTATAGATTGATATGGATTTTTCTACCATTAATGTGGATAATTCTACCGAATTGCCATCCACTTGGAATACAAACACACCACCAGTAGAAGACCACCTCAACTTCTTAAAGAAATGCGATTTGCATGTCCAACCCATAAAACTATGCATAGGCGATAGTGTTCAAGATATACAAGAAATTTTTGTTTATTTTGATACTATCAAGTATTCATTCAATAGCCTCATTAGAGCAGTCGACATATGCTTCAAAATGTTTTATGTCTTTAATTTGAAATTTCCGTCTCCTGCAGAAATGTTTTGGAGATTTGTTTTATATCACTTTTTTAATTTAAACAGTAAAAACCAAAATATTCGAAAATGTATATTTTATCTGAATTTTTAAAAAACAAATAAAAAGTGTGAATTTCAAAATTGAATTTGTTTTTCATTTTTCAATCTTCTCTGTAACTTTTTTCAGTGGGATAGGGACATACAGATGACAGTATGTTTCTAATATGACCTTAATATATTAAGTTCTGATTAAGGTTCTGAAGTGAAATTTATTATTTAATGACTTATTCATAATTTAGTGTTTGTTTAACATTAAAATAATGTCAAATATCAGAAATAAGATTATGCCAAAGTCATGATTATAATGTCTGCTGTCATTCTAACAATGTTCGTTAAATTATGACGTTTTTTCATTAATTTGATGATACCATTTCATTAAGACCCATCATGTTTATTAATGAATATCTTTTACAAAGTTACGTAACGGTTCATAGAATTATGAAAAAAAATTTTTATGAAACAATGTCGTATGACGTTGTTTAATGAAAATTTCATAATTACTTCGGTCTGAAAGACCTAAGTATTACATTCATGAGCTCAAAGTGAAATTCTTACCCCCACTTTTTTTTGACATTTCTCGACGTTTAAGGACCTACTGATTCTAAAAAAGCAAAAAAAAAATGTATGTCTGTCTGCCGGCCGGCCGTCATTACCTACGCTGCAGGGAAAACCGCTGGAGGGATTTCAACATTTTTTTTTCTAAAAATAGGTATTCACAAGGGACAGGTCAAGGACGCTGTGTTCGATAACTGTACCGGAAGTGTGTCAAAAAAATCATTATGTGTGTCAAAAATAGCAAATTTTCATATTTTTGGCTTAAAAAACGTTCATTTTAAGTGATTACGAGTAGGAACATTAAATTTGGAGAAATCTTGATGGTCGGGATTGGTATGTAAGATCAAAAACTAGATTATTGCATTATAAGTTTGTCAAAAAAATGTTGTCAAGTGTGTCAAAAGAAAGATTTTTATTTATTTTTTTACCTAATTTTTTGGAAAAAAAAATAAAATTAATTGTTTGTTTGAAATGAAGTTTTATTATTATTATTGAGAATTATGACATTATGAGGTTGTCAAAAAAATGTTGTCAAGTGTGTCAAAAGATTTTTATTTAGTTTTTTACCCTTTTTTTGGAAAAAACTAAAATTGTTTCTTTGAAATGAAATTTTATTATTATTATTGAGAATTATGGATTATAAGTTTGTCAAAAAATGTTGTCAAGTGTGTCAAAAGAAAGGTTTTTATTTATTTTTTACCCATTTTTTTTAGAAAACAATAAAATTAATAGTTTGTATGACATGATATTTTATTATTATTATAGAGAATTATGGCATTATAAGTTTGTCAAAAAATAATGTCAAGTGTGTCAAAAAATGATTTCATTTATTTTTTTAGCCAATTTTTTGGAAAAAAATGTAGCTGTTTTTATGACGTAAATGTAATTGAAAATGAAATTAGACATGAAAGTTTTTGAATTTGTTATAGTTTTTGAAATATTTTTGGAATTTTGAAAAAGTTTGTATTTTTGATTTTGTAATAATTTTTGCAATATTTTTAGAATATCGGCAAAAGTTTTAATTTTTGATTTTGTAATAATTTTTGAAATATTTTTAGAATTTTGAAAAATTTTAAATTTTTGATATCATTATAATTTTTGGAATTTTGAAAAAATTATCAATTTGTGATTTTGTAATAATTTTTGCAATATTTTTAGAATTTTGGAAAAAGTTTGAATTTTTAAGAATTTTTGAAATGTTGGAATTTAGAAAAAATTTTTTGATTTTATTCTAATTTTTGGAATATTTTTGGAATTTTGAAAAAGTTTGACTTTATTTAATTTTTACAATATTTTTGGAATTTTGATTATAATTTTCTGGCAACGTAGGTATATATGTTTCGTGTTAGTTGTGTAGTAAATTTTTAAACCGAGTTAAAAAAATGGTTGTACTTTAACAAAGAGTTATGTTTGATATACATCGCTGCCCAAAACTAAAAACCATGTCCTCATAAAAGTTTTTTGCCGAAAACTATATCAAAATCTTTAACCCAGCCCGAAGTCTTGATATCTCAGAGCTGTGAGATTTCAGCCCCTCCATATTTTAACTCTTGGCATTTCGTTAATACAATGACATGTTTCTTCGGCTGAATAACAATGTTAAAGTCTTTAATATAATGTTTTATGTCGTTCTATTCAAGTACTTTTTTCTTTCAGTGTACCGATTGTAAACGCTGTAAACGCTGTTTTTTTACAAATAGAGTTCATTTTTTTTACAAATAGAGTTAATTTTTTTTACAAATTAGTTCATTTTTTTTACAAAAACAAAAAAATTATTTCCCCTCCATATCATGTTCGATTGCAGCAAAATAAAAAAACTAGTTCTAAACTAGTTGTGCATTTTTTCCCCTTTTGAAGAACTAGTTTTATTTTCAGTTATTTTTGAGTTTTACTCATACTATGACAAAAAGTATACACAACAAACGTGAAATCAAAACGTTATAATTATATCATATTAATAATTTTATTTTATTTTTAGTTATTTTACAATATATATTATGAAATTAGTTTTTTTTTCGCAAAACGTATTGTTTTTTTATTGCTTTTCAAACAAACCAAAATTAAAGAATTAATAAAATAACCAATTCAATTTACTCATACAATAACACTGAATGTTTGTATGTTCGATTGAAAAAAAGAACTCGTTAAGATCTAGTTATTAACTAGTTGTTCAATCGAAAACGACATTAATATTTAACTGGTGATTAAATGACTAGTTAAATTTAACCTTTGGTAAAAGAGTATTACATTCATGAGCTAAAAGTGAAATTCTTACCACTTTTTTGACATTTCTCGACGTTTTAGGACCTACTGATTCTAAAAAAGCAAAAAAAAAATATTGCGATGCTGATGCATAGGCTCACTTCACCACAGCTCTGGAAACATAGTGTTCTGGATATATAATGAGCTAATATCCATCAAATACTTTAATTAAAAGCTAACCAATATTATGGACTTCGTAGTTCTAATAATAAAAATATTAAAGCAAGCAGTAGTATCCCAACAAACATAAATTCTGTTGTACGAGGAAAAGTAAAAAAAAAATTTATCGGAATTGACAAACCGGAAGTTAGGATGCAGAACTATTGTAAACCGTACTAAATGTGTATGTACCAAATTTCATCCAATTCGATTATCAGGTACAGAAGTTATTGAGCTTCCAAAATAACAGGTGCTTGGAGGACCCCCTACCACTCTGTTCACTATCGCTAAAAAAAACTAATCATTTCCTTACCATACATATTTGCATCTTTTTGCAAAGTGTGATCAAAATTACTTAACGAACGAATGTGGTATGCATCCAACAAACATTGAAATAATAAACAGGTGTTCGGGAGGACCCCACCATTTATCCCAATATTGTCCAAAAACTAATTAATTCTTTGTCATTAAAGTCTTCATCTTTTTTCAAAGTGCCATTAAAATTGATTAATGAATGAAATCTGTATGCTCCCAACAAACTTTAAAAACAAAGTGTGAATAGTCAGCAGTTGTATGGTAGACCCCCGCCACTTTGATCAATGTGTTCCAAAAGATGATAATTATCTTCTTAAACCTAATTGAAACCTTTTCCATAAGTTTTATCATAATCACTTCATTATTGTAGGCTGTAGTGTGCAATTTAGACATGACCTAACTTATGAAGTTGTTATTTTCATCCCTCCCACCGACTAATTATGTTCCTTTTGACTCAAAAATGAAGTGTATGCAGTTTTACTGAAATCGGAAAATAATTACCCACCGCGCAGTGGCGTCGAAGATAGCAGAATAATAGGATTTTTGATGTTTATGAGGTATAATCATCTTAAAATAAAATATATCTCATAATTTCGATTTTTTATTAAAAGCTAATTACTTTACGATTCCAACGAGTCTAAGTATGTAGAAATTGATCTTAGGAAAGCGTTTTTATCGAATTTCTTCTTCTTAAATCCAAAAAAAAAAATTTCTGCGAAAATTCAGAAAAAATAAATTTTTATGTTAGATTTAGACTTTGTTTGAGTAACACAACTTTTTATTTTTGGAAACATTGCTAGCAGAATTAACTGGACATGGTAAAGTAGATCGTTTGCCAACCATAGTAACATTTGGTAATATTGAGAAGTTATTAACGGTTCCATAATGCAAAGAACAGAGCGACTTATCGATTGCGAATGCGATATATGAATGCCTTGAAGAATGGGATCTTACTGATAAAGTTGAAGCCATGTGTTACGACACGACATCAAGTAACGCTGGACCAGAAAAGGGTGGAAAAAAACATTGGCCACAACTTGATTCGATTCCCATGTCGTCATCACATACAGGAGATTAAACTACGGGCTGTTTATGATCTCAAATTTGGAAAGACCACAGCACCCGATGTTTATCTGTTCAACAAATTTCAGAAGGCATGGGACGTAAAATTAATCCAGCAATGTTCAAAAATGGAATATCGGACAAAAAACTGGGAAACAAAATTTTAAAACACTCGTGAGAAGCTCTAGTAATTTTTTGTCATGAAGAGTTGGAAAAATCACACCCACGCAGCGAATATAAAGAATTTTTGGAAGTTACATTGATTTTTCTTGGACCATTGAGAATTACAATTTCAAACGCCCAGGTCCGACAAGTTACGCCGTTTGCATTTTTTCGAGACGTTTGCATTTTCCTGATTTTGTTGTATATAAAATTTGGTTCAAATGCATAGATGGAACAGCAGCCGCATATCAGGATTTGGATTTCATCAAAATTGACCAAAGAGTTTCAGAAGAAATGTTGAACAAAATTTGTTATCATCTTCACTATTTAACGGAGGCAAATATTGGCTTGGATTTTTTCGACCCAGAGATTTCGTTTGATGAAAAACGAAAAATGGTTCAAAACCTTGAGGTCCCAGCACGAGACATCCCCATCGCACCCCAAACTCGCAAAAAAGATTTTGACGCAGTCAAACATATGCAACTTTTTGCTAATAAGAACATTAGTGATTTTGTCACAGAAAAAACTCAGTTTTTTTTAATCGATTTAGAATTTGTATTGATTTTTTGCTACATGACCCATCGGAATAAGGATTTCGTCAAAGCTACGTTGTTTTGACAAAGTTTGCATGTTGTTAATGATACCGCCGAACTCGGTGTTAAGTTGATGACACGGAATACAACAGCATTCTAACTAAAGACGAGGAAGGTACACAATACACCATTCAGGTGGTCGAAAACTACAGATGCAAATACCCATCATACAATAAATCTAATTTAATTTATTGATTTCTTTTGGAAAAATGTTGCTTTTGATGAAAAATTATTATAAATTTAACCATAAAAATTAATTTTTGAAGTAAAACTTCTTTAGGCGCGTTTTAAGAATTTTGCAACGGAAGATCAAAAAACGAATATAATATTCGGCAAATATACGATACAATTCAATTATGACACACATATAAATGTCGACATATAAATGTCGGAAGTAGTCATTTGAACAGATATATAACCATATATATTCATCTCTATCATACTACAGTCTGATTTTGTATTTTAAACATATAACAGGTCGTTCAATAAGTCCGTAGGATAAGTAAGAAAAAAACAACATTTTGACAAAACTCGATTTTTTTATTCAACATAGTTGCCTTCGAGGGCGATACAACGAGTATAGCGATTTTCCAACTTTTCTATACCACTTTTATAGTACGATTTCTCTTTCTCGTCAAAATAGGCCTCAGTTTCAGCGATTACTTCATCATTGGACTTAAATTTCTTTCCAGCAAGCATTCTCTTGAGATCTGAAAACAGGAAAAAGTCGCTGGGGGCTAAATCTGGAGAATATGGTGGGTGGGTAAGCAATTCAAAGCCCAATTCATTCAATTTTGCCATCGTTTTCATCGATCTGTGACACGGTGCATTATCTTGGTGAAACAACACTTTTTTCTTTTGCAAATGTGGCCGTTTCTTTGCGATTTCAGCCTTCAATCGATCCAAAAGTTCACAGTAATACTCGCTGTTGATGGTGGTTCCTTTTTGGAGATAGTCGATGAATATTATTCCGTTCGTATCCCAAAATACAGACGCCATCACCTTACCGGCCGACTGTTGACTCTTTGCTCGCTTTGGATTCGGTTCGTCGACTGCTGTCCACTCAGCTGACTGTCTTTTGGATTCTGGTGTGTAATTGTGAAGCCATGTCTCATCCATTGTCACATATCTACGATAGAATTCCCTTTTATTGCGGTTTAACAGTGCCAAAGACTCCGAAGCATCGATTCGTTGTTGTTTTTGGTCGACTGTGAGCTCACGCGGCACCCAATTTGCACAGAGCTTTCGCATACCCAAATGTTCATGTAAAATGGTAAAAACACTACCATCTGCTACCTTTACAATGTCAGCTATTTCGTGCACCTTCAATTTGCGATCGTTCATAACCAATTTGTGGATTTTTTTTATGTTTTCTGGAATAACAGCCTCATTTTGGCGTCCACTGCGCTCTGCATCTTTTGTGCTGGTACGACCACATTTAAATTCAGCCATCCACTTCTCTACCATTTGTCTCGATGGAGCAGAGTTTGGATAATGTTTATCAAGCCATTGTTTGGTTTCCACTGTATTTTTTTTCATCAAAAAGCAATGCTTTATTAAAATTCGAAATTCACTTTTTTCAAAAACAAAAGTTGCTTCACACAAAATGCTATAACTCACGAATAAATAGTCAGATTGCTGTCAAATTTATACACGTATCGTTTGAAGGTTAGTACTAAATAAAGATCATATGGAAAAAATTCTAGTAACGCCATCTATGTGTCATCCTACGGACTTATTGAATGACCTAGTACATGCACACAATTCCAAAAAAACTTAAGTAGAAATTTAAACACAATAATATTAAAAAGAAACTAGAAGTAAAAAAGACAAACGAATATTATGTTCGGCAATTATGCGACAATTCGATTATGTGTATTGTATTTTGTATACGCTTATTCAGTATCGTATTAAACGTTAAACGAGTTGGACGTGTCGATCTTAGATTTAAATATCTAATAATATAATATTCGTAATATTTTATTGAGTTTCGTAATTTTTTAAATTTATATTTTGAATTGTTTTAGTTTTTTGAAGTAAAACTTCTTTAGGGCTGGTTATAGTAGTCATTGTGGTCATGGTGGTCATGGTGGTCATGGTAGTCATGGTGGTAATAGTGGTCATGGTGGTCATAGTGGTAATGGTGATCACGGTGTTCACGGTGGTTATGGCGGTCATGGTAGTCACGGTGGTTATGGTGGTCATTGTGTTCATTGTTGTCATGGTGGTCATAGTGGTCATGGTGGCTATGGTGGTTATGGTGGTCACGATGGTCATGGTGGTCATGTTGGTTATGGTGGTCATGGTGGTTATAGTGGTTATGGTGGTCATGGTGGTAATGGTGGTCACGGTGGTCACGGTGGTCATGGTGGTCATGGTGGTTATGGTGTTCATGTTGGTTATGGTGGTCACGGTGGTCATGGTGGTCATGGTGATCATAGTGGTCATGGTGGTTATGGTGGTCATGGTGGCTATGGTGGTTATGGTGGTCACGATGGTCATGGTGGTTACGGTGGTCATGGTGGTCATGTTGGTTATGGTGGTCATGGTGGTTATAGTGGTTATGGTGGTCATGGTGGTAATGGTGGTCACGGTGGTCACGGTGGTCATGGTGGTTAGGGTGTTCATGTTGGTTATGGTGGTCACGGTGGTCATGGTGGTCACGCTGGTCATGGTGGTCATGGTGGTCATAGTGGTCATGGTGGTTATGGTGGTCATGGTGGTCATGGTGTTCACGGTGGTCATGATGGTCATGGTGTTCACGGTGGTCATGATGGTCATATTGTTCATGGCGGTCATGGTGGTAATGGTGGTCACGGTGGTCATTGGGGTCATGGTGTTCTTGGTGGTCATGATGGTCGTGATGCTGTCACGGTGGTCATGGTGTTAAGAGTTTGCATCCCGGGCTTTCCCGGGCGGGAAAAAATATTTGTGTTGATTAAATTTGTTTTGTTAAATAGAAAAATGAGTGGTGTAATCTTTGCACGCGGTTGAAATAAATTTCTTTGGCTACTGTGGCAGGTATTAATAAAAAGATGAAATATAAAATAAATATGTCATATTGCAATTTAGAGTTGCATTTCATGATAATATAATTTGCAGCATGTGTAATAAAAAGTAATATTTACATAATGTGTTACAAAGTCAATTCAATTATTAACATAATTGAAATATGAAATTAGAGGCTTATGACAAATTTGCTAAATTTTTTGAAAAATGCATTAATTGTTGTACCAATTGTTAAATTAAGTGGACATGCATTCATCGTGAAATTTAATTTGTAATACGTTGTAAGACTTTGAAAAACATGTAAATATGGCTTTTTATTACACATTGTTGCAAATTATATTATCAAGAATATTAGAAAGAAACTCTAAATTTCAATATGATATATCTATTTTATTTTATATTTAATATTTTTAGTAATTCCTGCTGCAGTGGCCAAAGAAGTTTTACTTCAACAGCGTGTAAAGACTACGCATTTCATTTTTTTTTCTTTGAAAAAAGATTATTATGAATTAGTGAATTTTCGTATATGTAAGAAGAAAAATTAAGATAAATCGCTTTTCTAAGATCGATTTCTATATACTTAGGCTCGTTAGAATCGTTAATTTATTAGCTTTTAATAAAAAAAATTGATATTATGAGATATATTATGTTTTAAGATAATTATATCTGATAAAAATAAAAAATCCTATTATTCTGCTAATTTTCTTATCTCGACGCCACTGCGCGGTGGGTAATTATTTTCCGATTTCAATAAAACTTGATATAGTTCATATTTGAGTCAAATGGAACATAATTAGCCGGTGGGAGCGAAGAAAAAGATGGTTTGAAAATTGTTCATACATTTCTGGTCATGCCTAGTGTGCATAAAGATAATGAAAAAACTGCCAACAATTGAAAAAAAATTTTTTTTACCGGAAGTAAAAAACTGGAAGTTGGGATGCAGAACTGTTGTAAACTATACTAAATGCTTATGTACCAAGTTTCATCCAATTTGATTATCAGGTACCGATGTTATTGAGCTATGAAAAAAACAGGTGTATGGGACACCCCCCACCACTTTGTTCACTATCGCTCAAAAACTAATCAGTTCCTTGTCATAAATGTTTGCATCTTTTTCCAAAGTGTCATCAAAATTCATTCACGAATGAATGTTTTATGCTCCCAACAAACATAAAAACTTTGTGGAAAAAACCACCTATTGTATGGTGGACCCCCCAGCCCTTTATCCAATGTGCTCGAAAAGCTGATAAAATCTTTCTCATGTTTCTTAAAAGCTTTTACCAACGTTTCATGAAAATCGATCGGTAATTGTAGGCTACAGTAGGGATAAACACCTGACAAAAAAACTTTTTAACCGGAAGTGACAAACCGGAAGTTGGTATGCAGAAATATTGAAAACAGTACTAAAACCTTATGTACTAAGTTTCAATAAGATCATAGTCCGGAATCAGAAGTTATTCAAGATTTAAACTTAGAGGTGTTCGGGAGACCCCCCGCCATTTTGTCCAAATTTAAAATGAATTCAAATATTCCATTTTCAAGTGAACCTGTATCATTTGCCAAAGTTTCATCAAGATCCTATGCAGAAAACTCACACACCCACCCACCCACCCAACCACCCACCAAACCACCCACCCACCCAAAAAAACGTACAATTTAAAATTGTGGTGAAGTAAAATGTATGTCTGTCTGCCGGCCGTCCGTCACAACCGACGAAATTTAGAGAACGGCTGAAGGATTTTAAAAATTTTGATTTCTAAAAATAGGTACACTCAATGGTGAGAGCCGAAAGGATGATGTGTTCGATAACTGTACCGGAAGTGTGTCAAAAAAATCGTCAAGTGTGTCAAAACAAGGAAATTTGCACATTTTTGCTTAAAAAACGTTCATTTTAAGTGATTACGAGTAGGAACATTGAATTTGGAGAAATCTAGATGGTAAGGATTGGTATGTGAAACCAAAATTTAGATTATTGCATTATAGGTTTGTCAAAAAAATGTTGTCAAGTGTGTCAAAAGAATGATTTTCAGTTTTTTTACTCAATTTTTTGGAAAAAAGTAAAATTAATTATTTATATGACATGAAATTTTATTATTATTATAGAGAATTATGGTATTATAAGTTTGTCAAAAAAATGTTGTCAAGTGTGTCAAAAGAAAGATTTTTATTTATTTTTTTACCCATTTTTCAGAAAAAATAAAATTAATTACTTTTATGACATGAAATTTTATTATTATTATTAAGAATTATGACATTATAAGTTTGTCAAAAAAATGTTGTCAAGTGTGTCAAAAGAAAGATTTTGATTTATTTTTTACCCAATTTTTTGGAGAAAAATAAAATTAATTATTTATGTGACATGAAATTTTATTATTATGTTAGACAATTATGGCATTATAAGTTTATCAAAAAAATAATGTCACGTGTGTCCAAAAATGATTTCATTTATATTTTTAGCCAATTTTTCGGAAAAAAAATAAAGTTGTGACTAGAGTTTCTGATTTCTCGACATTTTATGAATCTCGAGGTTCGAGAATCTCTAGTTTATCAGCGATTGAGTTTCTCGAGAAATTGGGAATAATTATTTGAATTTCTCGAGAATTATTAAACATTAATTTTAACAAAAACAGTAACTCTCCGTTTACTGTCAAAATTTCCAGGTACAGAAAAATTTCTCTCGTTTTAAGTGTATTTAGGTTTTATCAAAATTAGAGTGTTTTTTAGAAGTTCTGAATTGAAAGTGATCGTAGCTTCAAATATATTCATTTCCTTGGATAGTGAACGATAGATGTCATTTATTGTTGACTGCATTCTCAAACTCTCACGAATACTTCTAAATTTAATTCAACGCAGCCCTTTTGCTCTAATTCTGAGTCCGCCCTTTTGCTCTAATTCTGAGCTCTATTCTGAGCTCTTCACTTACGTTGATGTCATTCTTCGATATATGTAAGCTTTCATTGTAATTAGAAGAATCAATTTCTGGATCTTTAAATAATCTTCGAGAAAATTTTTTTGCAGTTCTTATAATTTCGCTTTTAGAGCAAATAGAAAAAAATATTTTTTCTCGGGTTGACTATAACTGACTTTGGATTGTGAAGAAATTTCAATAACGAATTTATTGAGTTATCTATCTCTTCCCTTAAAAATTTGAGATTGTATTTCAAATAAAAATTTAAAGCTTATTTCTGAACTGTTTTTCCGAAGAGATTTGAATAGAAATTTTAGGATTCCCTCTGCAGATAATAATGAGACAGCCTGACGGTGGAAAGCTTTTATTGTTTTTGTGGAACCAATGGCACTCAAAATATTTAAAGCAACTATACATTAATCGATGTTTCAATGGAATTTTGTTTGATTTTGTAATCCAGGAGTAATGGCAACTCGCTTTTCTTTCCATTTAATTTTTTTATATAATTTTGAAAAATAGCATTGCGCACTGACATGTTTTAAATAATTTTACAATTAACCAATTAATTTACCTAATTTTTGAAATCGTTTTTCGTATTTTCATATTTTCATTCAATACTAAATTGTCAGCTAAAACTTAGTTTTGTTGTAGAACTGAATCGGAGCTTCACTTTCACTGATTTTTTAACTGGTTTCATTTTCTTTATAAAATATTGACATTATCGTTAGGTGTTTCCCATGTCTGCAACATAACTGTTGAAAAGTTGGAGATATTTAGCCGTATTTCCACATTACACTTATCGCTTGTAGTGAAAACAATATCTGGCACGTAATTTTCGTAGGCTTTTTCAGCTGGATATGAACCTTCGATTCGCATCAATCCTAGGTTTTCTGATTTCCCATTAATATAATACAAATTTACGTTCAAATATCTACGCTTGCGGTAGTTTGTCCATTCATCAATTGCTATGATAAACTTTAGATTAAAAGCCTTAATTTTGATGATCTTAGGTTACTTTTCCATAGAAATAAAAAGAGGTTTTCCCAATACATTTATAACAAATAACAATATTATCCTAAATTCGTATTAGGTATAACTGTTTGTATCGACATCTAGATTTAACAAACAGAAAGTGATGGAGATTGACATTAACAATTTGTGTTTGTTTAGTAAAAAAATACTCAAAATAATATAATATTGAATGATTCATGGTGGTTTGTTAAATCTCGAGATTCTCGACAATTTTTCTCGAGAAATGGGAATCTCGAAAATGTGGAAATATCATTTCTCGAGAATTCGAGAGTTCAAAATTAAAATTATTTCTCGAGAATCTCGAGACCGGATTTCTCGAGCAGAAACTCTAGTTGTGACGTAACGTAATGGAACACGAAATAAATTATGACGTAAATGTAATGGAACATGAAATTGGACATGGAAATTTTTGAATTGGTTATAGTTTTTGAAATATTTTTGGCATTTTGAAAAAAGTTTGTATTATTGATTTTGTAATAATTTTTGCAATATTTTTAGAATTTTGGAAAAAGTTTTAATATTTGATTTTGTTATAATTTTTGCAATATTTTTAGAATTTTGAAAAAAAATAGAATTTTTGAATTTGTAAGAATTTTTGGAATATTATTAGAATTTAGAAAAAGTTTAAATATTTGATTTTATTATAATTTTTGGAATATTTTTAGAATTTTGAAACAAAAATAGAATTTTTGAACTTTATATATATTTTTAGAATTTTGAAAAAAGTTTCAATTTTTGATTTTGTAAGAATTTTTGGAATATTTTTAGAATTTTGAAAAATTTTAAATTTTTGATTTTATTATAATTTTTATAATTTTAGAAAAATTTACAATTTTTGATTTTGTTATAATTTTTGCAATTTTTTTAGAATTTTTGAAAAAAGTTTTAATCTTTGATTTTGTAATAATTTTTGAAATATTTTTAGAAATTTGTTTGAAAAAAGTTTGAATTTTTGATTTTATTTAATTATTACAATATTTTTGGAATTTTGAAAGAAATACGAAATTGTGATTTTAAAATATTTTCTCGAAACGCTAAATGGAGAGGTTTTTGAGTAGTTTGCTGATTGTTTAATCTTTTCACTAAATTATGTTAATTTGTGATCTGTTATAATTTTCCGACAACGTATTGATGTTTCGTGTTAGTTTTGTAATACATATTTAAACAGAGATAAAAAATACATGTACTTTAACAAAAAGTTATGTTTGATATACATCGCTGCCCAAAACTAAAAACCATGTGCTCATAAAAGTTTTTTGCCGAAAACTATATCAAAATCCTAAACCCAGACCGAAGTCTTGATATCTCAGAGCTTGAGATTTCAGCCCCTCCATATTTTCTTAATTAAACTTTGTTTAAACTCGAGTTAGATTTAACCAAGGTTTAACTTTGTGTGAAGAAATTGGGCATTATTATATTATGTATATTTATTATAGAAGCAAATATGGATAAATTTGTAATTTAATGGGTGCGTTCACCCGACCTCAACAGAAAGAAGTTGAGAAAGCGACCGCGTTCAGCCGACACGTTGACTTTACGCTGGATGTCAGCAGTTGAGAGTTTCTTAAAGCGGAATTTATTTATGCTTTGCAACTGATCTTTTGCTTTGACATGCTCAGAACTGATGTATTTTGACATTTAATTTATTTTGACATTTAAATACACAATTGTTGTTATATATACTATATACTAATAAATATTTAAATTTATTTATTATTTATTTATTTTATTTTTTTAATTTAATTTTTAAATAAAAACATTAAATTCTTATATTAGTTTTCTGTTGTTCAGTGTATACACGTTTCCGGGTGTACACTGAAACTGATCTAATCGATAAAAATTGTATCATCGTCTATGATTCTTAATGGTGGTGTGCAACCACAAATAAAATTCCAAGATTTAGATCACAAATTGTATTTTTATTTAAATATTTCGGTCCTTTTTGGGACCCTCTTCAGTAACTAAAATGAAATACATGGCTTAAATATAACAAAAAATAAATAAAAAATAATAACATCACAAAACATAAAAAACACTTGATAAGAAACTTACTTCATTTTATTGTTTATTACTTTATTGTTTGTTAAACGTATAAATATTTAAATTTTTCAATGATATAAATCAGTATTAAGTTTATAATATAAATAGTAATAAGTTTTAAAAACTGTAAGTTTCTTATCAAGAGTTTTTTATGTTTTGTGATGTTATTATTTTTTATTTATTTTTTGTTATATTTAAACCATGTATTTCATTTTAGTTACTGAAGAGGGTCCCAAAAAGGACCGAAATATTTAAATAAAAATACAATTTGTGATCTAAATCTTGGAATTTTATTTGTGGTTGCACACCACCAATAAGAATCATAGACGGTGATACAATTAAATTCTTATAACTTCTTTTCAGATGAAATAATCAAGGAAACTGGTAACACAGACATTATTGTATTAAAACTAGATTTGAGTGACTTCAACCAGATTCGGGAGTTTGCCAAAGAAGTTTATAAAACTGAAAAACGCATAGATGTTTTAATTCACCATTTGTTGATTGATTTAATGAAAAAAAAACTGAACGATCGCGAATTGTAGTTATATCATCAATAAGTGTGTTCCATTTACCACATTTTCCTTTACTTTTGTACTAAATTTCGTTTTCAAGTTAATCATATCAAATGATGGTAAAGCTATGTGACAAACTTACGCTTCTATTCACCGCCAGAGTTTTTGTCAGTTTAGAGAATAATTTCAAATATGTTTGCCCAAATGCTTATACAAATTTAGAATTTCTAGCCTAAATGTCATATTTCTGTCCAGCTTTCTTTTTTTTTTTTTTTTTTTGCTTTATTTAAACATTTCATGTTACAAAAAGGCAATTGAAATAGTAACAATTAATTCAAATTAAGATCAACAAAACAGAAGTACAATTAGTAAATTAGAGTAAAATAATAAAAATAGTATAATTAAATTAAACAAGATATGATTAAAATATAATAGACAGTTAGTGTTAAGAAAAGTATTTATGAAAACAAAAGCATAATCTCAACATTTAGAAAAAATTAAGGAAGTCGTGCATTAATTTTGAATTTTGTTAAAGATGTTTCCATCTTTAACGGAGTAGGAAGTGCATTAAAATCAGCCAAGCCAGAAAACAAAACTGAACTTCTACCTACATTTAGTTTTCTGAAATCAATAAAGAAATCTGCATTTCTACGTGTTTGATAATGGTGGATCTCATTAGCTCTTCTTAATATAATATTATTTTTAATAAGATTATTTTTAAGTTTAAATATAAATATTAATGTTTCTGATTTACATATTTTTCTAAAGGGAATAATTTTATGGTCATACAATTTTATTGTTGGATGTAAGTTCGGCAGGAACCTAATGGTTTTTATTATTCTATTTTGAAGCACTTCTAAACAGTGAATCCTTGATTGTGTAATTGTCTTTAATTGTTTATATTTTGCATGAATCATAATTTTAATTTTCAAAAATTTTTTAATATTTAATTAATTTTCTTAAATTTAACAAACTCAAAATAAAATTTAAACTTAAAATTTTGTCAAACTAATATAATTTCTTTTACGTTGTTTAGAAATATTGTTTTTTAAAATTGTCAAAACAATTTATTGTCAAAAAAAAAATGTCGGAAACGTGTGGTAAGAAAGAATTTGAGTTGTAGTAGATCAAAAATTTTTAAGTCGTTCCATTTAAAATTCGGTTCGGGTAGCAAGTTTACCTAAAAGGAACACGGGTAATAGCGCATATGATTTTACAAAGTTCATCAATTTTAATGTCAAAGATCTTCCAAAAATAGGATTTCTAAATCGATATTCGTTGTCAAAGTACGCAAACGTTTTAGTTACGAAAGAATTAGCACGAAGATTAAAAACAAATGGAATTACTGCCAACTGTTTGCGGTGTTGTGTTAACATACCTTACTTTTAAGTAAAAATGGGTTATATTTTAATTTTCAGTTAATGCTTGTGAATATGTACCTCTCACTACAGAAAGAAAAAGACAATTCAATTTACCTGAGAAACATACACCTGATGAACATGTGGAGGGACATACTGATAGCCGAAGTAGTGGGAGTAAGTTTTTAATTAATCTAATGATGGTTTTTATTTTACAGCTCTTCTCTTTTTTTTTAGAGCAAGGGAAGTTTACATGGACACATCAAAGCACTATGTTGCTTTTAGATGAATTCAAAGGTCGATTCTCTAGATTTAGGGATCCTAAAACTTAAAAAAAAAACATTGTGGGAGAAAGTAGCTCAGGAAATGCTAAAAAAAAGTTATCTTGTTGATGCAGATGTTTTAGATCGGAAAATGAGGAATATGAAGAGTACCTACTGAACTATTAGCGATAACAACAACAAAAAAAAGTCAACTGATAGAGGAAGAATCAAATGGGAATATTACAATTATTTTGTCGATATGTTTCAAGCTGACAAAACAGTAAATTTGCACAAAAGCATTTTATCCTCAACAATAATAAGGCCCAGTACATCTACTCCTGGGCGTTTGTTGATACTAGCTATGGTAGTAGTTGCAGCAGCATAGGTAGTATATTAGAAAGTAATTCTACAATGTCAAACCCATCACCAGCCACAATTGAAGAATTAACTCGATTTAAAGATACACCTACTTCTTCAGATGAATAAGCGGCCCAATCAAGTAGATTAGACAAGTTTAAAAAGAGGCAGTTGGCTATAGAAGAGGAAAAGCTTGTTAAGCTGAAAAAAATACGGGAAGGTATTGATGACAGCAATAAGCTACAAAAAGAAAAATTAGAGTTGCTAAAGGAATTTTTATCTAAATCTATAAATAAATTAAATTTTCAAAAATATTGTTACGATAAATTTTCAAAAATATTGTTTACGAATTGTTACACACTACAAGAATCTTTTTTTCTTTTGATAAAGCAAGAATAAATGTCGGGTTTTTTATATATATTTTTCCCGACAGTAAACAAATTTTGTGTTTTATTTATTTGTTTTGAGAAAAGTTTTCCAGCTCAGGCTGAGGTATAAGTATGAAATAATTATTAATTTTTTAATTAATTAATTAAAAATTAAAATAAATTCACTTTGTAAAGATGAAATGTAATCCCGTTTATGGTTTGCCACATTTTCAGCATTGCCTTCATCATTATTCCTTATCCATTATTCATCAGTATTTTTGATTTTCTTCTTGTACACCAACAAAATCCATTTCGTTGTCAAGTCTTGGAATCCCCTCATGAATGATTATAAAGTTGTGTAACACACAAGCAGCTGTTACAACAGAAGGTATCAAATCTATCCTTACCATCTCTAAATATTTCAACCGGCGAAATTTACATTTTAATAGCCCAAAAGCCTGTTCAATCATTGATCAAGCAGAACTCATTATGGTATTGAACCTAGTCTGTACATGATTTAAATGGCCATTATCTCTATAAGGTTTCATGAGAAATAGAAGTAATGGGTAAGCGGCATCTCCTAGAATATGTTCATTTGCACTAATAGGAGAATTATTACTTGTCAATATGGTATATAAGTCGCTGTTTTTCTAAAAACACTCTTCCAGGTGTGCCAACATAAATGTCAATAAACTGCTTTTTGTCATTACAGACTGCTTGCAATATTATTGAGTGATAATTGTTTCTATTGTAGTAATCTACAGGATTGCTGGGTGGTGCTTTGATAGCAATGTGGCATCCATCGATTGCACCTATAATTCCTGGAATGCCTACAAAAGGAGATTAAATATTGATAGAAGTAAAATGAATAGATGGGTGTGTACAAATAAAAAAAATCTCTGAATACAGAGATTAACAGATTAGTTTAAAATTTCGAAAAGGAGGACAGCTAGGAGGACATATTCCAAGGAAGGACAGAACTTAAAAAAGAAGGACAGTCCTTCCAAAAGAAGGATAACATCCAGATAACATCCAGATAATGAAGAGTAATTTTTTCTCAAATGGCACTCGCTCACCAATAATTGTTTGAGAAAAGTGTGTTGTAGTTAATATTAACTTATAAATAGTAATTAGAATACCTGGAACGTTGCTTTGGACATTATAAAATGATTATGAAAATCATCAAGGTTGTAATTTGGTATGACATTCTCATAATAATCTTCATTTCTAACAGGGATTACTCTGTCAGGTTCCACTATATACAACTATATACGACTGCCTGAACTAAATTACCTACGATAGCCCCTATTGTGTCAAAATTAATTTCATCATTAACTAATTCCAGTAGAATTACTCGCTGAATATTCTCCATTCTAGATCTAGACTTCTCTGACGAGTTTTATTTTTATTTTATAGATACACTTTATCAGCATAAATTTTGAGGTTATGCTACAAGTAGTAAACGTCAAATAAAAACGCTGTAAATCAACAATGCGTTCACAAATTTTACAACTGCTAACTCTGAACTGTTGAGAGCTTGATGTTTGCTGCTAACGTCGGGTGAACGCACCCAATGTTTCAACTTATACATAACTTGTATATTCATATACTAAAACATTTTAAAATTTATGTACATAATTGTATTTAAAAGAAAAACGAATTTTTTTTTTAACAAAAAAGAAAAAGATATGACAAATTAAAAAGATTTCCAATAATTATCGATAGAAAACAAAAAGAATAATGAAAACAATGTCATTACACATTTATACTTTCCCAAAATACATCTTCTTTTTAGGCAAAAGAAAGAAAATAAAAGTAAAGCTCCAAAAGAGTGAAATAAAAAAAACTAAAAATTTTGTTTGCTCTTCGAGAAAGAGCGATATTAAAATTATAAACATTTTATGTTATAAATACTATTTTAAGGAGTGAAATGAAAGCTCGAATAAAATAAAGTTGTAAGCTCTGTACATATATCGTTAGATCAATACTTACCGGATGATTTTTTACATAAAATTAAGCTTGTTGAAATATTAAATTTTAGTACATCCGGATGATTTATGTCAAGAAATTATTGTTATCTGTTTTCATGATACCATCACTGTTTAAAGACATCACTGTCTAAAGACAAATTGCGGATGATCGAAATTTGACATCGAGCATTGTTTCCCCTAAAACACTGTTGTTGATCTTGTTGTTTTCTATAAATATTGCCATTTGCCACCAACGATGGTCAGATAAAAACGAATAAATACATCATGCCTCAAACATATTTTGCTCGTTTCATTCGTCAGTCAGTCAGTACAAGCAGTCACACTATTGAAGTCCCACCAAGCGATATTTTAGCACAATGCAGAAGGACTTCTTTCAATGAACTGTCTATAAATGGTATATGTGTATAATAATGGTAATGCGTATAAATGAAATGTTTTAACTGAAACAGTTTCCGGTAGCTTCGGCAGCAAAGGTTCGCCAGCTTTTTGATGTGAAACGTAAGCTCATGCTTGTTGAGAAAAAGAAGCACCATTCCATCGTTATACAATATAATATTGCACAATTGCGAAAAACACAGGCTTGTGGACAATCCACAATAAAATATCAGCATATAAAACCATCACTGCAACATTAAGACACTTAATCAAATCATACAAAAAAAGAATTGAAACTTCAATACAGTACACCCGACACTTCAGATTCTATACTAATTAATTTCATAATAATATTTGAACCCTTTTAATTTCCATTTAGCCGTTCCAACAAAAATAACCAAATATTAGTAAAAAAGAAAAAAAAATCAAAATCCAATCACGAATATAATCCATATTTATATTATCAAAAGCTTCATTCAAAGTACACAAAAAAATCATCAAACCCCATTCAATTTGGATTGTATTAACTATATGCATATTTGGAACAAAAGCAAATTCTTTATTTATTATCATATTCTACATTCCATTTCCCCAAATGAAAAACAAAACGATCTGAAAAACTCTACTTATACCTCTATATTCTACAAATTTTCATATAACTGTCAATATCTATCTATTCTATCCATCTATAAAATACATAGCCCATTTCTTTTAATACAGAATGAGAATGTAGAAAACAACTGTGTTCTAGGTTTTTGTTAACTGAAACAAAAAATAAACTTTAAAGCTCTAGAATCCATAGATATATAAAATATAAGTATCAAGCAATAGACATTCAAAAATAAATATATCTATACATTCGTAAAATAACAGCAAAAAATAAACATTCGACGAAAATAGCAGTAGAAGCATCAGTAATACCATTCCATGCCATCAACTAACTATATATATGTAATGCGTGCAATGATTATGCGCAGGCAATCAATATGATGGGGGTTTTTCAGTTTTACACAAAAAACAGAAAATATTTTCACTTTTCCTTTCGTATAGATATGGAAATATACATATATATATGCAGGGTGAGCTTTAAGCTGCATGGAAGTTATAGTTTCGTTTATAATCATTTTATGTTGTTTTCATCCAAAAAACTTAAAAGTCAAACTTCTCCAAAGACTTAGAGGAGCCAAATTCGAACTCTAGAGGAAAGACACGTTTTATGTTTCTTAAGTCAAAGTTGCACGTTTTTATGTCATTTGTTATGAATGTAGGCTTTTTGTTACTATCATCATGGTTTAATAAATGGCATAATTTTTTCTCTGACCTTATAAGAGGAATAAGTCTGTGGCTATATACGGTTGTCACCTTTTCATCGCTGAACATTTTTTATTTTGAAATAAGTGAAATATGGACAGTTAAAAATCTAAAACAAATTTCTATCTTTTTAATTTTAAACTTTAGCTACTCTTGGCAACTTAACGTGTGTGGCCTGATAGTTTAGGCTCCTATCTTAACTTCCCTTTTTTAAAAACTTACAAAACGACACAAAATTATTATTCCCAACTTTCGTCATAATCTCGGTTTCCTTTTATTCCGGTTTTCCGTTTAGCCCCTCCTACTCCGAGTGAAATTAGAGATTTTCTATAATTAACAGATAAATTAAAATTTGACAATTAGTTGTGTTTATCTATATGTACTAATTTTTAGTGTATATGGCGGTATATTAATATTCACATATTAATCACATTTAATTTTTTAAGTAACAAATTTTTTGATTAACATTTAAGTTCTTAAATTTTGATATATGTTTGACATATTTGAAGCTTTTCTGAGATTTGTTTCGAGGGAGTGGAGTAGCAAGTAGAAAAAAAAGTTTAATTGATTAGCTCGTGTGAAGTGTCAAATGAAAGGTTGGTTTTTTTTTCTCAAAAAAAAACTTTTTTTAATATAATTTTTGAGTTTAGATATGCTACCAATTATTTGTTTTTTTATGTCCCAACCTCTTAACATTAAACGTAAAAGAACGAAAAAATTACACATCACAAGACCATAAAATAATTCAAAATTTAACACAAGAGCTAGTGAGCTTTTTTGACTTTCACAATTTTTTAAATTGGACAACTAGAAGTGGAAGTCGCATAAAAATTAGAGTCGGTCAAGCGAGGTGTCATATGATAGGACCGTGACGGTGAACTTCAATGCTCACCTGCCATAAAAATCGTTTTTATATAGTAATTTAACGCGTGCCTTCAACATATTAGCTTGGCAGCTGCTATCCGTCGTTTGTGCTGCACACACAGAGAATTGACAGAGAATTTGTTAGAGTTTTATTTATAGTAGATTGATAGCTTAACCACAGATTTTTAGGTAGATTTCATATAAAAATCTACCTATTGCAATGGGCTTCATCTCGGAATTTCGGAAAAATTTTTGTGCCAAACGACTATATATGATAAGCGGAGACGAAAAAATAAAAAAAAAAATTTTATATATATATATATATATATATATATATATATATATATATATATATATATATATATATATATATATATATATATAGTATATATATATATATATATATATATATATATATATATATATATATATATATATATATAAATATATCTATATATATATATATATATATATATATATATATATATATATATATATATATATATATATATATATATATATATATATATATATATATATATACACGATATGAGATATAACGAAAACAACCGGCACTCTCACGGCACTCTCATTTGTTGAGGGAGATCAAAAAAATTTTCTGTACATATGTGTTCTATTAATATCTCGGACGAGTTCGTGAATCAGCAAAATCCGACACGTGGTTAAGGAACTAGAGCCTTTTTTCTAAAAAAAATTGATTTTTAAAACCGTTATAACGGCCGTTTGGATACTAATATTTCAAAAAAATTAACGTATTTAGAATTTTTGGAATCTTTTTTATCAATTTGTTTTAAAAATAGACCTCTGCAGTTAGAGGTTCCTGAGTGAGCGGCTCCAACAAAAAATATTGCAAAAAAATTTTGTTTTTTCAAAACAACCGGAACTCTCACTGTCGCATTTGTAAAGCCTGATCAAAAAACCTTTTCTAAAAATGTGTGTTTTATTAATATCTTGGACAAGTTCGTAAATCAGCCAAATCCGACACATGGTTAAGAAACTAGAGGCTTTATACTAGAAAAAAACTCTGTTTTTTAGATCCGTTATAACGGCCGTTTGGATTCTAATATTTTTAATAACTTCATAAATTTAGAATCTTTAAAACCTGTTTAATCAGTTTCTTTCAAAAAAAAGGCCTCTGCAGTTGAAGGTTTCTGAGTGAGCGGCTCCAACAAAAAACTTGTAAAACACAAAATGCGTTTGAATCAACCGGCACTCTCACGGTCGCATTTGTGGAGCCAGATCAAAAAACCTTCCGTAAACATGTGTGTTTTATTAATATCTTGGACAAGTTCGTAAATCAGAAAAATCTGACACATTGTTAAATAACTAGGGGCTTTATACTAGAAAAAAATTCATTTTTTTAATCCGTTATAACGGCCGTTTGGATACTAATATTTTTAAAAACTTCATAAATTTAGAATCTGTGTAAAAATTTTAATCCGTTTCTTATAAATATAAACCTCTGCAGTTAGAGGTTTTTGACTTGCTGGCTTCAACAAAAAAGTTTGCAAAAACCCATAACTACAAATTCCAAAAACTTTATAACAGTCAATGAAAAAAAAATAAAAAGGTTTGAATAGAAGAAATTAATTTTTTTTCTTAGAAATAAACTATTTTGATATTTTGCATTGGACGACATATGATATAGCGTAGGCTTGCCGCTTGTGTCATAAATTGTCACACACATGTTCTGTGCTAGATTTGATATTTTTTTGTTGCAAAATTGAATAGATATAGTTTTGCTTATATGTAGCTAATTTTCTTTTTAAAATTTGTTCGATATCTGTGTGAAATTAGTTTGTGTTGTTTAAACTAATCTGATACATCTGCAGATTCTACTGGCACACAAAACTGTCTGATCTCGAAATCTACCTATTTCTAGCGGATATACGTGCCGCTTGGACTTTTTTTATACATAGAGAGAAGGAATCAAGCTAATCAGTGCGGAATTATCAATCAATCGTTTCAACTTTTCTGCACATAGTTTAAATATTGCATTGTTGGCTGAAAACTATCTCTTCACACATGATAGCAGTTATCCATACATACACGACTAAATGTCTTATAAATGAGTAAGATTTGCTTGGGGTTGAAAAACTTTCTACATCGACTCAAGACACTTTATTTAAGCGAGGATTCAGGAAGGTTGAACTGGTGTTTATTTCCCTTCATTTTATTTTCAATATCGACTCCATGAAGTCTAACTGATTCAACCTGATTTATGTTAAGTTAACAGAGAAGTTTGCATATTGCATACAAAGAATGAACTTTGTCGACGTACGTTGGTTTTGATTGGGTTAAATGAAACAACATTCCAATTTGTAATCCAGGTCTTTGGGTGATGCGATCAAATAACAACCCTATATTATATCGTAGTGCGATGACTGCACTACGATATTGAACTTTAGGAGATCGTATATATATGGGTAATTCTTTTACAAACCGAACACCTTTCTGACCGACACATTTTTGATTTGGCTGAAATTTTTTTTATGGGCTTAATATCGAAAAAAAGATATACGTATTCGAGAATTTTATTTTTTTTTTTGGAAAATATAACGGTTCTAAATTTCGAGAATTTCGTGATTTTTGGCTTGACGAGTTATTTTCAAATATTCATAATTTCGGTTCCATTAAAGATAGAAATCTTTAGTTTGTTTTATTTTAAAGCTAAAAGATTCTAGTTTACAAAAAAAATTGAAATTAATAAAAGTTATTATCCTATTGTTATAAACAAATAAAATGTTCAAATCGATCTATAGTCATTGCAACCAAGAAATGAGTTTTTAGTATAACCATCGTGTTCTACGTTTCATTTCCTATAAAAAACGTATTTTTAACTAATGGAGAAATGATTTTTACTGTTAGAAATAAATAAATTTATCGAACGTGGCACGACAAAAAGTTCCATATAAGGGTCATTCTTTTGCATACCAAACAGATTAGGACAAAATGTGACTAAAACACTTTAGATTCATCTGAAAATTTTTTTACGTGTTCTATATAAACAAAACGATATACTTGTTCGAGGATTTTTCTTTTTTTTAGGGGAAATAGAGGGTTTCTAGATTTCGAGAATTTTGTGATTTTTGGCTTGAAGACTTATTTTCAAAGATTCATAGCTTCGGTTCTGGTAGAGATAGACACTTTTTGTCTGTTTTATTTTAAAGAATAAAAATGAAATTTAAAAAAAACTGTTAGTTATAAAAATTATTAACAAATTCCTATTGTTATAAACAAATAAAATGTTAAAATCAATTTTTAGTCATTATCTAACAAAAACAAGAAGGAAGATAAATCTGTGAAATAGCTGTGTTTTTTTGTATCTTCCAATTATTGTAGCATTGCAAATTCAAATTTCAGAATGATTAAATTAAAATCATTAAAATTATTCTGGGTTTCACACCTATCAGCATTCCAAGCAACTAATATATAAATTTTTATATTTAAAATCAATCAAAACATATCATACAAAAATTTGCGTCTACCAACACTTTAGAAAGCATGTTGTTGTGAGACCTTGTTTTTAAAAGTTTTTTATATGTTATTGTGACACACCTTGTAATTTCTACTACCAAACACATTTTATTAAAAAAAAAAATAGGATATCATCAAAGAATATTCCATAACTTAGAGTAAGGGATGGTATCGTTGATTGAAAATACTTTATCCGCCAGCACCCTTAAGATATCACTTTGGCTAATAAGATTGCACTGCTATTGTCAGTAGTATACGATATCTCAAGATAACACATATGCCATTAACAGGGACTAAAGTACGCGTGGTTGTCACACCCATAGATTAACAATTTTAAATTTTACAAATCTTCCTGCGGAAGGCTAAGTAAATTCATTGGTATTAATGCGCATTGTTACCGTTTGCAAATCACTATCGGCTAAGTGCCACCATTTTTATTTAGTTTATTTATCATGATTGCCATCCATGTTTAATCATACATAAGCTATGCTTCTTTGTATAGAATTTATGCAATTTCCGTCTCGTAATTGTGAGCTTTAAATCAAGTTACAAGTACTAAGTCTTCACTTAATTTCAGAAACATGTATTACATACAATTCCAAGATGATAAAATTTGTAACATATGTTGAATTCCAATACATATAATTTTGATATACAAATGTAATTGTTTCAGGTTATACTATCTTTCTTACGTTATAAAAATTATGTTCAACAAAAAAACATTGATCAAAGCAAACTACCGTCTAAAATATAGTTAAATAAAAAGCAAATTAAGTGTACACAACAACTTCCCAAATTTTCATGATGATTAATGTATCAATGCATAAAGAACAAACAGACATACTTTCAATTTTATATATATTCAATATTTATTTAGCATGATGACTCGAATGCAAATTGCAAAAGACAGTAGCAATATAACTTTAAAAAACTGCGTTATAGATCAATTTTTTTAAATTCGTAAAAAGAAATTTTTATTATTTTTATCAATTCATGAATAAAAAAAAAATAATTTTAATAGTATTTAATAAAAATTAAAAAAAAAACAATAAAAAATTGAACTCACGACCTACAGAACATCAGTCGAGCGCGATATCCACATCGCAATTTGAGACGTTAAGAAATAATGGATACATTTCATATTTAAAAAATATTTTTTTTTGTTCTTCAAAAATGCATATTAAAATTGATGACGAGAATATATAAATTTTACCTCATACAAAATTGCATAACACGGCTAAAGAAGTTTTCACTTCAATAAAGAGTGTTTAGTGTGACCATCGTATTCTACGTTTTCAATAAGAAACATTTATTTAATTAATGGAGAAATAATGAGTTTTACTGTTACAAATAAGTTAATTTTTCCAGCGCCGGACGACAAAAATTTATAAAAATTTTTATCGTCTCGCGCTCGATAAATTAGTTTATTTCTAACAGTAAAACTCATTTCTATTGATTGTCCTATTGATTAAAATTAACAAAATGTGACTAAGAAATTTTTCATTCAGCTGAAAATTTTTTTACGGGTTTTATTTAAACAAAACGATATATTTGTTCGAGTATTTCTTCTTTTTTTTTAGGGGAAATAGAGCGGATCTAAATTTCGAGAATTTTGTGATTTTTAGCTTGAAGACTTATTTTCAAAGATTCATAACTTCGGTTCTGATAAAGATAGACACTTTTTGTCAACGTAAAATACGATGGTCATACTAAAAACTCATTTCGTGGGTTGGGCAATAACTACAGATCGATTTGAACATTTTATTTGTTTATAACAGTAAATTGTTAATAACTTTTATTAATTTTAATTTTTTTTTGTAAACATGCATCTTTTAACTTTAAAATAAAACAAACTAGAGGTTTCTATTTTTAATAAAACCGAAGTTATGAATATTTGAAAATAACTCGTCAAGCCAAAATCACGAAATTATTTTCCAAAAAAAAAAAATTTTCGACATAAAACCTGTTAAAAAAATTTCAGCCAAATCAAAAATGTGTCGGTCAGATTTTGTCCAAATCTGTTCGGTTTGTAAAATAAATTACCCATAGGTATATAAAGTTATGCATTTTCTTTTTCTTTTCTTCACAATCACATTGGATGTAGCATTATCACGCTTTTCTGCAGCCTTCCTTCGAATTGGCCTTAATCTCAATTCGATACTCAATTCCCAAATCTTCTGAACGGGTTGAATCACTGTGTTAAATCAGTAAGCAAAAACAGAATTTATTAAGAATCGGGTTTTATTAAGTATTCCAGAACTTTATTGATTCACAACAACAGGAAAACAATACAACAAACAATATTATTCCTATCTAGAATATTCAATAGCCTTAACTACTCCAATGGTTGCTTGTAGAAATTTCAAGTATAAACACAGAGTACTAAATGATACACAAAATTTCTCTTAAATAACACTTAAAACTTTATTCACAATTAAATTAAATTTAACATTCCACCATATAACTATATCGCAGTCTAATTTAAATTCTAACTTTACATGATCGCACGCTGTTTAATTTAAAACACTATCATTGTGCAAAAGACATTCCTTTCTTTATAAATATATAATTCTGCAGAATTTCTCGTATATTCTAGGAAAATCTATTCTTTTCAAAGAAAGGCACCATAATCTACGTACATAATTATTTTCGATATACACCCAATTCTGTTTTTACACGGTAGATACGTTCCAGGAAAAGACGTGTAAAAAAAAACCGTGCATAAAAAGACAGGCAGCACATACAAAAAAAGGGGATTGGTTCCATACCCTTTATTTCTGTAAAAAATAGGTAAAATAAAATGATTTGTACAAAAAAACTATTAAGAGTCTATATAAAAGCCAAATTAAATTTTTTGATAAAAAAACAAAAATTAAATCAGAGATCAGCAACAGTGCGACAATGTTGTAAGAAATCAAGATTTGATGTTAAATTTAGCCTAGAGCCTAGATCGAAATAGATGCACCACACAAGACTTGACAACAATATTCCATACATGGACGAATGTAGAACTTATAAATGTGGAGTAAATTATACGGAATGAAATATTTTTACCATCTAATTAGGGTGCTATTTGTTCGTCATAGATACTAATGGAAGTATCATTGGGGAACTCGGTCTATGATCTAAAAACAATCAATAGCTGTTTTTTTGGTGGAATTAGAATTGAATAAATTTTTTTACCCCAATCGGCGACTTTATTCTCGGTCCTCGGTGCTTTTCTCCTTCAAGGTCCTCGTTTACATTTATAACAACGTTTCTCCGGGCGAGATTTATTTTTTCATTCATTTTACCTTTGAAGATAGGGAAACGAATGACCTGTGCAATGTACTGTATGTCATCTGCAAAACTATTTGTCGTGTTACTGATAATTTTCAACAGATCATTGATATAAATTAAAAATAGAGTGGGGAATAAAACTGTGCCTTGGAGAACACCAGTAATAATTAATTTAGACTCAGAAGAAAAACTTTCGATGGATACCGAAATGTTTTGATCGGTGAGGCATTTTTGAATATGCTTTATGTCTACATGAAGTTGGCATGCCAGATTCGATCATATGCTTTTCAGATGTTTAAGCGATAACGTACGTTTCACAAGCTCAATCAAACATGCTGTTCCAACGACATATATATATAATTTGAAATATTAGTTTTTTTGGGAAATGGCTAGTGTAGGCACAGCCAGTTCCAAAAAAGGTACGAAAACGGATACAACAAATTACAAACCCATATCAAACTAATCGATTGTAGCTAAAATATTTGAAAAAAACATTAATTTTAAAAATATGAGGTTCTTTGTTAACTGGTCAAAAATACTTAAAGACAATGCGGTTTTCGCCGAAAGACGATCGCCCTACATGGATTATTGTTGTCACATATGGAGTGTACCATACAGGTTTTGATTGAATGTATACAACAGAGGGCTGTTAAATTGATCAGCAATTCAAATCTTACTAATGAGCTTGATTCCTGGTATGTCGCTGATTTGACGGTATTTTACATTATGGATAAACGGGCTTCTATCTATATCAAATCGATTTTACCTAAGCCTGCAAACTTGACACGTTACACCAGAGTATCAATAAGAGTATAATAAGATAAAATAATTTTCTTCCTCCAAACTTTAAGATTAGCGTTAAAAAATAAAAAATCTTCAAAGAAAATTGATCAACTGTACATACATACTTCTAGGAATAGAAGTTGAAAACAATATGAAATTAAATTCTCATATTTTTAACCTAGCTGAGAACGCTGTTCAAAAATTTTGGTCTTTGGAACGAGTTCGTAAGTTTTTCAATAGCGAACAGCTTCTTTTAATATATAAATCATTTATACTCCCTGCATGGAGTATTGTTCTCACATATGGGGTGTATCTGATTTTAGTAGTATGAAGTAAATTAAGTTTGTTCAGCGCAGAACTGTTAAACTATTTAGCAACTCAACTCTTATTAATGAGTTAAATTCCTTGCAACATAGGAGAAATGTTGCTGATCTGAGAATTTTCTATTAATACATTGTGGATAAACAAACTTCGACTGAGATAAAATCAATTTTACCTGAACTAGCAACCTATCGCGTAACACCAGAGTAAATTTTGTAGCCCATCCTTTTACACTTCATATAAAAAGAATCAGAAGTGTTGCTTTTCAGCGTGATTTTTTCAGCAGAGTCTCTCATCTATGGAATGTCTCACCAGCAAGGGTTTTCCCTGATAGCTTTAATCCTCAAAATTTTAAAGATAACGTTCATAAACTTCTTAAAGAAATTTAATTTATTCAAACTTAATCCTAATCCCTAGTTGGACATGGTATCTTCAGATATTAAGAGACGTTAATTTATAATTTATTATAATTAACACTAAACATGTCTAGCTTTGTATATAGAAAAAAAAATACGAATTTTCTTCAAAATTTAAACCGTGCTATTTCAAATAAAACCGTGTAAAAACGAATTTAAATTTTTTTCTAGACCGTGTTATTTCAAAACCGTCTAAAAAAAGACCGTGTAAAAACAGAATTGGGTGTATTTTATTTCATGTTTGACCCTATTTCTTAGAAACAATGTGACGTTGATTTAATTTTTGAAATATTGTATATAAAAAATTTTTTTCACAACACAATTTTTTTTTGTATGTACATATGTAATTGAGTTTATGTAAAATCGTAACAATTTCGTCCAATGTAATTGTGAAGAAAAGAAAATACATATACCTTTATAGGAAAGGAACTAGCATAGAATTTAGGACGATGTAGCAAAAGAGGGGCAGATCAAAATTATAGTGGTTGCTCGTTTTTTCAGTTAATATATGAACAACAATAAGTTCTATCGTTTGATAAATGAAACTTTGCATGTTTATAATTTTGAAATTGCCACTCAGACTGCAAGGTCTTCAATTAGAAATCCATATGAAAGGACGCTGAATCAGCGAGTCGAACTGCAATGCTCCTCGCAATGCAATGTGCCTAGTGAGTCATTTTAATATCAGATATACGATAATTAATCTTAGATCTACCATATCATTTGGATTCTCGAAAAAACGTGACGAGAATATTTCTGAGCCATCAAACTCAAAGAACTTTGTGAATCCTTTGATTTTTTTCGCTAAAAACTTATTTCGTTAAATACATGGTTTATTACATTAAAACTCCATTTTTCTCTCTATACGTGTTTCGGTTGGAATTCGAACTCTTAACCTCCTCAGTGCCAATGTTCGAATCCTTTGACAGACACGTTACTACGCCACCTCTATAGGGAATGATATTTCCAAGTTGAAATCAAGCTGAAAATTAAGCTGAATTTCAGACATAATTTATTTTTTTTATTTAATTTTTTATTTTGTTTATTT
>OY856186.1:198443989-198548970 GCA_963693315.1 Diogma glabrata | reverse complement strand
AGTGTCCAGCTTTCATTTCCAAATGTAAGCACAGGTCGAATTAATGCGTTGTAAAGTGTGAGTTTACACGAACCGCGAAAGATGTTTGGATCGCAGAAGTTTTGAGTATGCGTAGAAACTCTATATGCGGCAGAGACACGGGCTTTGATATCTTCCTGCATGTCATTTGACGATGTTATTACAGACCCTAGGTATTTGAAGTTTTCCACGCATCCCACTTCGTAGTCACCAGTATCCAGATTTCTGGGAGGTATGTTATTAAATGTTGTTAACACTTTAGTTTTGCCGGTGTTGATGCATAATTCAAGTCGTTTAGCATTTCTTTCAAGCTGAGGGAGACATATCCTTAATATCGCTCGTTTTACTTTCAAGAAGCACAATATCATCGCGTGGCCAAGAACTTGACTAGATTTGTTATATATGCAGTTTTGTGTCTCAATCCGGCTTTTCTTATCGCGTACTCCAGCGCCAAATTAAACAGCACGGGCGCAACCGCATCACCTTGTCGAACACCTGATGTTATATCGAAAGGATCAGAAACTGACCCTTCGATTACTATTCTACAATTTGATCCCGATGTTGTGAGTTTGCGCAGAGAAACAACTTTCTCTGGGTTACCAAGGCCTATGAGTGCGGACCAAAGGTTGTCGCGGATGATACTATCATATGCTTGCCTGAAATCAACGTAGAGCTGGTGAATGCTGATGTTGTACTCCCAACATTTTTCCAGAATCATCCCTAATGTAAAACATTGATCTGTGGTTGAGCGGTTGGGACGGAAACCACACTGATAGTCACCGATGATATATTCGGCGAACGGGGTGAGTCGAGCAAGTACGACATTAGCTAGTATTTTATATGCGGTGTTCCACAGTGCGATTCCATGATAATTCGTACACTTTAGGCGGTCACCTTTCTTATGTAGTGGAACAATGAGAGCTATTTTCCATTCAGGAGGCAGTTTTTCTTGGTCCCAGATTGCAAGAATCAGATCGTATATACGTGAGACCAGAGCTGCCCCTCCATTTTTCAAAAGTTCTGCGGGAATTCAATCGAAACCCGGTGATTGGCCATTTTTCAGTTTTTTAATGGCAGCTTCCACTTCTTCTATTGCTGGGTAAGGGACAAAAATCTCCTCAGTTGATGGAACAATTGCTCGAATAGGATGAACTTCATTCGTCCTATTCAGTAGGTCTTGAAAGTGGGATCGCCACACTGCCAGCACATCACGTTCACTTGTTATAAGTTCATTATTTTCATTTTTGATGGCTGTAGATCTTGGGTGGAAATCTTTTGTCAGATTCCGTGCATTGGCAAAGCACTCTTTCGAATTTCCGTTGGCCGCATGTTGGTTGATGTTTTCGATGCAGCTCTTCATGCGTTCGCGTTTCTTTTTACGTTTTGCTGAGGCTTTCCTGGCGCATAGATAATCAGCTTGGGAGCCTCAGGTGTTCCTTGACAACAATTTTTCTCGCAGTTTTTGTTTATGTTTAACGCTTTGGCGGCACTCGTCGTCAAACCATTCGTTGTGTGATTTCGGTGGTCGTTTTCCGATTGTAGTTTGTGCTGCGGCTAAAATGGTTGATTGAAGCGTTTGCCATTCTTCTTGTATGTTTAATGGCATCTCAGAAGAGATGTCATGCTCTTCTATGTTTTGTGTTATTATTTCCTGATATCTATTCAGCGTTTCCGGATGTTTAAATGTATCGACATTCCAGCGCACGGTCTTTTTTGCTTGTCTATTAAATATAGATGATAATTTGCACTTGTACTTATAGATGACAAGCATATGATCGGTGTCCATATCAGAACCTCTGTATGATCGAACGTCAGTTACACTTGTAGAGTGTCTCTTAGAGATCATGACGTGATCGATTTGATTTTCAGTTCTTCCGTCGTTTGATTTCCACGTTGCCTTGTGAATTCTCTTGTGAGGGAAGAAAGTGCTGGAAATTACTAGATCATACATCATAGCCAGCTCGACTGAGCGAAAACCGTTATTGTTGCTGGTATGATGCAAGCTGTTAGGGCCGATATGTGTTTTAAGTTCTGCAATCCTACCGATTTGAGCATTAAAGTCACCTACCACGATTTTTATATCGTGCCGCGGGATGTTATTGATGACTTCTTCGAGTTCTAGGAAGAACAGGTCTTTAATATCATCTGCTTTATCTTCAGTAGGACATTGGGCATTGACGATCGTTGCATTGAATTTTTGGGTGCGGATTCTCAGTGTGCATAACCGCATATTAATTGGGCAGAAGTCGATAACATGCTGATTCACGCGACGGTGTATAAGAAAGCCAACTCCAAATTCTCCTCCGTTTTGATGACCGCAATAAAAAAGAGAGTATCCTTTCGTTTCATGGATTCCACTACCTCGCCATTTTAGTTCTTGTAATGCCACGCATTTCCAGTGTGAAGCTCTCGACTTGTTGTGGGAGTTTTAGGAGATCTCCTGGTTTTCTAAGGCTTAGCACGTTCCATGTTCCCATTTTTAAATCGCAGTCCGGGTACAGTTTTCAAAGTCGTTCCAATAATGAATCCGAGATATTCCGAGGCCTGTGTACAGAATTCATGACAATAATTTTTTTACGGAAATGGGGTGTTAGCCTTCGCCCAATTTTCGTGAATGGGTTCGTTCTGCATCTTAAGGTCACCAGAAACAACCTTTTTACACGTTTATATAGCGAGCCGCTTCATCCAAGCTAGACGCCCGCTGCAAGCCGCCCCTAACCTGGAGAACAGGCGTTTGAGTTGCATTGGTTTTATGTCGCCAATGACTCACCATGGTGCAGAATCATTGAGTATAAGCAGTCTGTCCCTCTCAACTACACTAACCTAATTCTGTTAGCGTTGCCCAGGTAGCACGGCGTGGACGTAGAATTTTGGATTTTCACTACCCTTACTCAACCCACCCATAACCTAAATTGATTTCACTTCTGCTATGAAGGAAATCCCATAATTTCAATGGAGCTGCGAGAAAACTAAATCAAGTATACGTTTGGTTGCTTTTTACCACATCTCTATTTGCATTTGCATTTTCTCTTAAAAATGGATTGAACTGAAAGCTGATATCAAACAAAACATTCCGAACACTACTAACACAATTTTGAAAACAACTATTTAGAATTCACCTATGAAAAAAAATTGATTTATAAGAGACTAAGAGTATATATTTTAACTAGCAGGACCCGGCGTACGCTGCTACGCTTATAAAAAAGCTTGTGTGCGTACATTTTGTTGAATTAGTAAGAATAATTTCAAAGAGTCGTAATGAGAATAGAAGGAGCCCATTTTAATTTTTCCATTTGGGAAATATGAATAACGGAGATCATTAGCATTCTAGCTGATCAATCTAGATAGTTTGAAAATTGAACAGAAGGTCAACATTTGAAAGTGATTGGTAAAGAGTTTCGGAGAGTTTAAATTAAACACTTGCAGTTTTTCGCGTTAATCGGCTTAATATGTATAGCGAAAAATTAGGTGAACGTCCAAACATTCGTTTATTGGGTGTTACAGTTATCAATGACTTGCTCTGGAACCGTCATACTTGCGATACAAAATAGGCACACCAAAATTTACTGTTTTATCGTACCATTTTATGTTGACTAATTTCATTTATCAATCTATACAGATTATTTGCTGATCTTAAATAAAGTCAATTTGGGTTTTCAAATATATTTTACCAATTATTTTCAATGCTCTACATGCGCTCTGTGTGTTTTTATTAGTAATGGAGCATGTAATGGAGCACTGAAAGGAAACTAGTAATGGAGCACTGAAAGGAAACTTTGAAGAGCAGAGTAAATATGCATAGCGCTGATGTTTGATACTAATCGAAAAACCGGTCTAAGAATGACAACATTTTTAGTGAAGGTTTTCGTTTTTTGGGTTTTGTCGATTTATGGCCATCGTCTTATTTCGACATTTCTGCCAGAGTTTAAAAAAAAAATTGGGACAGACATAATAATAAGACTAATTTGTAGTATAATATTAAAATAATAATAAGAATAATATCATTTATAAATCCAGACTTATATACTAATCTAAAACCAGTCAAATCACTTCATTTGTTGACATATTTGCATATATTTTACCGATTTCTTCAAATAGCTACATTGTTTGTTTGTTTGTTTTTGAAATTAATGGGGACGCATATTTTTCTTAATAAGTAAAACACTTTCAACTTGTACGTTTGATGTTATTGTTCATAATCCTTTTCTTCAATACAAAGGTTCCATTGCAAAAAGTTGCTGCATCAATGTTTCTAAAAAGAGGAAACGAAACGCCCATTTTCTATATTTTGAACATATATAACATATATATAAACCAAATGAAATATGTATTACACATGTATATACACCAAACCAAGAACATATTTCTTATAAATTAGAAATATTTGTTGCAACGTAATGTGTTGGATGCATATAATTGTATCATGTATGTATATAATAAATATATAAATGTATATAATTTTTATCTAAATGAATTTGTTTGTCACATTATACTTTAATTTTCCATTTGAATGGTAATTCTGTTTTGCGGAAAAAAAATCGATCATAGATAACTAAGTGAAAGTTGAATAAAAAGCCAAGTATAAAATATAATCAACATTTGGGCAAACCATTAGGAAAATTAAAATTATTAATTAAAAAAGACTAAATTAAATTTTAAAATTTCGGTTCCGAGGTACATTAGTACCTGTTAATGGCCTTCTCCTGGCAAAATTTTAGACTCCTGTGTGCTACAGATTTCGCTGAAGAGCGCACGCAGACAGGCAAACACTTTGTTTTATTATTATAGATTATATTTTTAATTTGTTTTATTACACACAAAATTTTGTAACGGTATGCGAATGTTTTTATGCAAATGTATTCATATAATAAAATTATACACCTGATTTAGTATCAACTTAAAAAAACAATAGATTAATTTTATAATCAAAACAATTAAATATCTCAATATATAATATAAATAATGAATGCATAAAGTAATAAATTAATATCTAACCTAATTAGAGTAACTTATAAAATATAAAGAAATTTATGAAGATCTACTTTGTTTCCTGATTTGCATTTCCTTTAATTTATATATATATATTTGTGTTATATGTGTTATTTCTATTTCTTCTAATCTTCACCTCACGATAATCAGGTTTCTTTTGTATAGTTCCAATTGACCAAAAATAGTGTCACGGGACACACAAATAATAATAATTAACTTAAACTCACCAAGAAGTACCCGGTTTTTAATGGCGTTTTGAGTTGTTCTATTAGCTTGCATAGAACGGATTGTTTGATATGGAATTACAAAAATCAGTTTTAGCACATAAACATTTTTGTTCTTCTTATTTAGTGGATTTCATATCATTCAGATGGATGCAAACCTCATGTGCTTCTAAAGCAACAAAATTAGAGACAAAAATTGAGGCTATACAAAAAAGATTTACGACAGTTAGGCACCATTCCTTATAGATTTCTATATTGATTACATTCCTTGGTCGATTGATATTCAAAAAAAACACAACAAAACTTTGTAAACAGTGCGATATCACTTATATTTTATTTTTAATTTATTTAACCAGTTTCAAATGCACTGATTTGTTTTAACTACACAAATGGTAATGCACAATTAAAATCATCCGGCTAATTGCAATATCTATGCAGGATTGTCGAATTTCAAAAAAAAAAATTCGAATTTATGACACCAATCTAAATTTAAATATTTTGATTTGTGTTCTCTTTTCCTTTTTAGGGTTCCGTTTTTTATACGGAACACTATTGGTGAGAGTAAAACGAGTTTTTCACATTATATCGATTATCTCGTAAACTATAAATAGAGAATATGTTATTTGGCTTGCGTATTATATTTTAAAAAAAGATTTTTGGTTAAAGCCAATAAATAATTAATATATTATTTTTTACCCAACAATTGTTTCGGTTTATTTAAACCATCTTCAAGGATACAATTATACAAAAATAAAAACAAGCTTTGTTCAACAAAAAATTGACATAAATAAATAAAGAAAAGCTTTGAAAAATAACAATAAAAAAAACGCTAACTATAATGCAAAATAGTAAAAGAAAAACAAACAATTATACAATTCAAAAAATAATAAAAAATATGGCAGTTAAGGTTTGAACTTTCTTTCTAGACTTCATTTTTCTAAAATGTTTAGCTTCATAGAACAAAATCATAAATGTTACTTAAAAAATCTGTATCCGTTTGTATGTTCATACAATTTTTATTTTGTTTAATACGAATCATTTCTAAAATCCTACGTCTGTTTAAATTTGATTCTTTATCCAAAATTTTAAAATTTTGAAGAGGTAGATTAGCATTACAGCTTTTTTTGTGACTTGATAGTGCGCTCATATTGTCGATTTGCTTTTTTGCGTCGTTGAGATGTTGTTTGACACGTTTACCTAGATATTGTTTTGTTTGGCCTATATATGATTTACCACATCCACAATCAGCTTGGTAAACCAAATTCGATTGAAGATTAATGGGTATTTTATCTTTTAATTTAGTAAAAATGGTGTCATATAACGTTTTATTAGCTGTTCCGACTACTTCAAAATTAAATTTTTTCAGTAAATGTTTAACTTGTTCAAAAAGAGTTTTTACATATGGTAAAGTCATGTAAATTTTGTTGTTGTTATTAATAGATGTTTCTTTTAAAATGATTTTTTCTTTGCTATAAATTTGTTGATTAACTAATTTCTGTATAAAATTTTTTGGATAATTGTTTAACTCTAGAAAAAAACAATTATCCAAAAAATTTTATACAGAAATTAGTTAATCAACAAATTTATAGCAAAGAAAAAATCATTTTAAAAGAAACATCTATTAATAACAACAACAAAATTTACATGACTTTACCATATGTAAAAACTCTTTTTGAACAAGTTAAACATTTACTGAAAAAATTTAATTTTGAAGTAGTCGGAACAGCTAATAAAACGTTATATGACACCATTTTTACTAAATTAAAAGATAAAATACCCATTAATCTTCAATCGAATTTGGTTTACCAAGCTGATTGTGGATGTGGTAAATCATATATAGGCCAAACAAAACAATATCTAGGTAAACGTGTCAAACAACATCTCAACGACGCAAAAAAGCAAATCGACAATATGAGCGCACTATCAAGTCACAAAAAAAGCTGTAATGCTAATCTACCTCTTCAAAATTTTAAAATTTTGGATAAAGAATCAAATTTAAACAGACGTAGGATTTTAGAAATGATTCGTATTAAACAAAATAAAAATTGTATGAACATACAAACGGATACAGATTTTTTAAGTAACATTTATGATTTTGTTCTATGAAGCTAAACATTTTAGAAAAATGAAGTCTAGAAAGAAAGTTCAAACCTTAACTGCCATATTTTTTATTATTTTTTGAATTGTATAATTGTTTGTTTTTCTTTTACTATTTTGCATTATAGTTAGCGTTTTTTTTATTGTTATTTTTCAAAGCTTTTCTTTATTTATTTATGTCAATTTTTTGTTGAACAAAGCTTGTTTTTATTTTTGTATAATTGTATCCTTGAAGATGGTTTAAATAAACCGAAACAATTGTTGGGTAAAAAATAATATATTAATTATTTATTGGCTTTAACCAAAAATCTTTTTTTAAAATATAAACTATAAATGCTATGGACTTGAAATTTGGCATGTGTATAAAACTAATCTGTCCACATGAAATGACGAATACAAATAAAACTAAAGTGGTTTTCGTTTGGTTTACAGGGGTTCGATGTGAGACCTTTGAGAAAATAGATTTTTTTATAGATTCAAGTAGGGTATCATATGAAAGGGCTTCATTTCAGTATTTCTTAAAAATTTATTTTGGAATTTTACAACTCACCATTTTTTGTATAATTCTGAATAATGACGTTTTTTTCGTGTTTTCTTAACTCGATTAGCTCCGAACCTAACTGATCGAAAATTTTCAAATGTATTTGGAATGATAGAAAAATTAGTACAGTTTTAATAAAAAATATATAAAAGTGTCATATTCTCATAATTAGATTTATTAAGGGAAATGAGGAGGGGTAAAAACACTATTTAAAATGTGGTCAAATGGGGTGTCATTTGAAAGAGCACCTAATTTAGAAATCATAGCAATTTTTTTTAGAATTTTGCGGTGCACAGTTTTTGAGTTATTGTCAAAAACATACCGTTCCCCCCCCCCTTCGTTTCGACACTGATTGACAGAAAAATTTGGAAAAATTCACAAAGTTAGGAAATTTGGTAAATTTTGTATGAAAATTATACCGAAGTCTCAAATAATTATATTTCTGTGTGTTTAGGGGACCGGGGTAAAGAGGGTAAAAAAAAAACTTTTTTGACCCAAGCGAGTGGGGTGTCATTTGAAAGAGCACCTAATTTAAAATTCGTTGCAGTTTTTTTTATAATTTTGCGGTGCACAGTTTTTGAGTTATGGACAAAAAAGTGCAAAATTCAAACCGTTCCCCCCCCCTTCGTTTCGACACTGATTGACAGAAAAATTTGGAAAAATTCACAGAGTTAGGCAATTCGGTAAATTTTGTATGAAAATTATAGCGAAGTCTCAAATAATTATATTTCTGTGTGTTTAGGGGACCGGGGTAAAGAGGGTAAAAAAAAAACTTTTTTGACCCAAGCGAGTGGGGTGTCATTTGAAAGAGCACCTAATTTAAAATTCGTTGCAGTTTTTTTTATAATTTTGCGGTGCACAGTTTTTGAGTTATGGACAAAAAAGTGCAAAATTCAAACCGTTCCCCCCCCCTTCGTTTCGACACTGATTGACAGAAAAATTTGGAAAAATTCACAGAGTTAGGCAATTTGGTAAATTTTGTATGAAAATTATACCGAAGTCTCAAATAATTATATTTCTGACTGTTTAGGGGACCGGGGTAAAGAGGGTAAAAAAAAAACTTTTTTGACCCAAGCGAGTGGGGTGTCATTTGAAAGAGCACCTAATTTAAAATTCGTTGCAGTTTTTTTTATAATTTTGCGGTGCACAGTTTTTGAGTTATGGACAAAAAACTGCAAAATTCAAACCGTTCCCTCCCCTACGTTCCGACACTGATTGACAGAAAAATTTGAAAAAATTCACCGAGCTAGGAAATTTGGTAAATTTTGTATGAAAATTATACCGAAGTCTCAAATAATTATATTTCTGTGTGTTTAGGGCACCGGGGTAGAGAGGGTAAAAAAAAACTTTTTTTGACCCAAGCGAATGGAGTGTCATTTGAAAGAGCACCTAATTTAAAAATCATTGCAATTTTTTTTATAATTTTGCGGTGCACAGTTTTTGAGTTATGATCAAAAATGTTCAAAATTCAGACCGTCTCCCCGTGTATCAAATAATAATAATAGTTTATTCAGTCAAATAAAGACAGTACATATGTAAATTAAACTTAAATTTATCTTAATTTCTAACCTAAATTATAATACTAAATAATACTACTACATGATTGTATTGATACCATATAATATTATTTATATTTAAATTATGAGGAATTCAAAGTTTTAAATTTAGCTAGAATTTTATTCTTGAATTGATCCCTACTCATATTAGAGTCATAAAAAGCACTATACTTATTAAAATTTCTGATACATTCGTTAAGTGGGTTATAAAAAGAATAATCATGTCTATGAAGTTCTTCAATAAGAGGCCTCCTGTGTCTTGTATTATATATAAGTATGACAATTAGGAACCATCATTTCACACAATTCAGGACACCTTATATTACCTTTGACTAGGTCGAAACCAAATAAAGCAGAAGCAAGCTCACGTCTTGATTTTAGTGAGACCATATTCAGCAGTAAAAGTCTCTCTTCATATTTAGGCAGTCTGTATCCAGTAAAACCGAGAGGTTTTAATGCAAAGAGTAAGAATTGTTTTTGTACCGATTCAATAGAGCTTGCGAATAACTCGGTATAAGGCGACCAAATTATACTAGCATATTCCATTTTTGATTGAACTAATGAACAGTACAAAGTTTTTGTCAGGGTGATGTCGTTGAATTCTTTTGCTCTACGTTTAATAAAGCCGAGAATAGCATGCCCACTTGTGCAGATTTGGTTGATATGCTGTTTGTATGTCAAGGAACTATCTAACATAACACCCAAATCCCTAATAATATTAACCCTTGATAGATTAGATCCATTTACATTATATGTATATTTTATTTTATGGCTGCTTCTGGCGAATGTAATTGTCATACATTTTTCAATGTTCAAATGCATTCCATTTAGTAGACACCAGTTGTATAAAGTTGAGAGATTGTGTTGCAGTGTATAGGCGTCGGACATTGACCTAATGACTTTATATATTTTCAAGTCGTCAGCATATAAAGAAAATTCACAATCTCGGAATAATAATGTGAGATCGTTAATGAACAGTAAAAATAAGAAAGGACCCAAATGACTGCCTTGAGGTACAGAGGATGTAACCTTGATTGCCCGTGAATGTTTACCTTGAAATTTTACGACCTGATGTCTATTTGTCAAATAAGATTCTATCCACTGCAAGAGTTTGCCCCTAATTCCATATTTTTTAAGCTAACAAATTAATAAAGCATGATCTACCTTATCAAAGGCCTTAGAAAAGTCTGTGTAATTAGCATCAACTTGGAGACCAGATGCAAATTGACGTCTAATGAAAGAAGTATATTGTACCAAATTAGAAATTGTTGATTTACCCGAATCAAATCCATGTTGATTAGGGTGGATCAAGTCTCTAAGAACTATGTACAATTTTTGACTTATAATTTTTTCAAAGAGTTTAGGAATGGTAGATAGAATGGCAATACCTCGGTAGTTAGAAATCTTACGCTTATCTCCATTTTTAAAGATAGGAGTTATAAATGATGATTTCCAGATATCAGGAAAGATACCCTGACTTAGAGAAAGATTAAATAAATATTGAAGATGCTTTGCTATACTAGTTACTGTCCTTTTAATGAATTTTGGAGGAATTAAATCTGGTCCCGGTCCTTTTTTAATGTCCAAAGACTGAATTGAATTAAAAACTTCTTCAAGCGTAAGCTCGATTTCTAGTATTCTGTCAACTGAGGGCAAAATATGTGACTGGTCAGTTTCTTTAAAGATAATAGGTGGTTGATAAACACTCTCAAAATGATGTGCAAACATATCAGCTATTAAAATCGGTTCTGAAGAAGAATTACCCATGTGAGTCATAGAAGTGGGATATCCTTTATTACTACGTCTATCCTTAATAAAGTTCCAGAACTGTTTAGGATCATCGATCAGTTTTAAAGCAGTTTTTAGGGTTCCGTTTTTTATACGGAACACTATTGGTGAGAGTAAAACGAGTTTTTCACATTATATCGATTATCTCGTAAACTATAAATGCTATGGACTTGAAATTTGGCATGTGTATAAAACTAATCTGTCCACATGAAATGACGAATACAAATAAAACTAAAGTGGTTTTCGTTTGGTTTACAGGGGTTCGATGTGAGACCTTTGAGAAAATAGATTTTTTTATAGATTCAAGTAGGGTATCATATGAAAGGGCTTCATTTCAGTATTTCTTAAAAATTTATTTTGGAATTTTACAACTCACCATTTTTTGTATAATTCTGAATAATGACGTTTTTTTCGTGTTTTCTTAACTCGATTAGCTCCGAACCTAACTGATCGAAAATTTTCAAATGTATTTGGAATGATAGAAAAATTAGTACAGTTTTAATAAAAAATATATAAAAGTGTCATATTCTCATAATTAGATTTATTAAGGGGGTGGAAATGAGGAGGGGTAAAAACACTATTTAAAATGTGGTCAAATGGGGTGTCATTTGAAAGAGCACCTAATTTAAAAATCATAGCAATTTTTTTTAGAATTTTGCGGTGCACAGTTTTTGAGTTATTGTCAAAAACATACCGTTCCCCCCCCCTTCGTTTCGACACTGATTGACAGAAAAATTTGGAAAAATTCACAAAGTTAGGAAATTTGGTAAATTTTGTATGAAAATTATACCGAAGTCTCAAATAATTATATTTCTGTGTGTTTAGGGGACCGGGGTAAAGAGGGTAAAAAAAAACTTTTTTGACCCAAGCGAGTGGGGTGTCATTTGAAAGAGCACCTAATTTAGAACTCGTTGCAGTTTTTTTTATAATTTTGCGGTGCACAGTTTTTGAGTTATGGACAAAAAACTGCAAAATTCAAACCGTTCCCTCCCCTACGTTCCGACACTGATTGACAGAAAAATTTGAAAAAATTCACCGAGCTAGGAAATTTGGTAAATTTTGTATGAAAATTATACCGAAGTCTCAAATAATTATATTTCTGTGTGTTTAGGGCACCGGGGTAGAGAGGGTAAAAAAAAACTTTTTTTGACCCAAGCGAATGGAGTGTCATTTGAAAGAGCACCTAATTTAAAAATCATTGCAATTTTTTTTATAATTTTGCGGTGCACAGTTTTTGAGTTATGATCAAAAATGTTCAAAATTCAGACCGTCTCCCCGTGTATCAAATAATAATAATAGTTTATTCAGTCAAATAAAGACAGTACATATGTAAATTAAACTTAAATTTATCTTAATTTCTAACCTAAATTATAATACTAAATAATACTACTACATGATTGTATTGATACCATATAATATTATTTATATTTAAATTATGAGGAATTCAAAGTTTTAAATTTAGCTAGAATTTTATTCTTGAATTGATCCCTACTCATATTAGAGTCATAAAAAGCACTATACTTATTAAAATTTCTGATACATTCGTTAAGTGGGTTATAAAAAGAATAATCATGTCTATGAAGTTCTTCAATAAGAGGCCTCCTGTGTCTTGTATTATAAGTATGACAATTAGGAACCATCATTTCACACAATTCAGGACACCTTATATTACCTTTGACTAGGTCGAAACCAAATAAAGCAGAAGCAAGCTCACGTCTTGATTTTAGTGAGACCATATTCAGCAGTAAGAGTCTCTCTTCATATTTAGGCAGTCTGTATCCAGTAAAACCGAGAGGTTTTAATGCAAAGAGTAAGAATTGTTTTTGTACCGATTCAATAGAGCTTGCGAATAACTCGGTATAAGGCGACCAAATTATACTAGCATATTCCATTTTTGATTGAACTAATGAACAGTACAAAGTTTTTGTCAGGGTGATGTCGTTGAATTCTTTTGCTCTACGTTTAATAAAGCCGAGAATAGCATGCCCACTTGTTCAGATTTGGTTGATATGCTGTTTGTATGTCAAGGAACTATCTAACATAACACCCAAATCCCTAATAATATTAACCCTTGATAGATTAGATCCATTTACATTATATGTATATTTTATTTTATGGCTGCTTCTGGCGAATGTAATTGTCATACATTTTTCAATGTTCAAATGCATTCCATTTAGTAGACACCAGTTGTATAAAGTTGAGAGATTGTGTTGCAGTGTATAGGCGTCGGACATTGACCTAATGACTTTATATATTTTCAAGTCGTCAGCATATAAAGAAAATTCACAATCTCGGAATAATAATGTGAGATCGTTAATGAACAGTAAAAATAAGAAAGGACCCAAATGACTGCCTTGAGGTACAGAGGATGTAACCTTGATTGCCCGTGAATGTTTACCTTGAAATTTTAAGACCTGATGTCTATTTGTCAAATAAGATTCTATCCACTGCAAGAGTTTGCCCCTAATTCCATATTTTTTAAGCTTACAAATTAATAAAGCATGATCTACCTTATCAAAGGCCTTAGAAAAGTCTGTGTAATTAGCATCAACTTGGAGACCAGATGCAAATTGACGTCTAATGAAAGAAGTATATTGTACCAAATTAGAAATTGTTGATTTACCCGAATCAAATCCATGTTGATTAGGGTGGATCAAGTCTCTAAGAACTATGTACAATTTTTGACTTATAATTTTTTCAAAGAGTTTAGGAATGGTAGATAGAATGGCAATACCTCGGTAGTTAGAAATCTTACGCTTATCTCCATTTTTAAAGATAGGAGTTATAAATGATGATTTCCAGATATCAGGAAAGATACCCTGACTTAGAGAAAGATTAAATAAATATTGAAGATGCTTTGCTATACTAGTTACTGTCCTTTTAATGAATTTTGGAGGAATTAAATCTGGTCCCGGTCCTTTTTTAATGTCCAAAGACTGAATTGAATTAAAAACTTCTTCAAGCGTAAGCTCGATTTCTAGTATTCTGTCAACTGAGGGCAAAATATGTGACTGGTCAGTTTCTTTAAAGATAATAGGTGGTTGATAAACACTCTCAAAATGATGTGCAAACATATCAGCTATTAAAATCGGTTCTGAAGAAGAATTACCCATGTGAGTCATAGAAGTGGGATATCCTTTATTACTACGTCTATCCTTAATAAAGTTCCAGAACTGTTTAGGATCATCGATCAGTTTTAAAGCAGTTTTTTCCTTATGTAGAACTAGAGCATGTTGTTCCTCAATTTTAAATTGTTCGCTAAGTCTAACGAATGTATCAAAATCAGATAATCTTTTTGTTTGTTTGTATTTTTTATGCGCCTTATTTCTTTTATTTCTTAGTATTCTAAGTGCTTTATCAAAGTGAGCAGGGCATGAAAGTGTTGATACAATTTTCTTTGGTGTATGCTTACCGATAGTTTCACATAAAAATTCATTAAACAAAGATGCAGCACTATTTACACAGGTTGAATTTAATGTATAAGAATTTAGTTCACGGTTAATTGCTTCATAATTTGCTTTGTCAAAGTTATAAGAAATTATAGTGTCAATTATAATTTTCCTTCTTTCCTCAGTAAAAAAATAGGTTAATTGAAGTATTTGATGGTGAACACTGGTTTTTGATGTCAATTTTAGTGAAGCTATAGCCAGATCAAAATTAGATGTGACATTTGTAAAGATAACATCTAGAAGGTTTCCACTATTATTCTTAAAATTATTAATTTGGCACAAACCTAATGAAAAACTTTTAATTAGAAAATCATAATAAGTGACATCAATATTAACGGGGTCATATATATTTTCCTGTAAATCATTGGCAACCCAATGAATATTCGGCATATTGGCATCACCATAAATAAAAATGTCATCATCAATTGTCATGTTTAAGTTAAGGTTTGCTATTAAATTAGCTAGATTATTATAACTATTTATGTTAGACTTAGGCGGTATATAGAAAGCACTTACAAATAAAAATTTACCATTTAGTTGTAGTTTACATGCAACAATGTCAAATGAGGTGTCATCACCTACAGATTGTAACTGAACCACTGAACTAGGGATGTAATCCTTTACTGCAATGAATACACCACCCCCAAGTTGATCTGTATCAGTATTAGAAAGTATTCGATCTTTTCTGTAGATAGACCATCCATCAGGCACAATTTCAGATGTTAAATGTTGACTCTGTAACCATGATTCTGTCACGATGACAACATCATAATCGGAGTTATCTAGATCGTTTCTGAAATTTTCCAACGATGACCTCATACCTGAGATGTTGTGATAGTAGATGCTTAGGCCCTTCGGTATTGATTCCAACGAGCTCGAAAACCCGAAGCACGATTACTAGCCATGTTGAAACTGTCCACTTTAATGCCCTCCGACCACATATTTGATGTTTTTACTTCATAAAATTTATTCGGTGGTATTCCAACTTTAAAAGAAAGGTAGTTCGGCATGTACCTTAAGTTTGTTGGTGTAATTAACTTACAATCCACTTGACATTTAAATGTATTTTCAATAAACACTGTTAATGTTTCCTCGGTAGTGCTCGTCTCCAGGTTAGATATGTATAAATACATTAATTTTAATCTATGAGAGGCTGCCTGCGGTGCTCTAATAGGAGGCATTGGTGGATTAATCGTGGAGTTGTATTTGTTTTTTAATGTAATTGGATTAAAGATCGTCGGCGTCGGTGCTCTAAAGGATACATTTTGATTTGAGTGACTTTGTATGTTCACTTCACCAATACCTTTGCTCCTTCTTTTCTTAATTTTTTTCTTCTTTTTGTTAGTTGCTTTCGCCTCCACGTTAGGTTGTTCAGATATAACATCATTAACTTCAGTATTTGGTTGGATTAGATTTGTGTTAACAGATGCTCCTGAGTTAGAAGTAGACGGCTCGGGTTGAGAATCATTTGGAAGTGCATTACTTATATGCTTGTTGTAAGTAATGAAATTCTTTGCCGGTAAGTGAGATAGAACAGCTGATTCATTAAAATCATTGTCATCATTGTCCATAACTTGTATTAGACTTCGCAGACCATGGTTAGTTGCAGTATTATTACTTATATTATTCGTACTGCCCTCTTTATTCGATAGGACTGTCTCAGAGAGTTTACTGATGCTGTTTTCTATTTTAATTTGAATGTTATTTGTGTCAAATACTGTGGTCTGTAATTTATCGAAAGCTTCTTTATAACATAAAAACTCCTTTGCCATCATTTCAAATTTGGCTGCATTATCCTGAACTACTTGTTGAAAGTTATTTGATATTTCAGCAAAACTTTTCTGCATTTTGTCCACAACGTCATTGACTAAATTGCAAGATGTTGAACAATTTTCACAAATGAAATGAGTGGCTAATGCTTCACCCAATTTAGACTCGTTCCAATTGCGAGGAAGTCCAGCACAAATTCCGTGGAAACCATTTCTACAAATTGCGTTGCATTTTATTATTGTTTCCTTTCTATCAAAATTTGTACATAGTGCTGAATCGCATTTAAACATTTTGATTGATTTTATTAAATTGATTTAAGTTCAATTATAATATTAAATCGCAATTCAACAGTTTTTTGAATTTTTATGAAAAATAAACACAATCAGTACTAAAATTCAAAGTAAAATGTTAATTAATTAATATTTCTATTGCACTAGTCTTGTAATTTTAAAATAGCACAAAATTGAATTTCGTCACAAATAGATATTTTAACTGTTATTTTAACTGTTTTATTATATCAGATTTTATAGTTTATAAATTCAAACTTCAAAAAACCAAAAGAAAAACACAAAACTAAATTAAGCGAAAATCAAAAACACAACCGTTCATCGCGAATTTTTAAAAACTTTGAAATATTTATTAATCGTTTTGAAAGGGTAGGAATGGTAAGGTGAAATAAAGCTTTTTAACCCGAATAGCAATATTGAGTGGGACTGGCGTGTACATTTTTAGTCATGTCATCTTTTGTACTGATTCTTAGAGCAATTCTTAATTTTGCAACTCTTTTAGAGTGAATATAACCAGTTATCCAAAAGAAAGAACTTTATTTTTAAAATTATCACGGTTCTTTACTATCTATTGTATATTGTATTGTATTGTATGCCATAAGTGGGCCCAAAAGGTGGCGTAAATTCTCAAGGTTCAAATCAGATTGATGTGATTTGTTAGTTTGTGTTAAGATCCACGTTTGTAATCCATTCATAATTACTGGTTTAATAAATTTCTTGTATAACTTTAGAAAATGTTGAGTTTTAATTGAATGGTAAGTTCGATAACCTGCAATTATTTTAGGGTTAATATTTGTTTAATATGCTATTGTTTAAGTCAAACATAAAAAATTGTTGCTATAGAAAGAACTGAAAATTTTAGTAAAGCGATGAGCCTATAATTCTATGGAACACGAAAAATATAGCGAAGCTTCAAGTGATTTTATTTCTATGTGTTTAGGGGATGGGAGTGGGGAAGGGTGAAAAATTGTTTTTTTGACCCGCATGAGTGGGATGTCATTTGATAGAGCACCAAAATTAAAAAACAATACAGTTTTTTTAGAATTTTGCGATGCACCGTTTTTGAATTATTCTCAAAAAAGTGCAACAAAAGGTTGGTCCCCCCTCCCTATACGTTTCTTCGTTGATTGACAGAAAAATTTGAAAAAATTCATAGAGATAGGAAATTTAATAAACCCTTAACGAAAAATATAGCGAAGCCTCAAGTAGTTTTAATTCTACGGAATCGAAAAAGTTTTTTGGCTCGCATGAGTGTCATTTGAAAGAACACCAAAATTAAGAAACATTACAATTATTTTAGAATCTTGCGATGCACAGTTTTTGAATTATTGTCAAAAAAGTCCTATTTTTAGCGTTAACACCACTCCACCCCTAAATTTCGTCGTTGTTTAACAGAATTGAGTCGTTCCTTAGCTACCATAAATAGCTATGGATATAATTTAACCTAAAGTAATATTTTTTATATCATTTCGATCAATTTAGATGAGATTGACATTAACTATTGATATTTACGATGAACCATTTAGTTTTTATGTGTCTATGGTCTGGCAATATCAACCCTTTACAACACAACTTTATGTAAATTATTTTGATATTGTTTTCTTTACATTCACGGAACCCTTGACGAGCGAATTTTATTCGCACTTGTCTGACTTTTTTTATTTTTACAATAGATAGATCGTTAAAAGTTTACATACAGTGCGTAGATGTAAAACGATTAATTAAATCAAAAAATTATAATAATGCAGTGTTTTAGATAAAAATAAATTTTGTAGAAATGCAAATGCTACAACTTTATGTCATAAACAAAATAGAATTAATTCTCATTACGTACAAAATTACCACAAATACGATTAATCATTATTTTGAGTTAAATCAATTATCGGATAGACACTCTTATTTTACTCGGTGTCGATCAAATTAGAACAAATTAGATAGAACTGTTTTCATCCCTAATGAGCCTAAATAATGTTCTTTACAATGGGTTAAGTTTGTTTAACTCTTTACCGAGAAATATTAAACATGAGACAAATATGTGCTGTCGTTTAAAAGAAAACTTAAGGTACATCTTTTATCGATTATGTAACATTCAGAACATAATGTATAGATTCTTGACCTAGTTATACTGGACTTCTGACCGTCATAACTTCTTATGATTTCTGATTCATTTTTGATTTTTATTTAAGAAAACAAAAAAATGATCTCACATATTTAAGCTTACTTCCTATCAATCTAACCTACATATAGTTATACTTCTCAAATACATAGTTGCATGGATAATTCTGGAGCAACACAAAAATTTAGTATAAATTCTATGTATATTATTACTAACTATTACTTAATTAAAATACAATCAAGTTTTTACTTCGGTCTGAAAGACCTAAGTATTACATTCATGAGCTCAAAGTGAAATTCTTACCCCCACTTTTTTTGGCATTTCTCGACGTTTTAGGACCTACTGATTCTAAAAAAGCAAAAAAAAAATGTATGTCTGTGTGCCGGCCGGCCGGCCGGCCGTCACAACCTACGAAATCTAGAAAACCGCTGGATGGATTTGAAAAATTTTTTTTTCTAAAAATAGGTTTACTCAATGGAAAGAGCCGAAAAGACGCTGTGTTCGATAACTGTACCGAAAGGGTGTCAAAAAAGTCGTCAAGTGTGTCAAAACAAGGAAATTTGCATATATTTTGCTTAAAAAACGTTCATTTTAAGTGATTACGAGTAGGAACATTGAATTTGAAGAAATTTTGATGGTCGGGATTGGTATGTGAGACCAAAATCTAGATTTTTGTATTATAAGTTTGTCAAAAAAATGTTGTCAAGTGTGTCAAAAGAAAGATTTTTATTTATTTTTTTACCCAATTTTTTGGAAAGATAAAAAATTAATTGTTTGTACGACATGAAATTTTATTATTATTATTGAGTTAGTTAGTCAAAAAATAATGTCAAGTGTGTCAAAAAAATGATATCATTTATTTTTTTAGATAATTTTTTGGAAAAATAAATTCAGCTGTTTGTTAACGTTTGAATTTGTTATAGTTTTTGAAATATTTTTGGAATTTTGGAAAATTTTAAATTTTTGATTTTATTATAATTATGGAAAAAGTTTCAATTTTTGATATTGTAATAATTTTTGCAATATTTTTAGAATTTTGGAAAAAGTTTAAATTTTTAAGAATTTTTGAAATAATTATTAGAATTTAGAAAAAGTTTAAATTTTTGATTTTATTCTAATTTTTGGAATATTTTTAGAATTTTGAAGAAAAAAATAGAATTTTTGAATTTTATATATACGTTATTTTAGAATTTTGAAAAAAGTTTCAATTTTTGATTTTGTAAGAATTTTTGGAATATTTTTGGAAAAATTTTAAATTTTTGATTTTATTATAACTTTTATAATTTTGGAAAAAGTTACAATTTTTGATTTTGTTATAATTTTTGCAATATTTCTAGAATTTTTGAAAAAAGTTTTAATCTGTGATTTTGTAATAATTTTTGAAATATTTTTGGAATTTTGTTTGAAAAAATTTTGAATTTTTTATTTTACAAAACGCTAAATGGAGAGATTTTTGAGTAGTTTGCTGATTGTATAATCTTTTCACTAAATTATGTTAATATATGATCTGTTATAATTTTCCAACAACGTATAGATGTTTCGTGTTAGTTTTGTAATACATTTCTAAACAGAGATGTACTTTAACAAAAAGTTATGTTTGATATACATCGCTGCCCAAAACTAAAAACCATGTCTTCATAAATGTTTTTTGCCGAAAACTATATCAAAATCCTTAACCCAGATCGAAGTCTTGATATCTCAGAGCTTGAGATTTCAGCCCCTCCATATTTTATCATTGAACTGTAGTTCAAAAATTACATTATTTTAGATCTAATAAAATTAATTATTTTCTTTTTATACAAATTAATTTTTGTGCAGTTTTAATTTCATTCGGTAGCTCATTGAATAATTTAAGACCATTATACATGAGCATTTGTTTAGTCTTTTCTTTACTATAGCAATTAAGCCTAAAACCACAAGTATTGCGTAAATTGTACTCATCAACATCCTTTACATATACTAATTTATCACAAAGATATTTTGCATAAATGCCATTTTTCATTTTAAAAACTATAACCAAAACATTATATTCAATTCTTTGATGAACATAAAGCCATTTTAAGGCACATAACATAAATTTAATGGACGTCTTTTTACTAACTTTTAAAATAGTTCGCATACATTTATTTTGCAATTTTTGTAACTTATTTAACATTTATTTCGTACAAGTAAACAGAATAGTAAAGCAATACTCAAAATGTGACTTGATCATAACATTATATATGTTTATAGCTATAGAAAAGCCCAACGTGGTACGAATTTTTTTAAAAATACATTTTTTGGCCTCTTTTTTACATACATAATTAACATGATTTTTGAAATTTAAATTACTATCAATGAGAATAATTACACCTAAGTATTTTATTTCTTTAACTACCTCCAATTTATGACCATCTATTACAATATTACTATTAATAATCATACATTTCGTTTTGTCGATATTTAATTTCAGTTTACTCATTTTAAACCAATCACTCAGATTTTCTAGGTCGATATTGTTTTGCCGTACACATTCTTCAACACTATCACCAATTATCACTATCACCTTCAACACTATTTCCAATACTTTTGATTTTTATTTGTTTTTGATTGAATTAAAGATTACAATAGTTTACAAGTAAAATCTCCCGAGATAAAACCCAACTTTTCTTATAGATTTGGACCTCTTGAACACAAATATCATATTAATTTTTTTTGGTTAGCTCTTGTTTTTGAGATATTCACGAAAAACCAATTTTTTTGGTGATCAAAAATGTTGTTTCGGTTTTTGGGTCTCATATTTTACAAAACCAACAAATTAAAAATATTAATAAAACGAGTGAAAATCCATTAAGGATTCTGGAAGTTACAGTCGAAAGAAGTTGAAAAAATACGAAAAATTCACGATTTTTTTAAATTTTTCCATTTTCAACGCCATAAATTTTGAACAAACAAAGACACTAATTTTTTTTAATTTCTTGGAGCCATAGCAGCTTTAATTTTCTTTCTTTTAAGCTAAAAGACTTGAATATTGGTGCAGTTTGCACCAAGTTATTCAAGTTTTCCCAAAGAAAGTCAAAACTCAAAATTTGGAAAAAATAATTTTGTACTTAATTTATTGTGCCATAAATAATAGTTTTATAAGTTCAGTCGTTCTCAAACATCAGTAAAGAATTATTTTAAAATAGTAAAGTATAATTTCCATTTTTGTTTTCGAAGTTGGGAATTGGATCGATTTTATTTAGCGTATGGTTTTTATGACACATTAAAAAATAAAACTTAAAAAAGGTAGATTTTTCTATGAAATCTACCTAAAACAAAACATGAATACACATTAAATGAGCTTACAATCAATTTGATTGCGCGTCTTTAGTTAAAAAGTAAAAATATTTGAACATTGGGCAGTACATTTGAACATTAGATGTTTACATCGAGTGAGTCTATCCATGTTACTACATCGGGCGTTGCCAAATGGATGTCTGCGATGTTGCCATTGTATCGTCGAATTGGACACACAGTTGCAATGTGTTTTATTGGATCGATATGAGACGTATATAGAAAAATATAAACAAAAGATAATGAATTGTGAGGAGAGGCAAAACATTATAACATCAGAACTATTTAAGTTAGTTCAAGCACCATAAAGTTAAGCCCCTATTTATGTCTGTTAATACCTGTAAGGTTTGTTTCTTTTCTTTTTTCTTTTTTTTTTTGGTTTTTGATAATGTAAATTTTTTTTCTATCACCGCCTATCTTGTGTTACTCCTTACGTTTATGATCATTTTAAGCTTAATTTAAGAAAGCAATTACTTCTCCTTTTTAATTGTTTTTCGGTTTTCCCAACTTTTGTTTAATTAGTTTAAAGAGGTTTCTTTTTAAGTAGATAATTGTCGTATGATTAGTTGCAAATATAATCTCTCTGAACATAAATTTAATTCCAAACATTCAAGTGAAAATAATAATTAAAAAAGAAAAAATATTACAAATATAAATTTCAAATAGTGTATATTTTGTAAAAATCAATAAATCAATAGTGATAGCTGCCTTTTAAAGCAAAATAAATTGTTAATAAAGTGTAAAATCAAGTTTATTTAAATGGCGTCGTCAAGAAGTTTCAAGTGTAAAAATAGCCCAAATTCATTTTGTTTTATTTGTAGAAGTTACATAATACATGTGCTAAATCACTCCATTTATAAGAACTGCCTATCTTCATTACTAACTGATATTTTCCAACTCCTAAAATAAATCTGAGGTGGGAGGAGCTAGATCATGTCCAAAAACTTCACAAAAAAAATCTCAATTTCGAGAAAAATCTTATACAAATAAAATACAACTTTTGTCAAAAAAGGACATTTCATAATCGACAAACTGATATTTTTAAACTCCTAAAATAAATCAAAGGTGAGAGGAGCTAGATCATGTCAAAAAACTTCACAAAAAAATCTCAATTTCGAGAAAAATCATATACAAATAATATACAACTTTTGTCAAAAAAAGACATTTTATAATCAACTAACTGATATTTTCCAACTTCTTAAATAAGTCTGAGGTGGGAGAAGCTAGATTATGTCAAAAAACTTCACAAAAAAAATCTCAATTTCGAGAAAAATCATATACAAACAAAATACAACTTTTGTCAAAAAAAGACATTTCATAATCAACTAACTGATTTCCAACTCCTCAAATAAGTTCGAGGTGGGAGGAGCTAGATCTACTACGAAAACAACTTATACATAAATCAATTATGTTGCAGAATTTAAATTATTCTTAAAGTTAAATTTTTATTCCAAATTTTGAGTTTTGACTTTCTTTGGGAAAACTTGAATAACTTGGTGCAAACTGCACCAATATTCGTATCTTTTAGTTTAAAAGAAAGGAAATTGAAATAACTATAAGCTTCAAGAAGTTAAAAAAAATTAGTGTTTTTATTTGTTCAAAATTTATGGTGTTGAAAATGGAAAATTTTGAAAAAAACATGAATTTTTCGAATTTTTTCAACTTTTTACGACTGTAACTTCCAGAATCCTTAATGGATTTTCATAAAATATAGCTCAAAATGTTTGTTGATATATTTACTATGCACTTGTTTTATTAATATTTTTAATTTCTTGGTTTTGTAAAATATGAGACCCAAAAACCGAAACAACATTTATGATCACCAAAAAAATTAGTTTTTCGTGAATATCTCAAAAACAAGAGCTAACCAAAAAAATGAATATGATATTTGTGTTTAGGAGGTCCAAATCCATAAGAAAAGTTGGATTTTATTCAGGGAGACAAAAAAAGTTCAAAATTTGTAAACTAGTGTTATTATTATTATGATTATTATTATATAAATTAAGGCTTCATCAGCCAAAGAACTAGCTTTGCTATACTTATCGCCTTTTCCATATCATTTATATAAATAAGAAAAAGCATCACTCATACATGAATGGTTCCTTGAGGAACACCAAGATGAACATCAATGGCATCTGATACAGCATCGCTAATCTTTGTTCTTTGTTTCCTTTTACTTAAATAGGATACAAACCATTATAGTTCTTTCTCTTCTACCCCATACGCTGCAACTTTTGAATGAGAATATTACGGTCAACGGTTTCAAAAGCACGCTTCAAATCCAAAAAACACCAACTATATGACTTGATTATCATGAATAGAAGTATTCCATTTTCCAGCTCGTAACCACTAAATTTATAAGCGATTCACAGCTATGATCCTTACGAAAGCCTGATTGGTAATCAGAAATTAAATTATTATTTTCAAAATATCTCACCAGTTGGTTGTTGACAACTTTTTCCAATACTTTTGCCTCAATAGCAATCATGTTGACTGGTAGAAATTCATGGGGCTCTTTTGTATCCTTCACTTTTGCAATTGGCATAACTAAAGAGATTTTCCATATTTCGGGAAAAACTCATGTTTCAAGCGCTTTATTAATAATTGATAGAAAGTTTGGACTAATAAGTTGTCAATAAGTTGTAAGTTGTAAATAAGTTGTATTTGCAAGTTGTTTAAAATAAAACAACATTTTCCATTATTCCATATACATAATTTGTTTTTACTTTTTAGTCTCCAGTTAGTAGAATTCATTTTTTTGAACTTTTTATTTATCTTCTCACTTCATGCGTTAGATGTTCGAATTTCGTAATAATAAACAAACATAAACTGAAAACGAAGAAAACTGAATATTATTTTGACTTGCTTTTGTAATTTTCTTATATTTTTAGATTTTCTTATATTTGATCAAAACAGCATCCATGGCAATATTAGAAATCTATCAATTTATCTTGTAACGATCGCAATAATCGCAAAACAATAATAAAACCAAATTCCTCTTTGTTTTCAATTCAATAGAAATGTATTTCATTAGTTTCCGTTCATTTTTACATTAATAATAATTTTAAAATTTTCTAAAACTTAACTGCTAGTTGAATTCTGAATATACTATAAAAAGCAAACGAACGTACTCAATTTTATTTCCAATTCTAACGAACAGATGTCGTTGTCGTTATTAATCTTTGCTGAATTTTGAATATTACCCGATTTGTTTTGACATCATGAGATGTAAAAAAATCAAAAAATCACATTTTTGCCAATTGGATATTTTTTAAAGATTTCAATTCGATGTTGAGATTCAAAGAAAAAAACATAAAAAGTTTAAATGGTAACTTGTTGTTAATAATTTTAATATCTTTGCTTATATAAAGTATTACCTAACGTAACTCCATTGGAAAATATTGAATAAAATACATCATGTTTTGTAGATGTATAAATTATAAAAATAAAATATAAAATGGTTGGTTCAATGGGGTAGATAATTAAGGTTCAGTAAAAAAACCTTTAAACCACCTTTTTGGTATGTAAATTGAATATATAAAAAGGAAAGCAATAAATGTTCAACTGATTGATGAAAGGAAAAGTAATTCGAGTTATGATTATTATTATAAAATGGGAACTATGGCAAATTTATTAGAAGTTGGAGGTTAGAATGAAATTGGCTGGACATAAAAAGGGAGTTGAGTTGAGGAAGGGTTGGTGTAGGAAGAGGAATTAAATGTCATTTGGAACCGTATGAGGAATTCATCCAAGAACAAGAAGATCAGAACAATTACATCAAAGTATAATCAAGTAAAGTTATTTTTTTATTACTATTATTATTTTAGTTTATATATATACATATACATTGTACTTTTCATTCCGAGGAATGTGTTAAACAAGTTGCTCATATAAGAGATTTGCTAATCAAGATTCGTGTTGGAGACTGATTGTAGTTGTAGCGATTCCGTAGTGTTTCTTTTTTTTATATAGTTAATAGTTATAGTTAATTAAGTTGGAAAAGTCCAAAATAACACAATTGGCTTCGACTTAGGGTCAAGCTAGAGAGGTTATAGTAATAACTGGGCCGAAACAAAAACTCTGGGGACTCTGGGATTTTTTTCTTTTGATAAGAACCGTAATAACGGGAAAATACAAAATAAATACAGTTATATTTATTTTGGCGTATTGTTTTTTTGGTGAATTTTTTTTTTAAACCAGGTTTGGTTTTTGATATTTTTTTTATTGATAGTAACTGCAATATTTATATTTGTAGTTTGACCGGATTAGTAGGCGTTGGTTGTCAAACCAGGTTTTTTCGTATAAGGTTAAAATATTTGAACCTAAAACCAGGTTTGGTTGTTCTTTTGGTTTTTTTTTGAAACCAGTTATTGGTTTTAATATTTTAATAAAAATATTTGGATTTGTTTTAATTTTTTTGAATTCTTGAGAAATAAGAATATGTATTGTAAAAGACAACAGGGGCAGGCAGCCTTTAATGGAGAAGACGTGGTAGCGGTTCGGTCCCTCTTCAACGGGGTCCAGATTATACGAGAGGGAAATAGGGAGAAGGAGGTAGGGCGGGTCTACAGACCTGTTCTACAGAGAACGAGACCTGGAGATCGAGGTGAGCCAGATCCACATTCGGAACAGATAGTTGGAGACCTCCTGGAACAGCTGATCCAGGATCTCCCTCTGTCAGAGCCGAATGTGGGCTGGCGTGAAAGGAGGAGGATCTCCAGGAATAGGAAATCGACCCTGAAGAAGAGGGAAAGGAATAAGAAGAGGAAGGAAGAGAGTCGCTTGGTCGTGGAGACGGGGTCTTCCTCGACCAAGGATACTCAAGTGGTTGAGGTGGTCGAGGAGGTCTCCATCTCACCGACCACGCGACAGGTAGAGGAGTGGATTGGACCACAGGAGGCTCCTGTTCCTGGTTGTTGGATAAGCTAAGCTTATGCATTGTTTTTTGTTTGTTTGAAAAAAAAAACCGTTTTGGGACAGCAATTTTTTTTTGGAGATTGTTTTTTTTGTGCTGTCATTGGAATTTGTTTTTGTACATATTGTACATATTTGTAAATAATTTGTCATTGTACATATTTTTGTATATAATCGTGTACATATTTTGGAATGACATTGTACATATTTTGTAAATATTTTTTGGTACTGTCAATGTACAGTCTTGTACATAGTTGTAAATAGGTTATTGTATACAAATACAAGTACAATGGTTCGTTGAATTCGCTCATGAACATGATATGGGTGTGTGCAGGATATATTTTTTGTATTTTCAATTTTTTATTGGTGATTAACTTTTTTTTGAATTTCTTTGGGAAAACCAATTATTGGGGTTTTTATATATATATATGGTATTGTATAAGGTTATAATTAATCTCTTTCTTCAGCGGTAGGCCTAACAAGCCATCCATGGGGCTTATCCCCTTAACATTGATGTCGTTCTTAGATCGCCTATGGCCATCGGGGTTATGCGATCGAAGAACATTGGTTTCTTCTCTTCATTCGGCGAGGAAGTTCTCAGGGACGAGGAGTGGTGTTGCTGTGTTTGTACTTAGGTGCAAACCAGTAGTACCATTCTTTGCTCAGAGGCTTCTTCGGTGTAATGAAGAGAAGAACCAATTATACTTTGCTTTCAGGATCAGAGGCTTCACCTCATACAAATTCAAAAAACTTACCATTTTTTTCCACTTAGCTTTTACAATAGAACAATTTTTCATAGAGTTTAAGATTTGAAGTCTGGTGCTCGGGAGCGTTCTACAACTTTCGCATTAGGTTTAGTTGTAATTTATTTGTAGATTAAACAAGCACAACTGGGTCAGTAGAAATGGACCTAGTGTCTAATCGTGACAGTTGTGATTGTTTTATTAGGTTGGGGAGAATCTGTTCTGTAGAATCTGGTCGTTAGGGGCTTTTCTAGTCAGTTCTCACATGCATTGTTGGAGTGGGCTCGCGAACGCGATATTTCAAATTTGAACAAAATGGATATTGTAACCATACTTACTTTTTACAGTTGTCTCCAGACGAATCTTGATTTTGGGAATCTCTTATGATATTAAATAAAAATAAAATAAATCAAACAAATTTTTCAAAAATTAAATAAATAAAATTTTTTATTAAATAAAGTAAATTTTCGTAATTAAATAATTTTAGGTAAATAAATAATTTTTTTTAGAATCTAAATAATTTTAGGTAGCTAAATAAAATAAATTTTCTTAATTAAGCTTTACGTCAAGATATAAATAAATATTCTTTGTTTTTTAAAAAAAAAATAAATAAATATTTCAAAGTTAAGACGGTGCATCCGATAAATAAACATTCTTCTAAATATTTTTATTTTTCAATTTTTTTTTAAAAATAAATAAATATTCTTAGGGGTGCTATCGTCAATAACTAATTTTAGGTATATATATATATTTCAGTATATCTGAAATTAAATAAATAAATTATATTTTTACACATACAATATTTTAGGAACTTTTGTAAAAGATTCAGTAAAGATTAGCGGCGACAGCGGTTTTTTTTGTTCTTGTACAAGTTTGTTTTTACAAAATCTTTTTTTTTGGGGCGTTCGTTGTTTTTTTTCGTTTTGCGTTTTTCATTGTTTTCACTTTTACAGCGTACTAGCTACATTTTTGTTGTTGGGAATTGGTTTTAGTGTTGTTGTTAGCGAGTTCATAATTTTTCGGGTTTTACCATCAAAATGTCAAACCAAATAGACGTTGACCATCCGTTCTATGGTCTAGAACCCAGCGAACTGCTGGTCGAATGTTTGGTTCGGGGTGTGAATTTCGGGGGGGCCGATTGGGCAGAGGAACTGCGAAACCATGCAGATCATGGGTCAGTTCCAATAACAGTGTCTCATGCGAGAGATTTGATTGAGGAATCTCAAATGGTGGTGCAGGCAGCACAACTTATTTTAAATCAAGTACGACGACTTCAGTCACCGATTGATCAGACCCTCTTGGATGGTTTGGCGAATCGAGTGTTACATTATACGGGTAGGATGAATAGGTTGGGTCCTCGCAATGACTTGCAAGAAGCCCGCACCTACGCTATCTCACAATTGTCACGCGCTTGGAGTATAATAGGATCATTATCAACACGTCCAATTATGCAGAGTAAACCAGGAGTGTCATCTGCTCCTTCTGCTTCACCTGCCTTTCAACCAGATGAGAGATCCACACCGATCCCAGTACGGCCAATATCGGAAACAATACATAGTCTGAATCGTCCAAACCAGCAACAACAGAGACGGTCAGATCAAGCACCACCGGCTTATTTCCAGCAATCGGGTTTGAGAGCCGAGGACTTTGCAATACCACAATTGGGTCCATCACTCCCATCTGAACACACACACAATAATCCAGCATTGGTACAACCACAATTAAATTATCCATCGGTACCACAGGTACAACCACAACCAATATATCCACCAGCTCCACTAACAGCACCACCACCATACAACCAACCTCCTCAGGTATGGCGTGACGCGGCTCCAGCGTTAGCACCAGTGGAGTACCGAGGGGTCCGTGGGAACAATTTGAGTCGTTATGACTCAAATTGGGTTCCAACCTTCACAGGGGATGGTCACTCTCCTGATGTTCATGAGTTTATTCATAGAGTGGAGGCGGCTGCCAGAAGAGACCGTGTGTCATGGGACGACCTTAGGTCTATCATACCACGGTATCTGAAAGCAGCGGCCGACAGATACTATTTGAATTTAACTCATGAATATGAGGTGGTGACTTACCCAGTGCTAAGGGAGGGACTCCTACAGACCTTCGGTACGCTCACTGATGATAAAAAGGAGAGCGTGTATGAGTACCTAGTGGAGATTGGTTCGTTAAACCGTCGCTTAGCACGTCCATTTGCTGATCGTGAAATGCTAGAGATTGCTCGGGAGGGACTGAGTGTGGAGCTTAAGAATGCTACACTAGCAGCAACAATACATTCTATTGATGAACTTCGGACTTTATGTCAGAAGTTTGAACGTTTGTGGTCCACACCAGTTCCGACCAGAACATCAAATTTGAGAATAAGCGAGCTACAGCAAGTGGATGATTATGAGGTGGATGCTGAACAACATGGATATATTGAAGCGATGGAGTCAGCACCGAGACGGATATTGCAGCGACCTGGCATAACATCGGATAACATTCAACCTGGTCCATCAATATCCAGACAACCAATAGTATGTTATAGATGTGGAGTAAATGGTCATCGAGCTCCTGAGTGCTCTAAGAATCGGATAAAATTATATTGCTGGAAATGTAATAAACCGGATGTAGTTTATGCAAATTGTTCATATTGTCACCCGTCGGTAAACTACCGTCCGAGAGTACATGCTTCGGGGATGGTACCCTCGGTTCAACATCCAATGAGCCCGAAGAAAACGACGAGAGATGTAGCAACGCAGGACGATCGATCACCACTCAGGAAACCAGAATAAAATCACCTAGTACATTTAATTTCCCATCATTACATCGAACATATTTTAGACGTCTTGAACGTAACATTAGATATTGGAGGATGAGGAAATTATTTCGTAAAGCTTGTATTTCATCTATCCTTTCAGAAACAAAGGATCCTCGGCCGCGACTAACAATAAAAATTTTGGACAAACATATTTCAGGTCTATTGGATAGTGGAGCGTCAATCACAATACTCGGAAGGAATTCCTTGGATTTATTGGAATCATCAGGTACAACTTACCGTAAGTACACTTCGTGTATTCGTACGGCAGATGGTACTGCAAATAAAATTTTGGGTTACATAGAAATTCCAATAACCGTGAATGGCTCCACTAAACCAATGCGGTTTCATATTGTCCCTGGTTTACGAGAAGAGCTCTACCTGGGCATAGATTTCTGGGAGAAATTCGGTATTGTTCCTTCTTTTGTTAGTGAACTGACTCGCACAGAGCTACAAACTTTTAATACACATAACCTCACCACTGATCAGCAACATGAACTGGATGTGATCAAGGATTCTTTCCCGTCATTTGAAGTGTCTGGACTCGGAAAGACTTCTTTGGTTGAACATGTCATCGATGTTGGTGATAATGCACCTGTTAAACAGAGGCACTATCCCACATCGCCGGCTGTTCAACTAAAGGTTTATGCCGAACTCGACCGAATGCTTCAAATGGGCGTGATCGAAGAGAGTAACAGTTCTTGGTGCTCGCCAGTGGTTTTGGTACAAAAAGAATCTGGTAAAAACAGATTATGTATTGATAGCCGTCGTGTCAATTCACTAACGAAAAAGGACGCTTACCCACTTCCCTTGATTGATGGCTTACTAGGTCGTCTAAATAGCACAAAGTACATTTCAAGTATTGATCTCAAAGATGCTTTCTGGCAGATTCCTCTGGCAGAAGCATCTAGAGACAAGACAGCCTTCACAGTGCCTGGTCGTCCATTGTATCAATTCCGGGTTATGCCCTTTGGATTGTGCAATGCTCCCCAGACAATGTGTCGGCTAATGCACAAAGTGATACCACATCAATATCACGAAAATGTCTTTGTTTATTTAGATGATCTATTGGTAGTCTCTTCCACGTTCCAAGAACATATGGAATTGCTGTCCAAAGTCTCTTCATTGTTAAGAGCGGCTGGGTTAACAATAAACCTCAAGAAAAGTAAATTTGTTCTGAGAGAGGTGAAATACTTGGGATTTTTGGTTGGGGAAGATGGTCTTCGAACAGACCCTGACAAGGTAAGAGCTGTAGCAGAGTATCCAGCTCCATCTACAGTAAAACAAATACGTAGACTATTGGGAATGGCTGGTTGGTACCAACGTTTCATACCAAATTATGCAAGCGTGGTATCACCAATTACAGATTTATTGAAGAAGAGTTCGGGGAAACTGAAATGGACATTAGAAGCGCAAGCTGCTTTCGAAAATTTAAAACGATTGCTGACTACAGCACCAGTATTAGTAAACCCTGACTATAATAAAGAGTTCTTTATTAGATGCGATGCGAGTCTGACAGGGATAGGTAGTGTGTTGTATCAGGTTGATACTGACGGACAAGAGTGTCCGATAGCCTTCATGTCGAAAAAACTTAATAAAGCTCAACGAAACTATTCGGTTTCTGAGCTTGAATGTCTTGCGGCAATTCTGAGTGTGAAGAAATTCAGGGGCTATGTTGAAGGTCACCGATTTACTATTGTGACTGATCACTCAAGTCTGAAGTGGCTTATGTCACAGAAAGACTTGAGTGGTCGTCTGGCTAGGTGGAGCCTAAAACTCCAACATATGGATTTTGCCATTGTCCACCAAAAAGGTACCCAAAATATAGTCCCTGATGCTCTATCTCGTCTTTATGACGATACACACGAAGAATTGTCGGAAGCATTAGTACATCACATCAATGAAATTAAAATCGACAATGAAGGTTATCGGCACAAGGAATATACGGATATGATAGCTAAAGTTCAATCATCACCCAAGGACTTTCCATCTGTTAAAGTCGTGGATGATAAGCTATACATACGTATTGAGCCAAGACCTGATGCAATACCCAACGATGTTCCTGTGTGGAAACTCTGGGTACCAAAACCGATGACTTCAAACATGATTCAGAAACATCATGATGATAGTACTGCTGCTCATGGAGGTGTTAAAAAGACTTTAGAATTACTTCGACGTCTTTATTATTGGCCGGGCATGGCGTCACAGGTACACAACTATGTTGTGTCCTGCGACACATGTAAACAAACAAAAGCCACGAATCAGATATTGCGTCTTCCGATGCAATATCAATTCGAAACAGCACGTCCATGGCAGAGAGTCTATATAGATTTTTTGGGACCGTATCCTCGTTCTACACTTGGGAATACGGTGTTATTGATAGTTCTGGATCATGCTCCGAAGTTTGTACTACTGAAACCACTTAGAAACGCAACTTCACCGAAGGTGAATGCTTTTCTAAGGAATGAAGTGTTTCTTACATATGGGGTACCAGAGTTTCTGCACAGTGACAATGGCAAACAGTTCACTAGTAGGAACTTTCAAAGTCTTTTGTCAGATTTCGGCATTAAACACATTAGGACCGGTGTTTATAGTCCTCAAAGCAACGCGTCAGAGCGGGTCAATAGGTCAGTCCTGGCAGCAATTCGAGCGTTCATAAAAGGTCAACATACCAAGTGGGATTCACAAATTGGTGAAATCGCATATGCACTGCGTGCCGCAGTACATTCTGCTACCAGGTACTCACCGTACTATTTATTATTTGGTCAACATCCAATCTCGGATGGAAATACTTACCATTTGTTGAGATCACTACACAAGCTTGGTGAAGATGCTGGTGAGGAAATAGAACGCTCTGATCATTTGACTCTGCTCAGGAACCGGGTTCAACAAAATTTAAAAGCAGCTTTCAAAAAATCGCAACATCAGTACAACCTGCGATCTAAACTACGGACTTTTCAACCACAACAACGTGTGTTTGTACGGCAACATCATTTGAGTGACGCTACCAAAAAGTTCTCGGCAAAATTGGCTCCAAAGTTCTTACCTGCAATGATTAAGACTAAGATTGGAAATGTACTCTACGAGTGCACAGATATGAGCGGTAAGAATCTTGGAGTCCATCACGCGAAAGACATCAGGGAATGATGTCTTTTCGTTAGGTAGGGTTGTTCCTCTGGCTGATTGTCGTCTCTGGGGTTCACATCTTCAGGTCATACTTACTGGTTGCATCGGGGTGTCCATGGTGCTGGCGTTCGGATGGATGGTCGGTCTCAATGCTCAGTGAAGTTCTTAAGGACTTCATGAGTGTTGGAACCGGTCATCGGTCTTGACGTCAGTGACTGTGGGTATCTCGATCCCAGATACAGTTTAATAAGTGGAAGTAGTTCGGTGGTTTTCTGTCATGGAGGGGATGGCGACGTTTTTGTGATTTCAAGAGTAGAAATCTTGATTTTTACCTTGAATTCATGGTGTAACGATCGCAATAATCGCAAAACAATAATAAAACCAAATTCCTCTTTGTTTTCAATTCAATAGAAATGTATTTCATTAGTTTCCGTTCATTTTTACATTAATAATAATTTTAAAATTTTCTAAAACTTAACTGCTAGTTGAATTCTGAATATACTATAAAAAGCAAACGAACGTACTCAATTTTATTTCCAATTCTAACGAACAGATGTCGTTGTCGTTATTAATCTTTGCTGAATTTTGAATATTACCCGATTTGTTTTGACATCATGAGATGTAAAAAAATCAAAAAATCACATTTTTGCCAATTGGATATTTTGTAAAGATTTCAATTCGATGTTGAGATTCAAAGAAAAAAACATAAAAAGTTTAAATGGTAACTTGTTGTTAATAATTTTAATATCTTTGCTTATATAAAGTATTACCTAACGTAACTCCATTGGTAAATATTGAATAAAATACATCATGTTTTGTAGATGTATAAATTATAAAAATAAAATATAAAATGGTTGGTTCAATGGGGTAGATAATTAAGGTTCAGTAAAAAAACCTTTAAACCACCTTTTTGGTATGTAAATTGAATATATAAAAAGGAAAGCAATAAATGTTCAACTGATTGATGAAAGGAAAAGTAATTCGAGTTATGATTATTATTATAAAATGGGAACTATGGCAAATTTATTAGAAGTTGGAGGTTAGAATGAAATTGGCTGGACATAAAAAGGGAGTTGAGTTGAGGAAGGGTTGGTGTAGGAAGAGGAATTAAATGTCATTTGGAACCGTATGAGGAATTCATCCAAGAACAAGAAGATCAGAACAATTACATCAAAGTATAATCAAGTAAAGTTATTTTTTTATTACTATTATTATTTTAGTTTATATATATACATATACATTGTACTTTTCATTCCGAGGAATGTGTTAAACAAGTTGCTCATATAAGAGATTTGCTAATCAAGATTCGTGTTGGAGACTGATTGTAGTTGTAGCGATTCCGTAGTGTTTCTTTTTTTTATATAGTTAATAGTTATAGTTAATTAAGTTGGAAAAGTCCAAAATAACACAATTGGCTTCGACTTAGGGTCAAGCTAGAGAGGTTATAGTAATAATCTTTAACTTATGTACTTGGGTTTCGATTATGTTTTATCAATTTATTTATACAAAATTTGGATAAGTTGTATTTAGCATCTGTTTTTCAGTTGTAACTACATATATTTTAATAATCATATTACTTTAATAATCGTATTAAACATATTACTATTAAACATATTACATAAAACATATTACTTTAATAATCGTCTGTATAAAATACAAAATATGAATGGGTCTGAACAGTTCATTCGTATTTGAAAGATTTAATGAATTACGCTGATATTGGTTAATTAAATATGAGCTTGAGCTTTCTCAAATAATACGTTGTATTATTTATTTGTATTTATTTTAAAGGGTGCATTTTTCCTGCAAAAATGCTCTTACATCTGAAAATATTTTAACATATTATAACAAAACAACATTTTAATGAAAAACTTAATTATATAATACGATATTAACCAGACTAACATCGGTAATCTAGAACTCTTTGACCATCTCACATAGCATCGATTCTATCATTCTTGCTGGTTAATCCATTAACTCACATTAAATAAAAAATTATGCAAACATAAATTTTTGAACATCCTGGGAATTGAAAATTCAGCTCAAATTTTAAATTCTAAAAGCAAACCATCTAAAATTCTCCAACTATTTATTTTCTGTATATATAAATATGTATATTGTAAATCTTCTTCCTTTAATATCCACCTAAAAATTCTAAACAAATGCGTTTCCTTCCCCTCTTTAAGGAAAATATAACACAAACCTAATACATTTTCGCTATACTCATACATGGAAAAACTTTTAACTAATACTACTACCACAAACAAAATCTATTTTGAAAATTGGGAAAATAAAACCAAAAAACTTTAACATAAAGAGAGAAAGAAGAATAACAAAATAAAAAAATAAAAGAAAATGAAAAACAAGTGAAAGTGAAATTATATAAGTTGTATGATATGGAATGAGAAAAATTTCGAAGGACGTTGATAAAAATAAAAGAAAAACAAAAGTGAAAACGAGGACAATATTATTATTTTAAATGGAAAAAAGGGAAAGAGAGAATTTATTTGTTTTATTTTAGAAATTTTATCTTTTTCTAAAGAAAATCGAAAACAAATGGAAAATTGATCATAAGAAAATTTTTGTTATAAGTATTTTAATGGTTGCTGGTGGCTCGAAGGTAGTGAATTTTGCTAGTTTCGTTGAAATATATGAATTTCTTTGTCTTTGTTTGGTAGAAATTTTATTTTGAATCAGAAGGATGTCTAGTCGTCAAATATTTTGGCTTGTGACGGTTGTAGAATTTGGTGCACAGAAGTAAGTTAAATCATTTCTCATTGCACATTTAATAATTGAAAATTTGTTTTCTAAACACCAGTGATGTGCAATATTTATCTTGTTCAGCTATTTGAATTAGGTAGATTTGTATTTGTACATTGCATTTAAAGATTGTTTAACACTGATGCATCTTAACAAAAAACGTTAAAACCACATAAAAAATCCGTTTAAAACCACATAAAAACCCATTTTCTATTGGTTTCTAAGTGGCGTTCGAATGAAAGTGAATGGATTTTTATCGCTTTCCGTCAACGACCCTATTACCATATAATTTTATTCGTTTTCTTTCGTAAAAGTTTAACAAAAAACACTTTTGAAAAGAACACTTAAAAACAATTAAAATATAAAAAAATGCTTATGCATTACAATTATTACTTAGTCACACTCTGTGTTTTGAGTGTGGGTGCCGTGTGTCACCTTTTTAAATTACTAGCCACTCTCTATTCTCTTAGGTTTTAAGGCGAGAAGCGATAACTAAACACAAACTGGCCAAACCACATACATTTTAAATAGATTTAGTTCTAGTGATTTCAACAATATCATAATAAAATTATGTTATCAAAGTTATCTTGATCAGTTTCACAAAAAAAAAAACTCAATAAAAAACTCCATTTAATTATTTATTGAATCCTAGATTCAATACAATTAACTATACGATAGGCTCATAGATTACGATAAGGTTTCTATACGATAGAATAAATTCAACGCGAACGAACGATATAAACTTGTAGCTACCGGTAGAAAACTCATCTATTCTTTCATTTTCTTTCGTTTTCCTTTAAGAGCGTTACACCAGCTTCAATGGTTCCATGGAGTTAATAGCGGAAAATTAACAACCATGGAAATCTAAAGCACAATACTTTCCGGAAAAGATAACAAAACATAATCAAAAAATTAAACAATATTAATTTCGAAAAAAATTAAATCCAGATAAAACACGATGATATGCTTTGATACTGAAAATTTAGCAACAACGTTTTTTATTATGAAAATTTAATTAATAATCTATCGTTTCAGTAAAATATCAAAACTAAACTTAACTTTGATATCAAATCTATTCTAGGGCTATTTCAAAGACTGCAAACATGTTTACTTTTCCGATTCTGTACAATTTCTTCAAAATTATGTACTAATGTCTCACATTCCTTTGCAATGTCTGTTCAGCATCACTTAAAAGATTAACTGTACATCTAAAACAGATACATAAAATCTCCCTTTACCCATTATATTTATTTCTCATCCTACTATCATAAACATTTCTCCTCTAATATTTTATTATTTTTTGTATTCTTCATAAACAATGTATTCTGTTGCCCCTATTTTTCTCATTTTCTTTTGTTTTTGGAAAATAAAAACTTTTTCCTTTTAAAACATAAAAATTAGACAACAAAATGAAAAGAAAAGAAAATAAATTAAATAACTGTCGTGACATGCTATAATATTATACCTTATGCATCTATAGTGTGTATCTAGGCGTGTTATTTGGGTCACGATAAATGAAAAGAACGCACGAAGAGAAAACGAGTTTAATTTAAAAAAAAAAAGAAAAACTAAAAACGAAACTGTACATAAAAGAAAATTTTACTTTCTATGTATTTTTTGCGATACACTATTGCTGAAGGTTTTTCTGAAAATTTGTTTTCTTTTTTTTTCCTTTTTTTTTGTATATTTTACAGTTATATTTTAAATGTACATAAAATTACACTTATACGCAAGATAAAATTTGAAAAAAAAAATAAATAGAATAAAATATCACCAGAAAATCTATTATAATGGCTTTGATGCGGGTGTGGGTGGTTTAGGTTTATAGGGATTCTAAGAGTAATGAAGAATATGTAATATATGTGTATTCCAAGAACTATGTCTAACTAATGCCTGCCCATTATAGCTTTGTATATTTCAAAGTTTGTTTTGTTTCAAAGGTCAGGTTGTACTTTTACGTTTTGAAAATTGGTTTTAGTTTAGCACTTTGTTAATTGTTTTGTTTACCATGTTTGCAGTTTTATTCATTTGATGTACGTCCCTAGAAAAGAACTTGCTTGAACGTTTGACATTTTTTTTAATAATGCTTTTGCTTGAAGGCGATAAATATTGGTCTTTATAAGCTTTCGCAGTTATATTCTTTTGATTTTGAATCTTATTCTTAATTGTATTGGTTTAATGGCTTTGAGTTTTTCCATTTAAGACATAGAATACATGATGAATACAAGTGAGGTGGTAAAAATGCCTTTAATCATTCGAGTCTGAAACTGTAAGTCATATTCAAATTTTATTTTATTTTCCCTCTCGGATGAATTAATATTAAAGAGCAATTTTGACAATATTTCAAAAACCACAAGATAAAAAATACATGTACTTTAACAAAAAGTTATGTTTGATATACATCGCTGCACAAAACTTAAACCATGTCCTCATAAAAGTTTTTTGCCGATAACAATATCAAAATCCTTAACCCAGACTAAAGTCTTGATACTTTTTGTATTGACTTTCTGAGCCATCTATAAAATATAAAAGTATTTTAATACAAAGAACGGACCAATAATAGTGAACAGTATTGCAGGAATAGCCGAGTACTGGCAGCCATGACTGGACCATTAAAAAACATAGGAAATATTATTATATGTAAATTTAAATAAATTAAGTACAAAATAATTAAAATAAAATTGAAATGTTTAATCCAAAAAAAATTAAAACTAATACCAACATTATCAATAATATCATAGTCTTTCAGCTGAGAAACGATAACTAAGCTATAGATAAAATTTTTCAAACTATTTATTTCTAAAATGGATATTACTCTAGTGAATTTATGTTTGCAGGACAATTTATGTTTGCAGTACTGGCCCAATAACCGTATCCAATTAATGCTAAACAATAACGGGCCATTGATAGACCATATAAAGTAAAGTATACTGGCTATTTTCTATAAACCGTAGATCGGTCGATTTATGGTTCCAGTAATGGCCCAATAACAAAACTCTGCTTTTGTTTTTACCGGATAACACTACAGTCGATAAAATAATCGCCAAAATGTTTCCTTTTTCCGATAATCAGAAATATTTCAATTCAGAGGCAAAAAAAGTATATAAATAAATTTGTTTATGTTTTTGTTTGTAATATTGTTATTGTTTCATTAAATTATGATTTTTATAGAAAAAATAGCGTTATGATAAACGTGTTAAGATGTTGAAAATAAATCACAATCTTCGGTAGTTGGAATCTCCAATTCTTATGCTCAATTAAACCTGTTTTTCAATGAGTAATGCACAGAATATGTTTCAATATTTAGTACAGATGCTAAATTATAACATTTTCAATATATTAGATTCACATTTAGTAAAGCATAATTAATTTGATGAAAAAACACATGTGAATTTTTCATATACTAAACTTTAAAAAATCTTATTAAAAAATCCATATCTATCACTTTTTATCTCTCACTTTTTATTTTTTAGCTTCATAGCTGCATGTGTTTACTTTAAAGTTTATGAAAAACAAAAAAAAAAGGACAATTTTTCAGATATGAGCTTTGAAGTAAACCAAGGTTTAATGCGCCGCCTAGCGGAAAAGAGAAAAATTATTAATTTCCAACTTATACATTTCGATTATTCAACCTTTTTTCTTTTTATTTGAAAAAATATACGTAAATCGCATGAAATTTGTTGCACCTATTAACAAAACATTGACACCATTACCAAAACTAAGTGAAAAAGCCTCAAAACTTCAACCGCGCATAATTCCGATTCAGAGTAGGTACTCAAAAAATAAAACCAGAAATCACTTTTTTACTTTCGTCAATACCAACAATATGTCAAACTTTTAGATTTTTTGAAAATTGTCGATTTTTTTCGTGTTACGTTTTCAGAATAATAGCCCATATATGTATTTAATACTATATTTTCTAATGGCACCATGGCATTGAAGTAAAGCTGAACTTAAATCTTTATTTATTTTAAAACTGAAAGTTTTAATTGGAAATATTTATTGAATTCTTTTTCTTTTTTAATTTTAGTAATTTATTTTGAAATAAACTGAATTTGAACTCAAAAATAAAAACAGAAAACCGTGGTTTTCTAAAACACGGGTTTTTTAGAAAATTTAATCTTCAGAGCTACAATCACTATCATTTTCTTCCGTGTCAATGTGTCAATTGGAGAACAATTCTGACATTTGTCACCGCAGCATGTTTCACATGTTGAGCTACAAAATAAACCAAGTCTTCTGCAACCACAAGAGGCACCACATCCTTTTTTACACACTGAGAAAAAAGTGTATGTAAAATCAACGAAAATCTCTGTTGATTCAACATACATTTCAATCGGTGTTGATCCTAAAACGAACAAATGAGCAAATCGCTCGTTAAATTCAACAACTCATGTCTGTTGATTTAATTTTACCAACGATTTTCAAAGGACAGTAAGTAAATTTAACGAACATGTTTGTTGATAATTACGAACAAAACACACAATCTGACTGTTAAAATAACGTACACGTTTGTTGAAGTATTTTATCAAATTTATTAGTATTTTATCAAATATATAGTAACAAACACCATTTACATCGGTCCAATATTAATCTGAAAAATAAAACTAGCAAAAACACGAATTGGTATTGATACTCTTTAAGATTTTTATTTATTTTACAAAATAATAATGTAAATAATACTGTAATAATAATGTAACAAAATAATAATAAATAATAATAATGTTGATGGTCTAATATGTGTGAGTTAAGTGATTGCATAAAACATCCATAGTCCAGTGAAGTTTTGGAATTCTGATTTTTTTTTTTTTATATATTTATTGGTGCTTTATATTTCAATTTATTTCTTATATACAGGTATGTAACAGATTAAAGTAAACTTAAGACTAATAAATAAGCCTAATTCAAAAATTAATTTAGTATCTAAGAAAACGATTAATTCAAAAGTATAAATGTTATTATTTTAATTCTCTATATATATAAATTTTCGCGCTTTCAGCACCGTAGCGTCGAGTCCATGTCTATGAGGAGTTGTGTTTTTGAAGAGCCTGTAGGAGATGGTTAAGTTAATGCGGTTGTGAGGGAGAGAGGAAAGGGTGAAGCAATAGCTAAAAGTGTCTGTTAACCATAGTGAAACCCAGGTCTTCTTCCAGAGTAGAAGGAGACCTCGTTTCGGAACATATGCGAGTACAAATCAGTAACTGCCATGAATATTGAAGGGTAGATGTATTCAGCTTGAGCATCATGCTCAGTCTGGAAATCGTCCTTACATTGTTTGAGAAGTCTATTGGGATGAGAAATGATTCTGTTATTGTGGTTAATCAATAACTTAATTAGATGTTGATCTAATGGGTTTAGATTTGCATTGAGGTATAACTGTTCGTTCGAAACGTATTTGAAGTCCGTCTGTCTATACGTATTAGTAGCCCGTCTCAGAAGTTTCCTTTCTTGTAGTAACAGAAGATCCATGTGGGATTTAGATAGGGTATACCAAACGGGAAATGCATATGTCACTATTGGTCTAATCAACTGTTTATAAATTAGTAATTTGGTTGTAGTTGAGAGGCCATCGGGATATTTGAATACTGAGTAAACCATATGATATGCTTTGTTTGAGTTTTGTATTATGTGTTTTGCGTGTTGGTTAAATTTAAAAAGTTCATTAAAGTTTATTCCTAAGTATTTAATTGATCTCGATAAAGGAACAATGGTACCGTTAATGTTAATTGTAAGCTCTTTGATTTTGGGTGCTATTCCAGGGCACCTTGAAGATGAGTTTCTAATACCTATTAGTTTTGTTTTATTGGTATTAATTTCGATACCCCATTTCGAATAAAACGATGATATATTATCGAAAGTTTCTTTTACCTCTCTAATGGCTGATTTAGGAGCATGATGACTAGCGTACAAAAGTGTATCATCAGCATATAATATGATTTTACCAAAGCATGTTGAAGAAGGAATATCAGCTATTGAGAGGGAATACAGAAGCGGGGCGGAAACGGAACCCTGTGGAACACCTCTTTTCATAGAAAAGACATCAGAAACTACGTTTTTATATGAAATATAGCATGATCTATCAGACAAGAGAGAATTAATCATTATGATTATCGAAGGAGGGAAACCAAAAACTATCAGCTTATAGATTAGGCCTTTATGCCAAATTGAACCAAATGCATCTTTTAGGTCTAGACTTAGAACCATAGAACATTTTTTATCATTGAGCGCTGAAGTGATATCATGGTGAAATTTAGTTAGAGCATCCGTGGTGGAGTGTTCTTTTCTAAAACCAAACTGAAAATCAGGGATAAGTTTTTGTTCTTCAGTGAAGCTGAGTAACGAATCATAAATATGAGATTCCAATAGTTTTCCAATATTTGAAAGCATTGAAATTGGTCTATGCTGGGAGATCTTAGTCTTTCCACTTGTCTTTGGTATATTTATAAGTTTAGCTATTTTCCAGGCGGATGGAAAATACTGTGATAATAAACAGCAGTTCAATATTGTCAGTAGAAGTTTTATTGTTAATTCAGGAAATTGTTTGATCATGTAATTTGAAATTAAATCGTTTCCATACGATTTTTTGTTATTTAGGTTTTTGATAATTGAATTAAGATTGTCGGTTGTTAAAAGAGGAATGCTTTCGCTTTGATGATTTGTTTCAAAAAATTCTTTCACTTTGTCATTAATTCGGCGAACATCCGTGTTTGGAGAGGTTGGAATTTTTTCCATGAAGTTATTTTTATAGTAAGTGGCAAAGAGGTTCGTTATTTCTTCGTCGCTATTTATTGGGTTGTTAGTGTCTTCTACAATAGTCGAGTTATAACTTTTCTTACGGCCAGTTATTTTGTAAATTTGCCGAAACATATTATTGGATGGTTTAATTTCTTGGAGTGATGCTCTAAAACGATGTTCTAGCACTGTTTCTACCTGATTTTTAATCATGATTGAGATACAGTTAATCTTAGAATTAAGAATTTGATATTCGTGGTTTGAGGTGTTCATAGTTTGGAGGTGCAACCTTTTAAGCTGCCTTCTCCAATTTGATCGGGTTTTAAACATTTTTTTTACAATGCTAGGCATTGAGTGAAAGTTATTATACGATGATGGACTTACTTTTCTCGAGTGTTCTTGAAAGGTAGAATTAATTAAAATATTGAATTCTTGTATGACCTTGTCCAATTCAGAGTAGTCCAAAGGTTTGGCAAGAATTTCGGAATATTGTAGAAGCATATCATATGATTTATCATTCAAGTTGTTTTTGAGTTTCAACCAATCGGTGTCTTTGAAGGATGTATATTTAGTATTTTGAGAATTATTTTCAAGAGTATATTGAGAGTTGAGATCTAGTTTTAGATGAATCGGGTAATGATCTGAATGAAAAGTTGATGTAAAACACGACGTGCTTATATTATCAAAAAGAAGGTTAAGATTACTAGTTATGAAAAAATCTAGATGACTCTGAAGCCTTGTTGGATTGGGAGGATAAAATAAATTAAAAGAGTGAGGATTATTTGACCACCATTGATTGATATATTGTCCGATGTTATTACTACAAGAGTCACCCTACCTGGTAGATCTGGCGTTGAAGTCCCCACCTGCGATAAAGGGCACCGATTGTGGAAGATTGTTGTTTAGATGGTCAAGAAATTTATTTACATCTTCTTTTGTACATACCGAGTGGAAGTAGCACGAAATAAGAGTAAGAGATTGCGAGAGGATGGGTGATTTAAAAGTAATTACAATTGGTGTGATTGAAGATTTACCAATGTTTAAGCTTGAAATAGGCTTATAAGAGATATTTTTTGGTATTAAAATGCCAGTACCGCAGCCAGAATCATTTCTGACAAATGAATGGTTTGGGAATGTGACTATATGTCTGGAGTTAAGGTGAGTTTCGTTAACCAATACAATATTATTCTTATGATCTACAAGAAAGTGCTGAAGTTCCATTCTTCTGTGACGTGAAACTATCGAATTAAGATTTATCGAAACAACTTCGAAAGGTCCGTGTCGCATTAAATAAGAGAGGTTTTGGTTTTGGATCATGTTAGTTATTACACAGATCCATAACAAATGACAAGAATACCAGTCGTTTTTCGTCAATAGATTTTAGGTCATTGTATGCAGGAAGAAAAGATCTGATCTTTTCTAATAATGTTTTGGTACTTATACCAAATATGTCCACAGAAATTTCCATGAACGAAGAAAGTGAGGGCGTGTTTTTGTTAGAATGGTTAAAACTTGGTGTTGGGGGCGGTCCACCATCTCCTCTTTGTACCGTATTCTGTTTGACTGCGTCTGAAAACGAAAAATTTTTATTAATTGTTTGTTTGACTGAATTCAAAATAAACTCATTTTCTTGCCGAGTCCTTGTTCTGGCTGCAATCCTTTTGTTTTCTCTAGCCGCTATTAATTTTTTGTACAGAGCACAACCTCTGTAGTTTGCTGGATGTCCTAACTGTCCACAGTTTACACAGAAAGGTTGACGAACTTCTCTATCCTCCTGGTTGAGTGGGCATTCCTTTGGTAGGTGTTTCATGTTGCATTTTACGCATTGATACGGCTTCTGACAGTTAATGGCTACATGTCCATAGCTCTGACAATTATGACACTGTATTATTCCATTGTTTAGAGGTTTGTGTCATGTAATGGACTGGTGTAAGATATATTTAATTTTGATAATATCTTCTCTTCTTGTATTAGGCGTGAAATGGGCCATGAAAATGTTTGACTGTAGTTTATTTTGTTTGCTTAACGCCGTTTCTAGACGATTGACTTTTACCACCTGTTGGCCTACAATAGAATTAAGTTCCTCCAAAATGTCTTCTTCGCTTGTAGAGAAGTGTAAACCTTTTATTACTGCAGTGATGTTTTTTTGGTCTTTTGCCGTGTATGTAGATGAATGAATTTCTTTTTCTTTCAATAACTTATATATTTTGGTATGATCCTCTCTAGTAGCTGGTTTAATATACGCCTGGTTGTTAGTCCCATTTTTAATTTTGAATGCCGCCTCTGGAATAGCTTTGTTTGCCTCTTTGACAAATGTAGCTGTAGCTATGTTGTAACACGTAATTGTTGGTACGTGTTGATTTGCTGCTTTCATTTGTGTCTCATTATTCGTTGAAACTACTTTGGGTTGGCGATAGCTTGTTGACTGACCATCATTCAATGGAAGTGCATGGAACCTATTGGAGGTTGGAGTCTCCAATGGAACGTGGTTGTTTGGTGTAGTTTTCCTTTTTTTTTTGTTACTTTGGGTTGTGAACCCCGAGTTTTCATCTATTATGGGTAAATCTAACTCATATTCTGAATTAATGTTTGATATTAGGGAGTTTAGATTTCCCCCGGCGGCTTTGAATTCTTTTAAAAAGTTTCCAATTGACCTAATCGGAGCTTCATCTTCATCCGACTCATCCATGGCTATATTGTTTTTAGTTTTAACTAATCTTCTATGGATAATTCCCTAGCGATAGCCCCGAATTGCTTCGAAGCCACCTTCTGTATATTCGGAACGTTTTGTCCGATAGCTTTGAATTATTTTCTTTAGCTTTGGTTTTCGTTTTGTCTGCTAAAACACTTATGAAACTAAAACTTTAAGTATATTTAACTTTTACCTTTTACAAATTATTTTTAGTGACCTTTCTTATAATAGTTTTGATAATCACTTTAATATTAACACTCATAACTTCACCTATAAAGCACTTCTTTTATTATGTTTTTAGTTTTAATTCACCACTTTGTATTAAAATAACTATGAATCTATTCAGTTCTATTTAATCACTTCACTACACAATGATTATTATTTTTTTTCCCCATAAAAGTTCTCAGAACAGAAAAATAATTTTATTTTTTTTTCTCAAAAATATTCGACTCTACTTAACACAACACAAATTCTCTCTCTCTATATTAACTTATGCAGAGAAGCTATAAAAAACTCTAAAAAACTAAAACTGTAAAACCTGTAAAAAAAACTCTAAAACTTTTTTATTCGAAAATTTCCTACTTACATTAACTTATGCAGAGAAGCTAAAACTCATCTATCTAAACTCTTTTGGAATTCTGATTTAAAATATATTGGGCCCTATTCAATAAAAATCTTCTATCTTGTATTCTTCAATCCAAAAATAAATAGCGAATTGAAAAATAGAAGACTGTTCGATTTTGGTATTCAATTTGCGGAGGGGAAATTTTCTGCTATTTTATTATCAATTTATGTTTTCGAACACAAAATCTTCTATTTTAATCTCAGTTTTGACAGTAAGTTTTGTTAGAAATTAAATTAGTTTTACATATTTAATTTTTAGTTATTTTTTAATTAAAAATTAAGTTGATAAACTACAAAACATGTTAGTAAATATATTATATTTCGTTTGCAAATTAAAGTATTTATATGTTTTTTATATTAAATTTTGTTTTAAAGAAAACAATATTTTACAGGTTTTGACATCAGTATTTTTTACTTCACCACAATTTTAAATTGTGTGAAGTAATGCAATCTATCGTGAAAAAAAAAATCTTACATACCCCAAATTTTATTTTTTATTTTGTTTTGGACCATCCTCTATCTAAATAGCCAAAAAAAAATTTGGTGTACGTCTGTGTGTGGGTGGGTGGGTGGGTGGGTGGTATGGTGAGTTTTCTGCATAGGATCTTGATGAAACTTTGGGAAATGATACAGGTTCACTTGAAAATGGAAGATCTGGATTCATTTCAAATTTGAACAAAATGGCGGAGGGTCTCCCGAACACCTCTAAGTTTAAATCTTGAATAACTTCTGATCCCGGGCTATGATCTTATTGAAACTTAGTATATAAGGTTTTAGTACTGTTTCCAATATTTCTGCATACCAACTTCCGGTTTGTCACTTCCGGTTAAAAAGATTTTTTTTCAGGTGTTTATCCCTACTGTAGCCTACAATTACCGATCGATTTTCATGAAACGTTGCAAAAAGCTTTTAAGTAACATAAAAAAGATTCAATCAGCTTTTGGAGCACATTGGATAAAGGGTTGGGGGGTCCACCATACAACAGGTGGTTTGTTCCACAAAGTTTTTATGTTTGTTGGGAGCATAAAACATTCATTCGTGAATGAATTTTGATGACACTTTGGAAAAAGACGCAAACATGTATGACAAAGAACTGATTAGTTTTTGAGCGATAGTGAACAAAGTGGTGGGGTGTCCCTGGAGCACCTGTTTTTTTGAAAGCTCTATAACTTCTGTACCTGATAAGCGAATTGGATGAAACTTGGTACATGAGTATGTAGTACGGTTTAAAATAGTTCTGCATCCCAACTTTCGGTTTTTCACTTCCGGTAAAAAAAATTTTTTGTACTTTTTTGAAGTTTTTTCAGTGTCTTTATGCACACTACAGCCTACAATAATGAAGTGATTATGATGAAACTTATGGAATAGGCTTCCAATTAGTGTGAAAAGATAATTATCTTGTTTTTTGACACATTGATCAAAGTGGTGGAGGGTCTACCATACAAATGCTGACTTTTCACACTTTGTTTTTTAAGTTTGTTGGGAATAAAAAAAGAAGAAAAAATAAGATCGCTCTCTTTAATTCGAGTCTTCAAACAGATAAGATTAAAAATTATAAAATTATTTCGTGCTGTAATTAATTCAAATTCATTTTTTCGAATATAAGTTCTTTATTAAAATAAATTTATTGTTTGATTTACAAATTGATTGAATTACAATAAATATCCGCAAAAACATTGGTCCTTCGAGACGGATTTATATCAGCATTTTTGGTGAACTGGATACAAATTGGAAACGACACCGAGGGACGCTATCTCAAACGGTCGCTAAGTATATTTTTTTTTTTTTATCGTATTTTTCGATTATTGTAACCATTTGACCTAAAATAAAAAAAAACAATAAAATTTAATAAAATTATTTTACTTATTATTTATTAATTATTTTTTTGAATTTATAATTTGAACTGAATTTATGACTTTCTAAGTTGGTGTCCGAATTTAATAATATAGTGTTTTATAAAAGTGTTTGTAAGATAAGTGATAAAGTGATTTTGTGTTATTAAGACTATAAGGTACATATTTATATTGAACTAAATTTGCATTAGAATCTAGTTATAATGGATAAGCTAAATCTAAAAGGATTGTTGAAAAAGCGCGCTGCGGTCAAAGGTCAGATGACGCGTATTGTCACGTTTATTCAAAATGTTGATGCTAAGACGATTGAGCAGTTAAAAACTCGTTTAGAACGTGCTCAAGCTCTTCTACAAGAATTTATACTAGTGGAAGATGCAATTGCCAATATTAGCGATACTGAAGAATCAGATCTAGTTGATTTTGAAGAAAAATATTATTTTGCTATAGACGAAATTAATAGTAATATTCGCCAAATTAACCTAGCTAATGCAAATGCAACATGTAATGACACCTTATCTTCTTCCTTAAATCATTATCCGGTATCTGATTTAAAGCTACCGCGCATTAATATACCATGTTTTGATGGTGATTATAAGGATTGGCAGTCGTTTTATGATTTGTTCAATAAAACTATACACGAAAACTCATCACTATCGCTGGCACAAAAATTTCAATATTTGAAAAGATGCTTAAAAGGTGAAGCCAGTAATTTGTTAAAACACATGGCAATCACTGAAGCTAATTACTATGAAGCCTTTCAACGCTTTGATAAAAAAAAAGCACATAGGAAATTCATTTATACAAACATTTGTGGATCAACCATGTGTAGGAAATCCAAATGCATCTTAATTACGCAATCTTACAGATACATGTGATGAAGTAATCCGAGGATTAAAGGCACTCGGACAGCAATATGAAGCTAGGGATCTATGGCTAATTTATCTAGTGGTCAATAAATTGGATGATGACAACCAACAGAAATGGGCAAACTATATTATTGAAATAGATTGTCCCACATGGAATGATTTATTTAACTTTTTAAATCAAAGGGCAGACGGCACTGAAGGATTTAGACAAACAAATAAATCAAAACTGGTACGTAAAGCAACGCCAAACTTTACAAGTATGCATACAAACTCCACTAATATGTGCAAGGTATGTAAAGATGTAGAACATCACTTATCTGAAGGTGGGAAATTTCTGGATATGAAAGTAGTCGATCGCAGGAAGCTAATTAAAAACCTTTTCTGCTGCTATAATTGTTTAAGTAATAACCATCCAGTTTTCAAGTGTCATGTCAAAGGAAAATGCGATAAATGTTCTAAGAGACATCATCAATTACTACATCTGGAAGAAGAACATGGTCAAGGTCCAAGTACAAGCATTGCAACTAATAGTAAGTCAGTCAAATCTTTTTTTACTAATTCAAACCAAACTACAGATAAAAATAAATTAAATAATTTTAAACCAATAACACAAACGATATTATCTACCGCCAGTGTTATGGTTATGAACTCATTAGGTGAACTTCAGCAGTGTCGGGCACTTTTAGATTCAGGATCTCAGAAGCCTTTTATAACAGAATCTTGTGTCCAACGACTGCAGTTACCTCGAAGAAACGCTCGAGTATCGGCATCTGGATTATCTTCAAATACAGCAGCAGTTTCGCATGGGATTACGGAACTAACCGTTGCATCAAGACTCAATCATCACATTAAATTAAAATTCAAGGTTTTAGTTCTATCCCGAATAACATCAAACCTTCCATCATTCAAATTTGACAAACTAAATTTAAATAAAATTAACGATCTAGAACTAGCAGATCCAGAGTATAATCAGCCAGGCGAAATTGATCTTTTAATTGGGGCCGATCAATTCTTTAAAATTTTAAATACAAAAGGTATGTCAAATGGACTAAATAACCCAATTGCTCATGATACAATCTTTGGGTGGGTTATAGCTGGGGAGTTAACCGAAAGGTTTGAGGAAAATTCGATCATCAATCTCCATACAGGTATTGATATAGATAGATTATTGCGTAGATTTTGGGAATTGGAGGAAATATCAGAAAAATCGAGTATTTTTACAGAGGAAGAAAAACAATGTGAAACACATTTTTGTGAAAATTATTCCCGACAATCAGACGGAAGATATATTGTACGTCTTTCTTTTAACGAGCCTGATGTCTTATTAGGGAACTCACAGTCATCAGCGATATTACGGCTAAAATCGATTGAAAGAAGGTTTGAAAAAGACTCGTCCTTTAAAGAAACTTACATAGCTTTTATGAGGGAATACGAATTAATGCACCACATGGAGCCTATTCCTAATAACGAGATAGAAGTAAGTCCAAGTAAGTCCTTTTATTTACCTCGTCATGGTATTATCAAATCATCTAGTTCGACAACCAAATTAAGAGTTGTTTTCGATGCCTCAGCATCTTCTCAATCTGGTGTATCATTAAACGATAAGCTGATGGTCGGGCCAATAATTCAGTCCAGTCTTCTGTCTATTTTATTGAGATTTAGAACACATCGAATTGCATTTTCAGCTGATATTGAAAAGATGTGCCGTCAAGTTCTGGTCGACAAGAAAGATGTGGATTATCAAAGAATTGTGTGGCGAGAAGATCCAAACATGGAAATAAAGCACTACCGTTTACTGACAGTTACATATGGTACGTCGTGTGCTCCTTTTTTGGCAACGAGGGTATTAAACCAAATTGCATTGGAAATTAACAATGATTTACCGAATATAGCAAAAATAATAAGTGAAGACTTTTGCATCGATGATTTAATGTCTGGCGCTGATACAGAAGCCGATGCTGTGGCAATTCAATGCAAGATAATTAAAATTTTTTCGCAGGCTGGACTTAATCTAAGGAAATGGTCATCGAATAATTCTTCTCTATTAAAGGTTGTTCCTCGTGAACAGAGAAAAGAAGAGAACTGCCTAATTTCAGAGGATTCCACAGTGAAGGTTTTGGGACTGGAATGGAATCCAAGCACCGATAACTTCTCATTTCAAATTAATTTAGATGAAATACCAACACTTACCAAAAGAGGTATTTTATCCGAGTCATCAAGAATATTTGATCCTTTCCTATCCCCAAGTATTGTTTTAATAAAAATATTCTTTCAGCAATTATGGCTCCTGAAACTTGATTGGGATGAAAAGTTACCCATTAACATCATCAGCAAATGGACAAGCATTAGAGATGAAATTCCGCTACTGCAAGATGTATTTATTCCAAGATGGTTGGGTATAAAACATATTACGGAATTACATGGATTTGCAGATGCATACGCAGCCGTACTATATTCAAGAGCGGTGTTGGATGATGGAACCATAACTGTTAAATTAATTTCAGGAAAAACAAAGGTTTCACCACTGAAACAAGTGTCCATACCTCGGCTTGAGTTATGCGCCGCAGTATTATTATCAAAACTAATAGATTCAACAGTTGCAGAAATGAAATTAGAGGTGGTTCAAGTTTATGCATGGTCAGATTCTACAATCGTAGTAAACTGGCTAGCTCAGCCTCCACGTCAATGGAAAACGTTTGTTGCCAACCGTGTTTCGCAAATTCAAAGTGCTAGGTCAAATGTAAAATGGTTACACGTGCGATCAAAGGACAATCCCGCTGATTGTGCCTCGCGAGGAATCAGACCGTCGGAACTGATTTATATGTCGCTTTGTTGGAGTGGTCCGTCTTGGTTGTCGGAAGATATTCCAGTATGGCCTACCAAGTTAATTGATTTAACAAATCTAAATGGTCATGAAAATGAAGCAGTGTTGGAAGAAAGAAAAACAGATTCAACATTTGTATTTAAACTTATTACGTCAGAAAATACTTACAATATTTATGAAAATATTTTTAATAAAGTTTCTTCATTTCAAAAAATAATTTCAGTAATTTCATGGCTTAATAGATTTATTCATAACTGCCGAACAAAAAAAGAAAACAGAACATGAGGTTGGTTAACCACGATTGAGCAAGAACAAGCACTTAATTCTATAATTCTCTGGGTTCAACAAGAAGAATTTAAAGATGAACTTCAAATATTGCAAAAACAAGGTGTTATATCTTCATCCAGCCGAATAAAAACATTAAATCCCTTCCTAGATGAACATGGCATCATTCGAGTCGGTGGTCGAATTGAAAATTCAGTGGCTCCCTTTGAAGTAAAGCATCCAATCATTATGCCTTCATCACACATCTTTTTACAAAAAGATTAGCTTATGAACAACTCATAAAAAATTTACATGCTGGGCAAACGCTTCTAATGAGCATTATAAAGCAAAAATATTGGATCATCCGTGCCAAGGATATTGTTCGTAAAACTATACGTGAATGTGTGATTTGCGTTCGACATCAACAAAAGGCTGAATCACAAATGATGGGAGATCTACCAAGTGCGAGAGTGACATACGAACGTCCGTTCTTGAAAATTGGCATTGATTATGCTGGGCCGATTACTATCCGCATGAAAAAGGGTCGAGGACGACAGGTTCATAAGGCATATATTGCACTATTCGTATGCTGTAGTACAAAGGCCGTGCATATTGAATTGGTTAACGAATTAACAACTGAGTCATTTTTTGGAGCTTTACACCGATTCACTGCGAGACGCGGGCTGTGCACTGATATTTTCAGTGACAATGGCTCCAATTTTATTGGAGCTCATAGACAATTGATGGAACTTTTCGATTTTCTAGAGAAAAACTATCCATTAATTACTGATTTTCTGTAAGATGATAAAATCAATTGGCACTTTAATCCATCTGCAGCTCCACATATGGGTGGCCTCTGGGAGGCTGCAGTAAAATCGACAAAGCATCACCTAAAGAGAGTCATTGGGTCAAACATAATAACCTACGAGGAGATGTCCACGTTATTGGCACGCATTGAGGCCATTTTGAACACTCGTCCGATTGGTCCCACGGCATCTGATGATATAGATGTCCTAACACCAGCGCACTTCCTTATCGGCCATCAAAAAACTTATGTTCCAGAACATGATCTTCAACATTTAAAACAAAATCAGCTTTCGCGATGGCAGTTGGTACAGCAAATCGCACAACATTTCTGGAAACGATGGCAGGATGAATATTTAACAGCACTTCAAAAAAGAAATAAATGGCATAAGAAAGAAGCAAATCTACTGGTAGATGATATTGTTATCATTAAGGATGAAACGTTACCTGCAACAAAATGGTCGCTTGGCAAAATAGTGAACGCATTTCCTGGAAAGGATAACTTAGTTCGAGTGGTATCAATACGAACCAGGAATGGTATCATCAAGTGTCCTATTCACAAGGTCTGTCGGCTACCAGTGTTTGAAACAAATGTTTCAAGGCCCCCGGAATGTCTACGCAGCGTGCTACATGAAGAATAATATTTTTAATTAATTGAATTATAAATTTAATTTTGCTTACTTTCTTCCATGTCAACTGTTTGTTTTATATAATTTTAAATCTGACACTTGAATTGTAAACGAATAATTTAATTAACGTTACCGATGTAAAGTTGGTAATTATAGCACATACTTTTAATTAATATGCTACAAAAATATAGATGTAGCTAAAGTTATTTGGTATAATTTATCGGTATAATTTAAATGTTATATAGGATATTTTTTTCTACTGGGAATTATAACTGTAATGTAAACAAGATAAAATAAGATCGCTCTCTTTAATTCGAGTATTCAAACAGATAAGATTAAAAATTATAAAATTATTTCGTGCTGTAATTAATTCAAATTCATTTTTTCGAATATAAGTTCTTTATTAAAATAAATTTATTGTTTGATTTACAAATTGATTGAATTACAATAAATATCCGCAAAAACAAAGTGATTATGATGAAACTTATGGAATAGGCTTCCAATTAGTGTGAAAAGATAATTATCATCTTTTGGGACACATTGATCAAAGTGGCGGGGGATCTACCATACAACTGCTGACTTTTCACACTTTGTTTTTAAAGTTTGTTGGGAGCATACAAACTTCATTCATTAGTCAATTCTAATGACACTTTGGAAAAAGATGGAAACTTGGATGACAAGGAACTGACTAGTTTTTGGACAATATTGGGATAAGTGGTACGGGGTCTCCCGAACACCTATTTACTGTGTCATCATTTTTTCAATGTTTGTTGGGAGCACACAGCATTCGTTCATGAACCAATTTTGATGACACTTTGCAAAAAGATGCAAATATATATGGCAAGGAACTGATTAGTTTTTTAGCGATAGTGAACAAAGTGGTAGGGGGTCCTCCAAGCACCTGTTATTTTGAAAGCTCAATAACTTCTGTACCTGATAATCGAGTTGGATGAAATTTGGTACATACACATTTAGTACGGTTTACAACAGTTCTGCATCCCAACTTCCGCTTTGAAACTTCCGATAAAAGTTTTGTTTACTTTTTCTCGTACAACAGAATTTATGTTTGTTGGGATACTACTGCCTGCTTTAATATTTTTATTATTAGAACTACGAAGTCCATAATATTGGTTAGCTTTTAATTAAAGTATTTTATGGATATTAGCTCATTATATATCCAGAACACTATGTTTCCAGAGCTGTGGTGAAGTCAGCCTATGCATCAGCGTCGCAATATTTTTAAACGTTTTCAATATCAAAACAATTGAAAATTGAACAGGAACTACAAAATGTAAGAAACGGCAAGTTTTATGTTTTTAAATTTCTTGGCAAAATTGTTGTTTAAAATTTATGTAACTTGTAATGTTTTTAGTTTTTGAATGAAAAATGTAAAATTTTTAATATAATTTTATTAGTCCCTGGGCCCACGCCGATGTAATGTGGTGATTACTACATTTTTTATACTTCGTGAGGCGCCTGTCCTTGACGAGCCCGAACATTTTTGTTCTGCGATTTTCCTCAAATCGGCCGCTTTTTCGTTCGCCAAGCGCCGAAAAATGCCGATTGCCCGCGATCTTGTAAATTTGCTACCACATTTTTTTTTAACTGTGGGGATTGTAAATTTGTTTTAAAACACGAGAGTAAGCCTGTCCGACCAAAATGTGTCTGCTATTGACGAGTCCGACAACTGACATTTTGGTATGTTTGGGTTGTCGTACTAGATAATAGCAGACAAATGTTTATCGGTCAAGGTGACACTCGTGTTCTAAATCAAATTTCCAACCCCCATAGTTAAAAAAACAAAAATTTTACAAGATTGCTAGAAATCGGCCTTTTTGGAACTTACCGAACGAAAAAGCTTACGATTTGAGGATAATCGCAGAACAAAAGTTTCCGGGCTCGTCAAGGACAGGCGCTTCACGAAGTATAAAATATCTAGCAATCATCACATAAAATCGACGTTGGCCCAGGGACTATATATGTACATATACATATTTCTTAAAATAAAGTTTTGTATTTTTCATTGTCTTATGGTTTTGAAAATACATATGTTTTGATTTGAATCCAGAAAGCAAAGTTTGGATATACGGAGTAGTACTGACAAAGTGACAAGTAATTATTAAACAAAAAATAGCAAATACTCAGTAGTGTATATTAAATAGCAGAAATTAAACAAAATTCAGGAATTAGAGGATATAAATTGGATTTTCAGAGTGTGTACATCGATTTTTCCGACTATTTTTTAAAAATTTGAAATTTGGGAATGATATTAGTTTTAACAAAAGGAAAAACTGAATTCAGGACTTTTATTTTAATTGCTCTGAAATGTATTTATGAATTTTGGTCAGTTTTTATGCGTTTTTGGTATGACGTCGGTGTTTTGATAATAACTCTCACAAATTTCATTGAATTGATATACATTTTTTCAAGTGAGTGTAGAAATAGTTATGTATATTCAAAAACGCTTGTTTCAAACTACTAATTTATTTCATGTCCGCTGTATTATGCGTTGAAACCCTTTTTTTTACTGAAAAGCTCATATCTCAAAATAGCACTTTTTTCACAAATTTTACAGACTTGTGAAAAAAAGTTCTGAAATTTTCCAGTTATGTCATGGTTTAAGGTTTTTCGGTGTGGTGTTTTACTAATAGCTCTCAGAAATTTGATTGCATTGAAATACATTTTTACAAGTGAGTAATTAGTGCCAGATGCCATTTGATAATTTATTCGATTTTCGCCACACAGCGCGCGGTGGTGCGCTTGAACTCTTTTACCCGAAAGCTCATATCTCAATATAGCACTTTTATTATATAATTTTTTTACAAATCTTACAGATAATACTAGTCCAGTAAATAAAGGTCGAAAAAGATCAAAAGCTCGCAAAAATCCTGTCACGGACGGGACCTGGCGGAAATTGTTGGTCTTACCGAGTACTTTGACGTGAGAAAAATTACCTTGAGGTTCCGACCCTGTGAACCTGGAAAACGGCCCTCAAAGTGTCAGAAGTAGTTTCCGGGCCATATATCCGGAAATATGGTAGTTAGGGCATTCCTGTTTAGCCAGAAATGAAGATGAGCTGGGGATTCTTGGTAGTCGAATGTGAGGATCTGCAGAATAGACAGGCAGTCGACAAATCAAAAGACTCACTCTTGCGACACTTCTTTTTCTTTGGGCTCATTAAATGGTCAAATGGTTTTGGGACCGCAGATGTTAGATCCTTATAGCCCAAAACGTTTCCCCTTTTCATATTGTATTTCTTCCTGCACTTTTCATGCATGAGCACAGAAGATTTATCTTGCAGCAATAAGTGATTATTATCCTTGCGCACCTTGCTGATTTGAATTAAATTAGTCAATCCTCTAGTTACGTTTACAGCATCATCAATAATTTGAAGTTTGCAAACAAAGTACACTGTTTCACTGCTGGATTGTCCTTCCATGATTCTACAATGAAAAGAAAAAAGTTCCAGCATTATAGCACTAAATCTAAGTGTTTTTTATCCGCTCCGAGTGGATGCTTCAATTGCAGTTACAAGTGTTATTTGAATAAGCGTAGACCTTTTTGTGCTGGAAAACCAGAATCAAGTTTGGATGTGGTATTGGCCTTTGATTTTGATGCTCATTTTCCAGCACAACAGCGTCTACACTTGGTCACATAACGAATGTAAACACATGTGAATCCTTGACTCGGAGATTAAAGTTGCTTCTAACGAGTAGACGCCGACGTCAGAAAAGATTCTTCAAGTTCATCTTCCTTTTCAAGCACTTTCATAACTTAACGCACTTCAGCTTGCACTCCGTTCATTCGGGTCCTTGAAAATAAACATTGGAATCAAAACGAGTTGGAAAATTTTGCTGGACGCCGGCGTCCACCAAGATTCGTTCAGCTCATCTTCATGTTCAAGCACTTTTATAATTTTTCAAACTTCAACTTGCACTCATTTATGATAAAGTTGTTCCAGCATTGTAATGCTCAACAAATTTACCTCTGGGACAATCAAAGAGATTAACTGTTCCTTACCCTTGCTCCAAAAATTGAAACAGCAACACTAACATTTAAACAGCACCAAATAATTTCAAAATAGCACCAAAAGTCCACATTTTGTCCAGATTTTTTTTTTATAAATATTGATTTCCAACAAAACAGAAAATTTTCAGCAATCAAATGGTCTACAAAATGTTTTTTTATTCGCCTACATATTAAAGTGTTACTTCATTACTGTGATTTGCGGCTTTAAAGTATCACTTTTCAACTATTTGTTTTGTTGTCATAGCTACGTCCAAAAAAGTAAAAAGCATTTGTATTTGTTTAAATTCTATGAAAAATAAAATTTTTTATCAAAGCAACCCTTAAATTCAAAATTTCATTATCCAATTAAAATAGTTGTTATCATTTGTTGTCATAGCTACACAATAATTTGAAAAAAATAATAAATATTTTGTCAAAGGTTACTTGTTCCACACATTTATTTATAAATTTATTTTAAAATTTATGAAAATTTATAATTGTAATTTAGAATAAACAAATTTTCTTAAAATATTTTGCTTGCGGCAAATAAAAAATAGTATATGATGCACGGACGTAAGCTATTTTGGACTTAATGTGGGTGCAAATCTCGGCTAGCGCCTCGATTTGCAAACTCCACATCCGTCCAAAATCTTTAGCTTTACGTCCTAGCATCATAATGTACTATTGTTGACGATAAACAATAACAATATAAGTCCACGAGGGACGCGTGAAGCCAGTGTGTGTGTGCCATGTGTGCGCGCCTGCGCGGACCGATATTATACACGTATTATACGCGCCGCCACGTGAAGCAGAAAAAAAGAGGAAATTATCATAAATAATTTCAGAGAAACTTTTTCTATATTTTTTTTGTGGATTAAAAACAATGACATTATTTATATCAATGGAAAGCTGAGAACCTCAGCTTTACTTTTATATAAGTAACAATACCCAAAACATTCCTCGGAAAGAAAAAAAAGTGTCTGAAAAATTTGGCCAGTTTTTTCCCGTGTGGGCGTAAAATCAACTTTTAAAGAGCCCTGGAAGTTTCTAAACAATTTGGAAAATACGATCGGAAACTAGACATTCTAAGCTACAAATTGGGGTAACTTATGAGGCACTTCAATAGACAAAAAATCTTTTATTAATGATTTTCCGCGGACTTTCCGAAACTCCATGAAAGTCCTCAAAATGGAAATTAATAAATTCCCTTTTGTTTAAAAGGGCGAGAAAGCCGCTGTGGCAAGCTTTCTGAGATGTTTCAAGACCCCCCCCCCCCAGGTACAATAATCAAAAAAGAAACATATAAAAACACAATTTTTAAAAAAAATATGAATAAATTTAAAACAGCGTCAGAAAACCGGATAAAAAGAAACATTGACCGCTGTTTGCACTCGCTTACAAACGTGATAACAGGAATTTTATCACAGGATGTGACAGGTACGGGTTTTCTTTTTCACATGAATTTTGAATCATCGAAAAATATTGAATTTTGACCGAGTTATCCGCTAATTTGTCCGCCGCTCCTTAGTAAATACGTGTAAAGCGGCGTTCTGGCTCCATGATGAAGAGAAAAATGCAGGACAAGGTTCGAGTACGTTATCTCGGAAACTATCGGGCTTACGATAAAAATGATCAGGACAATTTCTGTAGATAATTAGCTCACCTTCATTTCTGGCTAAAGAGGAATACCCTAGCTGCCATATTTCCGGAGATATGGCCCGGAAACTACTTCTGACACTTTGAGGGCCATTTTCCAGGCTCACAGGGTCGGAACCCCAAGGTAATTTTGCTCACGTCAAAGTACTCGGTAAGACCAACAATTTCCGCCAGGTCCCGTCCGCGACAGGATTTTTGCGATCTTTTAACCTTTATTTACTGGACTATACATGCAACCTTTAGATTCGAAAAAAAAAACTTAAAGATTCATATATGAATTGATTTTACCGAATTTTTAAAGAGTGCTTTATATATGTTTACATATTTTTAAATATTCAAAAAATCTTTATATATATAATTCTACTGTACGTGTGTATGACTGTGTATGACTAAACGGCTGGACCGATTTCAATGAATTTTTTGTGTGCGTTTGGGTGGCACCCCGAATGGTTTAGATTCATAAATCAGCCCGGCAGAGGCGCTGCAGTCGGTATTGTCACTGAACTCCTCCTAAACGGCTGGACTGATTTGAATGAGTTTTTTTTGTATGCGTTTGGGTAGCGCTCTGGATGGTTAAAATTTACAAATCAGCCCGGCAGAGGCGCTGCAGTTGGTATTGTCACTGAACTCCTCCTAAACGGCTGGACCGATTTGAATGAATTTTTCTGTGTGCGTTTGGGTGGCGCCCCGAATGGTTTAAATTTATAAATCAGCCCGGCAGAAGCGCTGCAGTCGGTATTGTCACTGAACTCCTCCTAAACGGCTGGACCGGTTTTAATGAATTTTTTTGTATGTGTTTGGGTGACGCCCTGGATGATTTAGATTCACAAAGCAACCCGGAAGATGGCGCTGGCTTCGTGAACGAGCTATTTTAGCCGCAAAAAATATCGATGTTGACGCTATTAACTTCAAAATACAATAGTCATTACCCGGCAATGAGGTATTGTTCAAATCGATCGACACTGTTACCGATCCTGACGAAGCAGTAAAATATCCTGTTGAACTTTTTAATTCGCTGAATTTACCAGGAATGCCACCACATAGCTTGCGATTAAAAATTGGCTCACCAATAATTTTGCTTCGGGATTTAAATCCACCTAAGCTATGCAACGGTACAAGATTAGTCATAAAAAAAATTTGGGCAATGTTCTTGAAGCTACAATTTTCAACGGCTAATTTGAAGGTGGAGTTGTTCTTCTGCCACGAATCCAAATGATCCCTTCAGACTCACCCATTCCATTCAGACGTCTGCAATTTCCAATTCGCTTGGAGTTTGCCATGACTATTAATAAGTCACAAGGTCAAACAATGTCGATTTGTGGGTTGGATCTAGAAAATCCGGTCTTTTCACATGGCCAATTATATGTGGCGTGTTCTCGCGTTGGAAAACCATCAAATTTATTCATTTATACTCCTCAGGAATTGACTAAAAATATTGTTCATCAACTTGCATTAAGATAAAATTAAGCAAACAATATTGATTATAACGAATTGTTTTTAGAAAAATTGATGTTATTTCAAAATAAAGAATAATGAAATTATTATATTATTTATCTTTTATTTCATACTTTGTTTAATATCCTAATCGCTTGAAATATCATGCAGGACAACGTCTGTTGGAATGATGTCTCTGATAAGTATAAGTCAATCCCGACCCGACAATCTCCGAAAAATTAATATTCCCATAATGTTGACTATATATGGCAATATACTGACTGTGTGTCAGATATTAGTTGCGCATTGATTTGCAACAACCAATAATAACTACAATGACTCAGAATGTTGACTAAATAGAAATATTTCTCATCCTATGAATTCACACGTAGTACTGCCTAGAAGTTTAATACCAAACTCCAAAATAAAATTTTAATTCTTCTTGCATCCTTATCTTCTATTTATAAAAATTATTGTGTGTATGTTTAAAATTTGTAAATGTGTTTGTATTCACCTTCATTGAATGTATTGTCACTATTCTAACTGCCCTTGCTGACCATTGAATGACATCACGATTACAATTTTTTTGTAACTTTTTTAATAACCTACCAGTAAAGAAAGCGTATATTAAACCGACGACATGAACACTGTGAACATTTTTGAATCTATATTTGTTCCGTATAACGTTCAATATAGAGACACACCTGAGACCTTACACACCTGAAAACTTATTTGATCGCGTATTTTTATATATCCTTTGTTTTATATATAATACTAATTTTTTATATTTTACTGATCCACTAGAGTGCTGATCCTTTTACATTCATATTAAAAAAAAAAAATAAAAAATCATTTCTCATTACTACTCTTTGAAATTATTGCTACTACGTCAACAAAATGTATACACACAAACTTTATCTATAGGTGTAGCAAAGCATGCCGGGTCCCGCTAGTATATATATGGATCCTTAAATTTTCTCTTCAAAATTTTTTGGTAGCTGCATGATTTATAAGACTTGTTAAAAAAATTACAAAATAAAACTAATATTTTGATTTATGAGCGTTTTTTAGTAAAAGGTAGCCGGCAGAAATCCAAAAAATTATAAATTTTCAAATAGCTGTTTTCGATACAACTATTTCTCCTCTCACTTGTTAACATTTATAACGACTCAATAAAATTTGTGAGAGGCGCTAGCAAAACACCGACTCCACATGGAAAAACCTTAAAAAAGGACCACTAATTCATAACTCCATTTCAGAAACAAAAAAAATCCTTAGCTAAGGTTTTTTCCTTTCGTCAATTAGTATAAAACGCTTAATAACGCTTTTCCGTTATTAAACTTACAACGCTTATATAAAGCCAATATATATTTATTTATCATTGTTAGTTCATAACAATTTTACTGATAGAACGCTAAGTTTTGGAGTTACATATTTGCGAACATGTATGATTTCAATCGCGAATAACTCGAAAAAATATCGATTTCGAAAATCCTATGGAGCACTTTTACTTTCGGGGTTATTTTGAGTAAGAAAAATCTACCCCCAAGAAGTGGTGGCACTCAACCCCAGGGTAAAACACACATTATCGCTTTGTCACTTTTGTTCCTTGACCAATTGCTCAAGCTTCAAGGAATTCCGAGTGGAACGCCTTAAGTTTTTTTTAAATAAAATAAGGCATGTTTAGTGTTAACTATAATAAATTATAAATTAGCGTCTCTGAATATCCAAGGAAACCATGCCAACTAGGAATTAGGATTTTGTTTAAATAAAGTATAGGTTTCCTTAAGAAACTTTTAAACGCTAGCTTTAAATTTTGAGGATTAAAGCTATCGGGGAAAATACATGATGGTAAGGCATTCCAGAGATGAGAGACTCTGTTGAAAAAGTCACGCTGAAAAGCAACAGTTCTGCATTTTTTATTTGATACGTAAAAGGATTGGCAGTAACTCTGGTGAAACGTGAGAAGTTTGCAGTTCAGGTAAAATTGATTTAATCTCTACGGAAGTTCGTTTATCCATAATATGTTTGTAGAAAATTGTCAGATCACCAACATTTTGTCTGTGATGTAAGGAATCAAGCTCAGTAGTAAGAGTGGAGCTGCCAATCAATTTAACAGCTCTGCGCTGAACAGAATCAAGGCACTTCAAACTACTATAATAAGCTCCACTCCATATGTGAAAACAATACTCCGTATAAATGATTTGTATATTAAAAGAAGCTATTCGCTATTGAAAAACTTACGGCATCGTCCCAAAAAGCCCAATTACTGAACAGCTTCTTAGCGAGGTTAAAAATATGAGAATTTCATTTCATATTATTTCCAACTTCTACTAGAGTCGAATTTTAATTGAAACGGATTTAATGTGGGTAATCTAGGAAAATAACAGACCTGTGCTTTATTCGTATTGAATTCAACACAATTAGCAAACCCCCAAAGGTCATTGTTTAATGAATCTATTATATTTGATCTACAGTTATTAAGCGCTAATGGTGAATATAATTTAGGGTTTTCATGAGACGCATGAAGAGTGCTGTCGTCAGCAAAGTCATGAATAGGACTTACTGGTTGAATCCAACAAATAAACCAAGCATAAATAAGAAAAAAACTTGGTGACAAAGTAGAACCCTGAGGAACTACTGTATTAGTTGAGAATATTTCCGAAGAGACACGTTCACCCGAAATTGGAAATAAAGCTTTGTATCCAAGTAACTTTATATTCTTTGTAAACCATAAAATCTTATCTTGCAAATAAGATTGTTGTGCCAAGCTTTGTCATATGCCTTGGGTATATCAAGGGCAACCCCGAAAGTTTCACTATTATTTTCAAGCGTTTTGTTCTAGATATGAGTGACAAAGGAAAGTGATTCTTCCGTCGCTCTTCCTTTTCGAGAGCCGTATTGTCTTTCATTGAGTAGTTTTGAGGACTCTATGAAACTCAATAGATTAAGATTAATGTATTTCGCAAAAATTTTAGAAACAACCGATAAAATTGAAATAGGTCTGTATTTTGTAGGATCAGTTTTACTACCTTTTTTACGAATTGGTTGTACGCTTGCCATTTTCCACGAAAAACTATACGTCCCATTAAGAATAAAACTCTATGAACCAGGCTTCGCAAAGAAATCGGTATCATTTTTAGAGAAATAACTACCCAGAAGTTTGGCTTTTTCTTTTGGGTCAATGGTCGGTATATCTCTATCAATAAGAGGAGGAAGAGAACAGCCTTAACCGCTTAGCCTTCCTTGAACAGCCTTAACCGCTTTAAAGAAATTACGTGAACCAGTAGCATAGTCAGCAAATTTGACAGCTTTTTTCCTATTAAAGAGATTTTGTTCTGCATTTATTAGTTTCCTGCATATATTTCTTTTAATTCGGTATTGTCTAAGGTTTTCATAGGTTTTGTTTAGATTAAACTTTTGAAATGCCTCTTCTTAATTTTAATCACCTTTTTTGCATTTATGTGAAAACCACAGATCTGCCTTAAAAAAGGCCAATTTATTAGGATTAAATCTCCGAATGCCCTCAAGAATAGCCTCCGAAAAATATAACGCAGCTAGGTTAGGGTCATGAACGGTAAGACAATTACGTTTCCAAAGAAGCCTCTTAAAAATACCTTTAAGACCCTCCCAATAAGCAGCTTTATAATCCCAAATAACATGAGGGTTAGCTTTAAATTAATTTGGAATTTGTAAATCTAACTGTGTAGAAATCCAATTACGATCTGAACCACCTAAAGGCTCAAATACTTTAAATTGTACCAGATAAGGATTATTTGTTAAAAACAAATATTTACTGTACTAAATACTAAACATATACCAAATTTTTATGCATTTTAAGAAAAATTAATAAAACATGTGTGCATTTTCAAAAGAATAGTCCTATAATAATATTCAAACAATCTGTTTGGGATCCTAAAACTTTTTCTTCAAAATATAATAGCCCTGTGTATTGTATCTGTAAAACTTGTGAAAAAAGTGCTATTTTGAGATATAAGCTTTTTCAGTAAAATAATTTCAACATAGCGGATATATGAGATCTATTAGTATTTTGTAATATTTTTCGATAATATACTATTTCTAAACTCACTTGCAAAAACGAATATCAATTCAATGAAAAATTGTGAGATTTATTAGAAAACACCGATACCATAACGGAAAACCATAAAAAATTATCATAAATTCATACCCGCATAACTCCATTTCAAAGCTATAAAATAAAAAATCCTTAATTTGGTTTTTTTAATTCGTCAACACCAATAACATACCAAATTTTCAGATTTTAAAATTAAAAAAATTAAAAAAAATCGACTAATAATTGTACATTTCAAAAGAATATCTCAAAAACATATTTCTTCTAACCATAAAAGCAACTTTTTACTTACTTCTATAAAATATCTAAATCTTCTAGGAATAGAAGACTTTGAGAAGAAAAGTATTGCGATTGAATACCAATTCTTCTATTTTTTTCTTCTATTTTGATGTTTATAAAATTTCATACAAAAAATAAAAAAATAGCAGAAATTTTCGATAGAAGATTTTTACTGAATAGACCCCATTTAGTCCAGTAACTTTGTCGCCTGAGAGTATGGGGTAGTATGCGTCAAATCCGGTAGTTCTGATTTTTTGCAGACTTGTTTATGATGTTGGCCTAATGAATAATCCAAGTTTGTGACCTCGAGCGCCGAACGCAACTTTGTCAAAAATCGAAAAAACCGCGAAAAAATCGTTATTTTGTCAAATTTTGGCGATTATAACTCTAAAGGACTAGTTTTTTCTTTATACTTTCTTAGGACGGTTTTAAAGTAGACTAAATTTGCTACAACATTATACTAGAACTGTCTCTGTAGACCCAATAGTTTCCGAGGCTAAGCCACCATAATCGAAAAATCGTTATTTTTTCAAATTTTGGCGATTATGACCCAAAAGGACTAGTTTTTGAAAAAAAGTAGACTAAATTTGCTGCAATATGATACTAGATACTTGTCTCTGTAGACCCAATAGTTTCCGAGATTGAGCCTTTCAAAGCTTATCATTTTTTTAACTTCGCAATATTTCGCAATATTTTGCAATATTTTAGACATTATTTTAGTCACTCGAAAATTCATTCAGAACGACAGAATTGCAAAAAATTGCGAATTTCGATAAGAATGATAAATTTTGAACTGCTTAATCTCGGAAACTATTGGGTCTACAGAGACAGTTCTAGTATCATATTGTAGCAAATTTAGTCTACTTTAAAACCGTCCTAAGAAAGTATAAAGAAAAAACTAGTCCTTTAGGGTTATAATCGCCAAAAATTTGACAAAATAACGATTTTTTCGATTTTTGACAAAGTTGCGTTCGGCGCTCGAGGTCACAAACTTGGATTATTCATAAGGCCAACATCATAAACAAGTCTGCAAAAAATCAGAACTACCAGATTTGACGCATACTGTGATGTATAAAGTTACTGGAATAATTATTACTAAATGTAAAAACTTCGACGTTTTCGCAAATTTTTTTTAACATTCTTTTTTAAAAACTAAATTCATATTTAATTTTATCTTATAATATTCTAATTAATTAATTAATTGAAAACGTTAAAATTTCTTGAATATTGCATTTAATTTACATTACACAATTCAATTCACTTATAAATAACCTGACACGTTTTATTTTAAAATTTGACCTAGTTTTATTTAACTAACACAACTTAATTTTTATACACTTTACTAACTCCGTCAAAATTAACTAGCAATTAATGAAAATGGCTACTACTCTGCATTCTGCAAATGGGTTCATTCTTTGTTTTCATATGTTTTATTCAACAACGAAAATCAACGTACAGTTCGTAAATGTCGTTAAACATATTTAACAAACATGTTTGTTGAAAATTAAAAATTTACAGATATGTCTGTTGAAACCCTCTAATTATATATTAGAGATTTTTTTGAGCACTTAAACTGAAGCAACTAAATTATTTTTGAATTTTTCAACACGTATACGTAAATTTAATTTTGGTCATTGATGAATAATAGGTATGGTTGGAAATGTCAAATTATTGCAGACTAAATTTGTTTTGAAAACAAATAATTATATTTTGAAAAGAAGCATTTACGTTAAATGTGGAAGTTTTCTGAACTAATAGGAATAGTTGGGTAAGAAATTGTCATGACGACGCTATATTTTCTAAAGCAACTGTTCTTATCAGTCCAGAAATCTAGCCTTTATAAATATTAAATATCACGAGTACGATGAATAATACGCCCGCGATAATGTTATATAAATGTATTTTTATCTATTAAGGATTTTACTTTTATACGTATAAAACGTAAATAATTGTGTGTTTTACGTGTTTTATATGTTACCGCAGGGGCGTCAATTGGGTAGGGCTGGAGAGGGGGGGGGGCATTGGCCCCCAAGGATCTGATACTATCAATACATCGATTCAATAAAATCATCCAATCGTGGTAGAATTATACACTATAAAAATTTCAATGCACTGTTATTTTGTAAATTCGTCTAATTTTTAGGAGATTTACTTAACTAATATACCAATTTTATCGCATACTAATAATTGAAATATATCTGATAATATAATTATTACGTTACATATTATTTTGGCCCGACTAAAGTACAGTTCACCGCAATATTCAAACCGTTATCGTTCTTTGTATCAAGGACTAGAGCGCCACCGATACGAAAGGCGGTCGTATTGCTTCTAATCTTTTGATGAAATCAGTTTCATAAACAAAACACGATCGTTCTTCCAAAAACGCCGAGGGTGCGTATCTTGACAAAATTCTATCGTACTATAAGGTGCGCGGCATCACCGCTTTTAGAAGAACGATTGTGTTTTGTTTATAAGATATTCGTGTCTGAGCCAGAGGAAACAAAATCTTTCATTAGTATAGGGTTCCTCGAGAGTTTATAGTGCAGTATTTAACATTTAAATTTCAATTGTTATTGGTAATTTTTATAAACTTAAAAGGAAGTACATGCAGGAGAACACAACCTAATTATACCCCACTTATTTGGAGAACCCTGACTGTTTTTTATCTATATCATATTGTACAAACTTTACAAGACTTTTTTAAAAACAATAAATTAAAAACAATTCTAAAATGTGAAATCCTATAACATATTTTTTTTTTTTTTTTTTAATTAAATGTGTTGTGTAATAGGGTTTAGAATATGTGTCACAACAACACATAAATACCTCTTAAGACCTAGGTCTAGACCTGGGTCCCACAACAACTGGCGTTCTGAGGTGTAGATTAACGCTTTTCTTAAACATCTGTGGGTTGAAGCCACCTGAGACTAAGTGTTCCGGCAAACTATTCCATTTGTACGCAGTTCGGACAAAGAAGTCTCTCTGCGATCTGCCAGTATGACAGCGCGGGATCTTTACCGTTTCACTGGTTGCGGTAGCCGATTGCCGAGTGGAACGGGGGTAAGAATAAGTTTGAGGCATGATGCTGCTGATTTCATCTGAGCACTGCTGATGACGATATTTGTAAAAAACAACGAGGTCAGCAACAGTGCGACGATGTTGTAGGGAATCAAGTTTTGATGTCAAAGTTCGATCACCTACAATTCGTATAGCTCGCTTTTGAACAGAGTCCAAGAGGGCCAAGATGGAAACAGAGGCAGCACCCCAAACTTGACAGCAGTACTCCATACAGGGTCGAATATAGGACTTATAAACATGGAGCAATTGGTATGGAGTGAAAAATTGTTTGCATCTATTTAGGAGGCCGAGTTTTTTAGACGCGCTTTTTGCCATCGCCATTACATGATCGTTCCAGAGTAGGTCATTTGAAACTGTGACACCCAATAAACGAATGTTTTTACATTCACCTATTGGTTCATCACACATACTAAATAAAATATCTTTGGGGAACTCGGTCTTTAATCTGGAAACAATCAACAGCTGTGTTTTGGTGGAGTTGAAATTGACAAGGTTTTGGTCACCCCAGTCGGCGACTTTATTCAGGTCTTTGTTCACGTTTATAGCAGCGTCTCTCCGGGCAGGATTAATTCGTTCGTGCATTTTACCTTTTGAAGGAAGGGGCTCGAACGACTTGTGCAGAGTACTATCATCTGCAAAACTATTTATTGGGTTGCTGGTGATTTTCAACAATTCGTTGATATAAATCAAAAATAGGCTTGGGGACAATACTGAGCCTTGGGGTACACCAGCGTTAATTAGTTTAGACTCAGAAGAATATCCGTCTAAGGTTACCGAAATGTATCGGTCAGATAGAAAATTTTGAATCAGCTTCACAACATTGGGATGAAAACCGTACGCAACGAGCTTGTTGATTAAGTTGGCATGCCAGACTCGATCGAATGCCTTGGAGATGTCTAAAGCGATAACGTATGTTTCACCACCTTTATCAAGTATGCTGTTCCAACAATGCGCTACATAGTTTAATAGATCGGTAGTTGACCTTTTGTTTCGAAAACCGTATTGGCTGTCGGATATTAAATGATTTTCTTCCAGAAATTTTGAAATATGTGTATTAATATAATGCTCATAGACTTTGGATAGGACCGATAGTAAAGCTATTGGCCTATAATTTGAGATATCGGATTTTGGTCCCTTTTTGGGGACGGGCTGGACATTTGCCAGCTTCCAGCACGAGGGAAATATACCAGATTTGTAGGATTGGTAGAGTATTTTAGTTAATTAATATCAAAAGTTTTCTTGATAGTTGTGCTAATTTTTATAAAATGAATGAAAATAATTACGGGAGTAATTGAAATTTATTGGGTTATTTCCAGTGATTTTATAATAGTGAATGTTTTATAATGGACAAGCAATATTTTCTAACGACACGATCAAATATTTAAGTTATGTAAATATTTTCAGTGTATGTTATGAAAACTTGCTGAAAAATTCTTTTCGCTAAATGGACTATAATTTTTAATTCATAAAATAGAATAAATTATATGTTTGGTTGGTTATAATAAAATCCAAAACGTATCCTAAACGTCAATCTTTGTTCATTTTTTTTATACAGTCACAAGGAGGGAGAAACTATTGTTTTTTTGTCGTAGGTTTTTCTTATAAATTTAAAAGAAGCTTGCAATAATTGTACAATTTTGAATCAAATGAAAAATTTACGCACGTTTATGGGTAGTAAACTGACCAGAAGTCCCACGCTGCGTGAAAATGTCACACATTTCATTGCGTGGTCTCACGGAGAAATCTGTCCCACGAAGCGTCCCACGAAACAAATATTTCCACCACATTTGCCCGCATTATCGAAATAATCAAAAAAACCTTATATCTACCTTCGTACAGTTTGCGCAATATCTTAGTCAAAGCAATGGCTTCACAGTTTTTTCTTGCAGTTTGTATAATGTTATGTATATATTGATTTAACCATATTGAGAGAACAAACCAGTGCAATATTTTTTTTACTAAAATAGTGTTTTAACTATAATTTTCTTAGAAATACTAAACTCAGTTATTTCACTTCAATAATTTACATATCTTTTAATGTCTAACAGATCTACCTCAGCGAAAAGGTTTCTTTGTTTATAGAAACATCTCCCCGGTGTATATACGAGAGATCGAAAGTATATTATGAAAAATAAAATACAAAATATTTTACTTAAAAAGACTCAGTTTTGCGTATAAATTCATAAAAATTTAAATTTTTAAACCAGAGTTTACAATTTTCCTTTATTCGAGCACTCATTTCAATCCTTTGAAATAATATTCAAAAATTAAAATCTTCATAATTTGAATATCGTTCTTACTCGTAAAAGTAAAATTTTTGTTTTTTCGATTTTACTCCTTTGGAGCAGATTAAATTTTCCTGTTCTTTCATTCGATTTGCAAAAGAAGAAAATTAGTCACTCTACGTCATCTTTATATTCATTTTTCTAACAATACATGAATAATTGAACGAACTATTCGAAGCATTTTACGTTGGAAAGCATCAAATTTGACGCAAAAATAAATGTTTTGAGTATTTGAAAGAAAATATTTATTTCAATTTAGTAGCAAGAATGATATTTTATTATTTTTACTCACTCACTTAATTTAACACTCTCACATACAGTGAGAGTGTTATATTTTTTTTAAGCAACGCACTCTGAAAGAACAAAGTAAAGGAGGGCTATAGGTAGCGTTTCAAACTCTGTTTAAAACACACTTTAACTAGGTAGCTCAAAAGTAAAATTATTATTTTCTAATTTATAATTCTTTTTCTCAATAAAGAACAAACAAAGCAAACAGCATAAAAACTTGATAAATGGTATAGATTTGCAAAAGATAGAACGAGAGGTATACTGTATACCTCTTATACTTACAGAATGCAGAAAAGATATTAATTATTTAGTAAAATTAAAATAAATTGTTTCAATTGTTTTGCAGTCTTCACTTGTGTAACAAAAGTTTTAAGCTACTATAAAAGGTAAATTTATACTAATTTTTAAAATTATATTTAAAAAGTTCTCCTGCAGAGACATTCCACGGTTGGTACGGGACAAATCGTACGCATTTCTTAAGTTATGATCTTAAATAAATATCAAACCAAAATTTTATCATACAAAACATCAAGTACATTAATTTTGTGCAATGAAGACCTATCAAAATCAATTATTGGTTTCAAAAAATGTTTATGAAAAGGATGTTATTAATAAGGAAACTAGTTCGTTTGTACGGGACAGCCGCAGCCCACCATACTTTTTAATTTTTGACTTTGTTGTAAAATTTTAGCAAAATTAATAATCTTCGAAAACTAAAAAAATATTGTAAAGTAGACTTTGGGTCATGATATAATAAAACAATAAAAGTAAAGCAAAATATTTATTAAAACGAGAATTAATAAATTAAAATGAAAATGTTTGTACGGGACACTTTTGTTTGTACGGGACTCTTACGAAATTCAGTTAAGCAGAATTCGTTTTGAATCATTTTTGAAATGAAAAATTAACACTATCACTGTCTGAAGCGTGTTTCTTGCATGTAACTTCATGACCATCAACTGATATTTGATGAAATTTCAATATTCCCGGAACAGGCCCTGAAGCTTCCCATGGATGGAAATTTTGAACTTTCTGAGTTATTTCTGATTGCGAAATGAAGTAAATTTTCGTAAAAGGTGATAAAGTGGCAGCTAACTTAGCGAAATCATTTGCGTTTTGGATAACGGCGCCATCTCCTTGACTGCGAGTTTTTTGATTTACATGTCGCTTTACGTTACCACCGACTCCGTCAATTACGCATTTACCGTGGGAAGTGGCAAAATATTTCCATTCAAATTTTTTGTTGTATTTTTTAGAAAAAAAAATCGATAATGTGACCATGAATCTGTTTTTAAATTCGGAGGAAGGTCCATCACTCCATATGATTTCTTTAAAAATATTGTCATTTTCAGCTTCAAAAATTCTTCATATAAATATGTCACAAATGTGAAGATACTGTCTTTATCTTTTTTCTTTGTGTCGGAGCAAATAACAAAGGTTTTACATTGAGATTTAAAAAATGAAGCAGCAGTAAACAGAGTCACACTTTCTCTGCTCCATAAAGCAGATTGAACTTCGTTCTGGTACTCACATGAATATGACATAGCGAAATCAATTTGGAGAACCCTCACTGTTTGACTTTTTTTATCATTTTTAAAATCATTTGCCTGGATTTTTTTAATATTGACATGATACAGAACTTCAGGTAATTCTGAAACTAAGTTCTCATGAAGCTCGCCCAAGCTAATTTCTTCTGTTTTAAGTTTTATTCCTTTATCGTCTCCTTTTTTCCATTGTTTGCAGGTAACTATTTTAGCCGGGTTATCAGGTATTTGAATTTTACTTCTATTTTTGCATTCTGCACAGCTATTTTGCCAACCATTTGAATTGAACGCCGAATCACATAAAATGTTGTTCCAGTAAGACAAGTCGTAGTTTATATTGAAACATTTTAGTTTTAAGATAAAGTTTTCATGCGTGATACATTTGCACTGTTCCATAGGAGTGTCCTTTAACAGCAAAACATTTTTAGGCCTTAATGCGCAGCAACTGGAAAACTTAATTTCATTATCTGGAAACTCCTCTTTAAATAGAGAAAAAGCTTCTCGTAAAAACATTGTGAGATAATGTTTTTGCAAGGTTTTTTTCTTTCCATCTATCCAAGTGACCATTGTATCATTCATACCAGGGCATGTATAAACAATATCTGTACGAAAGTAAAAATCTTGTACTACAGTGACTTTCTCATCTTCTTTACATGCCACACTAAAAGATTTCTTCATTTCCTCCTCTATTTTTAGCCCAATTTTTTTGGCTGTACCCATAACTACAGCCCTTTGTTTCCTAGGTGATCTAGGCAAGCTTCGCTGGCACTTCTGAACTGCTTTGGCATAAGTTTGCTTACACTTGTATGGCGCAAACTCGGGTTGCAATGTAAAATTATGTTCATCACTCGAACAATTCACCTGAGAACTATCAAGATTTCTTACCAATTTTTTAGCTCTTTGAATCTTTTTTCTATTTTTTTCATACTTTCTTTGCTTTTCTTTTTGTTTGGGCGTATTTTTTTCAGCTTTTCGTTTTCTCTACGCTTTTAAACGTTCTTTTTCCTTGTCTCTAAATTCTGGATCATTCGCTACTTTCTTGTTTTTCCATTCCCTATAACGCTGCGTACTAGTACTTGCACCAGGAGTATCCATGTTAGAATAAAATCACCAGACAACTAAAAAAAAATAATTTCGTGTTTGTACGGGACAAATAATAAAAGAATAATTTTTACTAGGAGGGCCCGGCGTGCTTCGCTACGCTTATAAATAAAGTTTTTGCGTAGACATTTTGTTGACGTAGAAGCAATGATTTCAAAAAGTGGTAATGAGAAATGCTACCATATAATTTTTAATTTTTCTTTTTAAATATATGAATGAAAAATAATCAGAACTCTAGCTGATCAGTTCGGATATATGAAAAATTAGCGATCAAATAAGTTTTCAAGTAAGCTTCGTATGAAAAATTAGCATATGAAAAATTAGCGATCAAATAAGTTTTCAAGTAAGCTTCGCTAATTTTTCATATATCCGAACTGATCAGCTAGAGTTCTGATTATTTTTCATTCATATATTTAAAAAGAAAAATTAAAAATTATATGGTAGCATTTCTCATTACCACTTTTTGAAATCATTGCTTCTACGTCAACAAAATGTCTACGCAAAAACTTTATTTATAAGCGTAGCGAAGCACGCCGGGCCCTCCTAGTATCTATTATCAAGAGATGCACCACGTACATCAACACTCATACCATTATCACGTCGACGATACAAAGGATAACCATTCACAGATTCTTTAGTATTTTCAGAAAAAGGTTTTGGAAAATTCTTACTACATTTACCATCTCTCATACAAACAGAATTGGGATTTAGAGCACCACATGGTCCATGCATCATATGACGTTTCACATATTCATGTAATTTAGGAAAAAGAATGGGATCAGGGATTTCAGTACATACAAATTTATTAATCATTTCATTTCCATCAATTCTATCTTCATCTGATAAATTTAACAAAATATGGGCATGCGGAAGACCACGTTTTTGAAATTCAATGGTATATATAAGTGCTTTGACAGAACCGAAAATCTTTTTTTTCATTAAACAATCTATGAGCTCTTTAAGTTTCACTTTAAACACACGCACAACAATATCAGGACGAAAATTCGAAGACTCATAATTACTCAAATTATCAACAATTTCTGGGCATTGAGGATTACATGTCATTGTTATAAATAAAGAAGGTTTACCGAAATGTTGTACAATAGACATTGCATCCAAGTAATTTTGATACATGTTACGTGGTGAACCGGTGAAAGAAGATGGCAAAATTACTTTACGACCAACTACTTGCATATTATCATCGCTATTGCGATTTTGATGCAAGAAATCTGTTAAATTATTGTACAAATCAGCACGAAGAGCAGATTGATTTGAACGAATGTAATGAAGCCGTGTACCTTCGATACGAACATACATATCAACAATCCATTGAAGAAATAATTTTTGAGAACGATGCAAAAGACTAAAACCATCACGTATAGCAAGGCGATAAGATGCATATTGCAACATTGTAACTTTTGTACGTGACACATTAGCACGTGAAGTTGAAACTAAATTATGTGGAATATTAACGTGCCACCCAGTATCACCATTTGGAAACAACAAAGGATAAGCTAAATCATCCAAAGAAGAATCAAGGACAGAAACAGAACGAATTTCATTTGCATTTTTTGAAAAAACAATCATATTTCTTTCAAAAGGTGGTTCACCATCATCATTTTTAAAAATAGCAGCCACATCAGTTTGAACAGCATCATTAAAACGACGAATATCACATTCTCTGTTAACTTTTATAACCATTGACACATCAGCAGTAACATTCTCAGGTCTTTCACAAAATTCATGCATTGATTTGAAAGAACGAACAAAAGGATTCACACGATCTAACTCAAAACCTATCTCACGCATAAGAAAAATTTCACATACATTGGTATTTCTATTCATTCTCATATTAGCAGCAGTATCAACATCATAAAAATATAATTGTGCATACATTGGAGGTCGACCATAAGCAGGAATTAAAGCACCAGTACGATGATAAAAAATATTATGAATTTTAAAATGATAAATACCACGTGCAGTAGAATCCGCTATATTACATTCAGAACTGATCATTGCAAATGCCGAATTATAGGAACGAATATTTGAAAGAAAACTTTTAGAACGTTTTTTTATAGCATTATCATTTGAATTCAATCCTTCGAAAATATTAGAGAAAAATGCATTTTCAGAAAGAGGAGGTAAATTGACTTTGCCTTTATGGCAACACAAAGAAAACGCTTCATTATTATTTGAAGTAACTTCTCTTGCAAAATGTTTGGCATGACAAAAATGACAACTCATATCCAAAGCACCACAAACATACGAATCAAAGTTACCTGGAATCACATTCAAAGCACACTAGAACGAATCTCTCAAAATTACAAAGGGAATTTCATCATTCACCACATTCAATTCTAAATCATTCGCAACATTCATGACACCATTCATGACACCGTTCATGACACCATTCATATCATCAACATTCACTTCATCATTCACAACAACATCAGCTTCAGCATTCATTCCATCATTATTACCATTCATTTCATCATTCATAAAATCAACATTATTACGCATATTACGCATATAATCTCTTTTATTCCGACGACTCGATGTACCACTCACATCCAAACGACGTTTACGACGTAGTCTTGGCATCGAAATAAATAAATATATCAATATATCAAAAATATGAAATAACTCAAATATCAAAATATCTCAAAAATCTTTATATCAATAAAAAACAAAATAATCGAAAAATATCGAAAACCGTCCTTCTTGAAAGATAAAAGACGACTAAAATATAAAATAAATACGACGACTGAAATGAATATAAAATAAATATAAAAATTTTCGTTTTTGTTATTCGTTGTTCGGTTCGATAGCTAATATATAAAAAAGAAAAATTTTAAAGCATTGTTTTAAAGCAAAAAGAAAGATGTATGTAAACTTATAATGCATATGTATAGAAAAAGTTTTCCGTATATAATAACTTTTTTATTTATGATCCGATTTGTTTGAATCCGGATCCGACTATAGGTTACACTAATATCAGTTAGCTGTGAAAATTTCAAATGAATCCATCTGCGAATAAAAAAGCCTAATGCTCCACAAAGTTTTAATCTAGCGTATTAATATATAAGAAGATACCTAAAACAAAACAAACTCCGAACAGCACTGCATTACTTAAGAGTAGACACGTAACTGGCTTTAAATAAAATATAAATAAAATTAAACCGTTATGTGTGTAGACAAAATATTAATAACATCGATATGTGCGTTTGTACGGGACACCAATAACTGTTTTGTTTATCGCGCTATATTACAAGTGTTTGCAAGAACAAATTAGTGCAAATATCATTTATTGAGATACTGAGGATATGACCTTAAACGACAGATATAACATGTAACATAACTCATCATGGTTTAGTAGAAAAAAAGTTATGAATACGATCAATAATCGATGTAGTACAAAAAAGACTTAAGCATATGTTTTGAGCTGTAAAAAAGTGAGCTTGAAAAGAAATTTGACTAAGAAATCGTTTTGTGTAGTAAAGTTAAATGTTGCCAGAATACATTAAAACTCAAAAAAGTCCAAGCGGCACGTATATCCGCTTGAAATAGGTAGATTTCGGGACCAGACAGCTTTGTGTACAAATAGAATTGGATGTGTCAGATTAGTTTAAATAAAAAATTTAAGTAGAATAGTCCAAGTCCAGAATAATCCAAAAAATTTATCAAACCAAACTAAATACATTAACGGAAACTACTTTATCAATGCGATTTCGGAACAGTTTTATTTAATTTGGTTAAAACTACTTTTAATAACATATTAAATCCACCAAAGAGCAAATAAACGTTCTCACAACGTCACACCTACAACACCACCACACATAATTTATAATCTAAAATTATCAAACAACTTTTACAACTCAAATAGTTCAAATATCTACAATTTAGGAAGACTTTTGTAAATGTGTAATCAATATGCATATAAGAAAATATTCTTTAATTTAAAACAATAATGACTCAGCTTTGTTTAATTTTTTTTAAATTTTTGCGAAAAAAACTAAAAACTGAAAAAAAAACAAAAGAAATTTTTTTAATATTTTTTCTATGGGATATTTTTATATTTTAATGAAAGTTGTTGTTGTAATTGAATGACATGCATTAGGTTTAATGCTAATTACATTGAGACCTCTTGGGTTAGAAAGCTGAAAATCTCTGAGGTTATAGTTGAAAAGTTTATCTAAAAGTTAATATGAGATTAAATAACATTAACTCAAAAATGAGGAAGGCATGGCCGTTTGCGTTTGTTTCCGTTCTAACAGCCTAGGTGTCTCAACCTCTAGACTTGAACTATTTTTTTTTTAAATTTTGAAAAGATTTATGTTCTAGTTAACGTATGCGTACATACTCAAAAGTGAGTTGGCCATTTTCAGCCAAATCAAGGACAACACAGTTTATTAAGTTTTTAAAACAGCTGATTTTTCAGGAACCTGGAACGCCAAGGTTGTTATTTGAAAAAAAATGATAGAAATATGTTCAAATATTCAATATTGATAAATTTTATTAAAATATTATGATTCAAACGGAAGTTATAACGCCCTAGATTTTTCGACTTTTTTGGCTCTAGCCACTTAACCTGTACCCGGATATGGCCAGTTCGCAAACTTGTCCAAGATATTTTTTGCCGCAACGTATACCGAAAAAAATTTTGTTGTAGGTCAAGAAATGCGATCGTGAGAGTGCCGGTAAATTCCGTTATAGCTCATATCGTTATATATATATATATATATATATATATATATATATATATATATATATATATATATATATATATATATATATATATATATATATATATATATATATATATATATATATATATATATATATATATATATATATATATATATATATTGTTACGATTGCAGAAAAATCTAGACGATTAGAGAAAGATCTAAACGATTACGGTCACTTCCAGGAAAATAAAATCGACAAAACAAAACAGAAATTGAATGAAATGAATATTGTTGTTGTTGTCTCTTCTTAGAAATAGGGTCAACATAAACGATTTTATGAATCAAATCAACATAACGTAAAATAATCGAATATTCTAATATTTTCTCAAGGTTTCTGGAAAGTGATGTCGAATTATCTAGAAGTATTGCAGAAGGTATATAAGAAAATTACCTATTGTAGTTTTTAATTAGTGTTATTTTAGACCTGCGACAGTAAAGTGAAATTAAATGTAAAATTAGTTTTATTTTAAACCTGCGATAGTGAAGTTAAAATTATGAAAGTGATCTTTAAATTAGTTTTTGTGTAAAGTTATAAGTGTAATAAAGTTATAAGTGTTATTGAGTAGAAATATTTTGTGTATTATTTTGAACCTGGTGTACTGGAAATTTCTACAATCAACCGTTGGAGTTTCTGAAGTTGTTGAGTGAATATTCTAGTTAGGAATATTGTTTGCTGTATTGTTTTCCTATTGTTGTGGAACAATTAAGATGTTGAATACTTAATAAAACCTGGAGTTTGTGCTTACTAATCAGTGATCGAACTCAGGAAGAGATTGGGGATTGCGTTTATCGAATTGTGAGTTAGGCCAATTCGAAGGAAGGTTGGAAAAACGTAACATTGGTGACAGCGGCGGGATTAGTTAGCTGTTAATAATTGGTTTTATTAAGTGATTTGAAGGTTCTTGAGTTAAAGAAAGAACTAGAACAACGTGGATTGGCAACAACCGGCAACAAAACTGAATTAACGATACGGCTTCGAGAAGCTATGGAAGCTAGTGGAGTAGTTGTGGAAGGTTACCAGTTTGGAGTGATTAGTACAAATGCTGATTCAATAGCAGCTGATGAGGAGAAAAGTTTTGTTGCGGAAACAACATCTTCATTGCCACCTGCAAATTGTGATTTTACGCAGTTAATGGCTATGATGCAACAGATGAGTTTGAACATCAGTCAACAGAATCAGCAATTGGCTGCCGTAAATGCCAATATGAATCAAAAACTGGATGTTGTAAGTTCCAATATGAATCAAAGCTTGGCTGTTAATAAGGAAGAAATTAGCTGCAACATCAATCAACAGCTGGAAATAGTCAACAATAACATGGCTACAACCAAGGAAGAAATCAGTTCGAACGTCAAGCAAATAATGGACGAGAAACTTCTCGAAATATCTACTACGTTACGGGAGGAAGTAGGCAGAGTTCATCAAGAGGTGAAAGAGCTAGAGCAGAAAGTACTTGATGAAAACAAAAAGGTACTTGCAAAAGTAGATGATTTCGAGAAACGGTTGCAAGATGTTGAAACGAATAAAGTCACTTCACATGTGGTACAACAAATAGCAAATATTAAACTAAAGCCACCATCATACGACGGTACCACATCTTTCGGTATCTTTAAGTTCCAGTTCGAGACTGCAGCAGATCAAAATGTTTGGAACGCCGAAAATCGTCTTGCTGCATTGATAGTTGCAATTAAAGGGGAAGCAGCTGAAGCATTACAGGCAGTACCAGAAAATGACCGGAAAAGTTATGCTGAAGTGATGAATGCATTGGAACGTAAATATGGTAGCGACCATAAAAAGGAATTATACAGAATTGAGTTAAAAGGTCGCTTGCAACGGAATGGGGAAAGCCTTCAGGACTATTCTTCGGCAGTGGAACGGCTAGTACATTTGGCTCACTCAAATACTCCGCCGTATTTTATGGAAAAGATGAAGATAGAGGCGTTTACTGATGGTATTCGTGATCCTGAGACAAGGAAAGCTGTAATGTTGTCGCCAAAACCAACATTCGCTGAAACTATTGCTTATGCCTGGACAAATGAAACTGCACAAGCAATTATAAAACCATCGATTAAAATACGCCGGGTAGAGTTGGCTGATGACAACGGTTATAAACCAAAACTACGAGAGAGCGTCAGAAGTGATAGAATCCGATGCTGGTTATGTGGCAAGTTGGGCCATATTTCGAGAGAATGCCGAGATGTTAGAAGGAAACGAGCAAGATCAGCATCGCCCATGCAGAGACGTCCAGCAGAAGAACGGGTGCAGCAAGCTAGAGAAGACGATGGAGCAGCACCGCATCAGTTAAACTACAACGAGTCAGCCTAAAGGGGCGTAAGCTGGCTCCCACAGCCGATTGCCCCATAACCTTCATCCATGTTTCGAGATTGACAAGGGGAGGTGACAGCCTTACTGTTAGGGCTAATATCGATGGAAGGAGTTGTGTCATCACGTTAGATACGGGAGCAACAAATACAATTGTCCGCACTGATGTTGTGAAAGGAAAACTAAAACCAGCAGGGAGATACCGAATGCAGACAGCTACTGGCGAAAGTGCAAGTATTAAAGGAAAGAAAGTGGTCAACTTTGAAATCGGGAATACTCACTTTCAACATGAAGTGGTTGTAGCTGACATTGTGGATGAAGTCATCCTGGGCATGGACTTCATGAGGCCAAATGGATTCGTTATTGATGCTGGCAAAGGAGTACTCACGTACGGAAATGTTGAGTTGCCACTCCAATTTAATGGTGAAGATTCAAATTGTGTTCGCCGAATAATATTAGATCACAAGGAAAGGCTGCCACCCCAATCAGAAACAATCATTTGGGGAAAATTGGAAGGAGGTTCTGGGTCACCCAGGTTGTGGGTTGTAGAAGCCAACAAAGAACATCATAATTGTAAAGAAGTCGTTATAGGGAAAACCTTAGTTAGATCGGATGCTGATTACAAAATACCAGTAAGAGTTTTAAATCTGTCAGATACACAGAAAACAATGAAGAAAGGATCAATCATAGGACAATGTGAAGAGGTAGCTAAAATAATAAAGTGCGAGCAGAAAAACATCAATTGCTCGGTCAACACAAAACAACAAAAAGCAGAAATGGAGCAACTTGTGCAGAAATGGACAGAAGGGCTTTCAGAAGAACAGAAGAAAGCAGCACGTCAATTGTTGGAGCGGCACAAGTCTGTATTCTGCAGTACACCTGAAGGGAATGGCAGAACCAATATGGTAAAACATCGTATTGACACCGGAGCAGAAAAGCCGATACGCCAGGCACCAAGGAGATTACCATTAGCTAAAAGAGAGGAAGCTGATAAAATGGTAAGAGATATGAAAGAAGCTGGTGTAATTGAGCTTTCAGACAGTCCCTGGAGCTCACCTGTGGTGTTAGTTGGCAAGAAAGATGGGAGCTTGAGATTTTGTGTTGACTACAGGAAACTAAACATAGTTACGAAGAAGGATAGCTACCCATTGCCAAGAATTGATGATACACTGGATACATTATCAGGATCAAGATTGTTTTCAACACTGGATCTGCAGAGTGGTTACTGGCAAGTGGAAGTTGCGGAGGAAGATCGAGAAAAAACAGCGTTCAGTGTAGGGAATGGGCTATGGCAATTTAATGTCATGCCATTTGGGTTATGCAACGCTCCCGCAACTTTCGAGAGATTAATGGAACGGGTACTAAAAGGCTTGCACTGGAAAACATGCCTTGTATATTTGGATGACATCATCGTCATGGGAAAAGACTTTGATGACCACTTGTGGAACTTGGCGGAGGTACTGGAAAGGTTGCAAGCAGCCGGTTTAAAGTTAAGTCCCAAAAAGTGTTCACTTTTCAAGGAAGAAGTAAAATATTTGGGACACAAGGTTACGGCAATGGGAATTCATACAGATTCTGACAAGATTGCAGCAGTTATGAACTGGCCAAGACCAAAGAATCTACATGAACTACGAAGCTTCCTTGGATTGTGCACATATTACAGACGGTTTGTGCCAGGATTCGCCAACGTTGCCAAAAGTCTGCATGAGTTAACCAGAAAAGAAAAGGCATTTGAATGGAATCAACCTCAAGAACAAGCATTTGTGGAGCTCCGAAAGAGATTATGTACGGCTCCAATTCTGTCCTATCCTATACCAAATGTTCAGTTTATTTTGGATACTGATGCCAGTAATGAAGGTATAGGAGGAGTCTTGTCGCAGAAAATAGATGGTCAGGAAAAGGTGATAGCTTATTTCTCGAAAATGCTATCCAAGCCGGAGCGGAATTATTGTGCAACTCGAAAGGAATTATTGGCTATTGTGGAATCCGTCAAACATTTCCATAAATACTTGTATGGTCAGAAATTTCATCTCAGAACTGACCATGGTGCGTTAAGGTGGCTACTCCAGTTCAAAAATCCAGAGGGACAAGTAGCACGTTGGATCGAACGGTTGCAGGCGTACGATTTGGACATTGAACATCGAAAGGGTACTGCACATGGGAACGCTGATGCATTATCGAGACGACCCTGTCAAGTTGAATGCAAGCATTGCAGTCGTCAAGAAAATAAGGTCATCGATGTCCGATTACTACAAGTGCTACCTGACGATGAATGGACTGCTGAAGCCATAAGGAGAGATCAATTAGAAGATCCGGATCTTGCACCGATCATCGAGTTCAAGGAAAAGGGTTGCAAACCAGTATGGGGAGATATTGCTGATAAAACTCCAACTTTGAAGGCGTACTGGGCGCAATGGGACAGTCTCCAGCTAGAGAATGGATGTTTAAAGAGGGTATGGGAAAGCTCAGATGGCAAGATAAAGCAATCCCTTACAGTGGTACCAAAAGGGAAAATAGAAGCAGTACTGAAGGAGTATCACGAAGGAACGAGTGGAGGTCACCTTGGGATCAATAAGACTCTTGCAAAAATACGACAACGGTTTTACTGGTCGGGGACTCGGCAATCAATTGTGGAGTGGTGTCAAAAATGCGATAAATGTGCGGCGGTGAAAGGACCCGCACGAAAAAGTCATGGAAAAATGAAGCAATACAATGTAGGTGCTCCATTTGAAAGGATCGCAATGGATGTAGCGGGACCATTTCCAACAACTGATAATCAGAATAAATATGTGCTTGTGATCATGGACTACTTCAGTAAGTGGCCGGAAGTGTGTGCGATTCCCAACCAGGAAGCAACCACAATCGCTGAAGCTGTGATAAATAATTGGATTAGCCGCTATGGAGTTCCTATGGAGATCCACACCGATCAGGGACGGAACTTCGAGTCAGCTGTATTCCAGGAAATTTGTCAAATGCTGGGGATTAACAAAACGAGGACGACAGCTTCACACCCACAGTCAAATGGGATGGTTGAGAGATTCACTGCTACTTTGGAGGAGTTTCTAGCAAAAGTGGTCAGTAAGAATCAACGTAACTGAGATCAACACATTCCTTTATTTTTGATGGCATACAGATCAGCAGTTCATGACACCACGACCATGACACCAGCTCAAACTATTTTTGGAAGTGATTTAAGACTTCCTGGTGACCTCAAATTTGGAGCGGTACCATCAACATCATTGTCTGCGCAAGAATACGTCAACCGAATAAGGAAGAACCTTGAGGATATTCACAATCTTGTTCGGCAGAAGATACAACTGACCAGTGATAAAATGAAAGCCCGATATAATATACGATCTAATAATAAAGGTTTCGAAGAAGGACAATTAGTATGGCTACACAACCCACAACGAAAACGAGGGTTATCACCAAAACTGCAAGCTGCATGGGAAGGACCTTACAACATTATAACGAAGTTGAATGACGTGGTTTATAGAATTAAGAAAGGCCATCGAGGCAAAGCGAAAGTAGTACATTTGGAAAGATTGGCCTTATACAAAGGAGAGCTAGATCCTGTTCGGGACGAACAGGCTTAAGTGGAGGGTATTGTTACGATTGCAGAAAAATCTAGACGATTACAGAAAGATCTAAACGATTACGGTCACTTCCAGGAAAATAAAATCGACAAAACACAACAGAAATTGAATGAAATGAATATTGTTGTTGTTGTCTCTTCTTAGAAATAGGGTCAACATAAACGATTTTATGAATCAAATCAACATAACGTAAAATAATCGAATATTCTAATATTTTCTGGAAAGTGATGTCGAATTATCTAGAAGTATTGCAGAAGGTATATAAGAAAATTACCTATTGTAGTTTTTAATTAGTGTTATTTTAGACCTGCGACAGTAAAGTGAAATTAAATGTAAAATTAGTTTTATTTTAAACCTGCGATAGTGAAGTTAAAATTATGAAAGTGATCTTTAAATTAGTTTTTGTGTAAAGTTATAAGTGTAATAAAGTTATAAGTGTTATTGAGTAGAAATATTTTGTGTATTATTTTGAACCTGGTGTACTGGAAATTTCTACAATCAACCGTTGGAGTTTCTGAAGTTGTTGAGTGAATATTCTAGTTAGGAATATTGTTTGCTGTATTGTTTTCCTATTGTTGTGGAACAATTAAGTTGTTGAATACTTAATAAAACCTGGAGTTTGTGCTTACTAATCAGTGATCGAACTCAGGAAGAGATTGGGGATTGCGTTTATCGAATTGTGAGTTAGGCCAATTCGAAGGAAGGTTGGAAAAACGTAACAATATATAAATTTTTTTTTTTTTGTTTTTCCGTCTTCGCTTATCATTCATAGTCGTTTGGCACCAAAATTTTTCCGAAATTCCGAGATGAAGCCCATTGCAATAGGTAGATTTTTATATGAAATCTACCTAAAAAATTTGGAAAAAATGATGAGACATGTGTGAAAAATTACCATTTTCAGTGGAATGCTCCTGCAAATCAAGACGGATAGAAAACGTTTACGTAAATTCTCATACGATATTGAATTGGACTATCCTTTTATAAAAAAATAAAAATATAACGACGCAAAAGTTTATTGCATTACCAGTCGGAGTGAATTTGCAAATTAACAGTGAACATTATGATATTAAAAGACATATAGATACAGATAAACATAAAAAAGCGTTGCTATAAGCCGCCAGCTCCAGTAGCTTAAACAAGTTTTGTTGTTATTTTGTTGCAATTTGCGCTGATAACACGAACACCAATTTTAGTGGTGTCACGTCAAGGGGTGAAAATTTAAAAACAAGCTAAAGTCGAATTTGAACCAGAGTGTATTGGGTATTGGGTTCGCAGCCCATATTCTAAATAATGCAATAAGAAATGCTGCTGATTTAAATGGCAGGGTTAAAAAAATTTGAATATTTTACTGTCTTTACTGAAGACGTTGAAGGAGTTCTGCGGCAAAAGTAATGTCGAGCATAACCAACTTATTGGATACAGTGAAACTCGCTGGCTGGCGGTAATGCCAGCACTAGAAAGAATTTTGTAAATGTACGAACCACTGCAAGCACATTTCCTAACGGTTGAATGTCCAATTAAAATAAAAGAATTTTTTGAAGATTTAAACAGTAAACAAATAGTAAAGGAAAGCATTAAATAGTAAATTTATGCACAATCTAGTTAGTCACTTTCTCGCAATAGAAATTCTAATTAGTTAGTATTTGGAAGAATGTTTGCATTTTGTCCCACATTTTAACGATTTGGCTCTGGTCAGTTTAGGGTAGACATAACTCTTTCTCTCTGAGACAAATAAAGGAAAACAAAGAAACAAACAAAAAAACGATTCGACATAAGAGAAGTCACGTAGGGATTGCAATCCCGTGGTGTTCTATGGATCCTGGGACTATGTGACTCATAAATTTTAAATCCCGGGATGCCCGGGATCTAAAAAATCGTATTGAAAAACCATCCTTTTTTTCTATGCTGCACGATCTGCTGTCGTTTACAAATTCACTCTCTGAACAGTTACAAAGCAAAGATATAATAATTTCTAGCACAAGCGCGTTAATTGAAACTACTTTCTTGATGCTTAAACAATGCAGAGATGATACTAAATTTGAAATTATTTTTAACAAATGAAGGGATTTTGCAGAGTTTTACGGCATTCTCTTCGATGAAACAACACCAGAAGACTAGCAGAGTAACCAATGTAGCTCAAAAGCATTTTATTTTTATTTCTAAGTCGATGCATTTAAATGCTTTTAAATATATGTGTGTATAAAAATGTGTATGTTATGTTTTACGAAAAAAATCTTTTTATGGCATTTAAATTCTCGCCCCCCCCCAAGATTTTGGTGAAATGACGTCACTGTGTACCCACGTTACAACCCTGATTTAAATTATTATAACTCATGAAAAAATTATTATAACTCATTCTTACTCATGAAAAATTTAAAATTAAGATTTTTTTGATGTAAATTTTATTACGAAAATGAAATAAGGAACGAAAAAACCATTACCAAAATTTTGGTAACAATTCATTGCGAAAATTTTCGTAATATGTTTTCAAGAATACCATTTAAAGATTTTCGTAATACTTTGACATTAACTCGATACCGAAAATTTTCGCAATGGTTCAAGAATAGGGCCCTAGGTCACCTTATTTGACAAAGTATAATCAAATTTTTTGATAAAAAAAAACAAACATTTTCGTGTTGAATACTTGTTACGTATCTTATTTAGTTTTAGAGTTATTTTGAAGAGAAGGTACGTTTTTAAGAAATTTGAAATATACATTTTTCATTGTCATCATACTTTTTTCAAAAACCACGTATTTTCATGCAGCTAAACTTCTTGATCGCATGACTAATGCTAAAATACAGGTATCTGTAATAGTATATTACATATCTAGAGTTGTAAATAGCATTTTACATGCGAGGGAAAATCTTGCGCACGAGACGCGTAGCGTCGAGTGCAGTATCTTCACGAGCATGGAAAATGCTTTACAACTCGAGATTTGTTATATACTTTTCCTACGACTTTGTTTTAATGCCCAAACGCATATAATTACTTGAAAAAATGAACTACTAATTATAAATTAAATGCAAATAGTTTACAAATTGTGGTAGGCTTTGCATTATTCTGTGTCAAAATGAATTGAAATATTTAATTTTTAAAAATCAAATTTTTCTTAAAATAAAAATTTTTCTTTTTATTAAAAGCGTGCGGTAATATATATATGAAAATCCATTACCGCACGCTTTTTTTTACTTACCGCACGCTATTTGAAATAATCAATTTACATGATTGTTGATTGTTTCCAGATTAAAGACCGAGTTCCCCAAAGATATTTTATTTAGTATGTGTGATGAACCAATAGGTGAATGTAAAAACATTCGTTTATTGGGTGTCACAGTTTCAAATGACCTACTCTGGAACGATCATGTAATGGCGATGGCAAAAAGCGCGTCTAAAAAACTCGGCCTCCTAAATAGATCCAAAAAATTTTTCACTCCATACCAATTGCTCCATGTTTATAAGTCCTATATTCGTCCCTGTATGGAGTACTGCTGTCAAGTTTGGGGTGCTGCCTCTGTTTCCATCTTGGCCCTCTTGGACTCTGTTCAAAAGCGAGCTATACGAATTGTAGGTGATCGAACTTTGACATCAAAACTTGATTCCCTACAACATCGTCGCACTGTTGCTGACCTCGTTGTTTTTTACAAATATCGTCATCAGCAGTGCTCAGATGAAATCAGCGGCATCATGCCTCAAACTTATTTTTACCCCCGTTCCACTCGGCAATCGGCTGCCGCAACCAGTGAAACGGTAAAGATCCCGCGCTGTCATACTGGCAGATCGCAGAGAGACTTCTTTGTCCGAACTGCGTACAAATGGAATAGTTTGCCGGAACACTTAGTCTCAGGTGGCTTCAACCCACAGATGTTTAAAAAAAGCGTTAATCTACACCTCAGAACGCCAGTTGTTGTGGGACCCAGGTCTAGACCTAGGTCTTAAAAGGTATTTATGTGTTGTTGTGACACATATTCTAAACCCTATTACACAACACATTTTATTAAAAAAAAAAAAAAAAAAAAAACATGTCATGGATAGTGCGATGTTATTTATAATTTACTGTGATAGGAGTAGGAAAAAGTATAACGAAGAATATGGATTTTGTTGGGAATAGCTGAGATTTTAACGCTGATTTTTTTTTAATTCGAGTTGCTCACCGTTTTTGCATCGTAGCTCGCTTAGTTTTAATGGCAACGAATTAAACTAGTACTTATTTTAAAAGTATTGCTAAGCATTATAAAAATATTTTAGAAGTTTTCTAAAAACATGCAACGCTTTCCATGTTTTAACGTTGAATACTTCAAACCAAGTTGTTAAAATAGTATATTTTTCAACGATGCCGAAAACAACATATTTTGAAGCGAGAGGACAGTTTATCAGCCAAGGCGAAAGCCGAGGTTGATAATGGTCGCGAGATTCAAAATATGATATTCGGCGAGTAGAAAACTACTTTTTCTACTACTTTTTTAAAAATTATTGTTAATTATTAAGCATTTTTATTTATAATTACATACAATTCAAATTTTAAAACATATAAACATCCAAACAAAATCTTTAAATTTATATTTATATTTCTGCTACTAAAATATAGATGACTCAATATGAATTATCCAATTTCTATGTCATAAAAAACCGTCTTTAGTTACAAGCTTGATTGGCTTTGAATACAAAAAAGTCGTCAACTTTATACATATACATATTTTCATTCTATTTACACTACAAAATTCTATATTTTTATTCTATTTGGTCTATAAAGTCCCTAAACTCATTAAATAACACATCTTTAAAGGTTTACTGTTTTTTGCATTTCGCGTCTAGTAGGCTTATAACTAAAAATGGTTTTGTAATAAACAAAATCAAGTTTAAAATTTTTATTATGATTTCTAAAATAAAAACAACAGTTTTGATTTAGTTTTTGTATGCGGATGACAACACGTAAATTCCTGATATATTTTAAAACAACGTAAAATATTTTATGTAAATAAATATTTTTGTTCGTTTTTCTTAAATAAATAGGTGAAAGAATTTTTTTTTAAATATCTTAACACCAATTGTTTGTTACCATACTATTTTAAAAGAATATTATAAATCTTATATAGTTAACTATTATTATTTTTACATTTTTAATGTAAACTGTCCGTAAATAATTTTAAAATTAATTAACGTCATCTTCCCAAGAGAGACAAATTAACACTAACAAAATTATTTCATTCAATCAATTGATTTTCTTGTGTTCTAGCATGATTTATTCTTGTTAAGAAATTCAAAAATAGATTGCTTTTAAAAAATTGCTTTCGTCACTAGGTACGAAAGTAATTTGTATAGGTTTTTTTATCACTGGTGACGAAAAAGAAATTTTCGATGCAATGAACCAACATCGAAAGTAGATTTTTTAAGTTGGGTAGTAGAAAAAAATATAATTCTCTTCAATGAGCTAAACGAAGGAAGTGTTTTGGACTTACAAAACTCATACCAAAACCAATCTCTTTTTCATTTTAAACTTCATTTTTGTTGGTTTCAACTGTTTTGATAGAACGCTAAGTTTTTGAGTTATCTGTGAAAAACCGTCAAAAAACATGCTTTATTTGAACAAAAAATGCAAGTTTTCAATTGAGAATAACTCAAAAAACATCGATCTATGGGAAAAACGTTTTAGAATATTTTCACTTAAAATGTGTCTCTATATCGATTTTCGGAGTTAGTTTGAGTGAAAAAAATTCCACCCCCGAGAAGGGATGTCATATACCCCCAGGGTAAAAGCGTAAATCAGACCCGAAAATGTTTGGTTACTGCACTATTTTGCAAACTGTAAAAAATAGATATTAGGTAGAAATTCACCAAAATAGGACGCACAGAAATTGAAATGCGACCTCTTTGATAGAATGTCAATAATTTAACTTGAATTTTTTCTTAAATAAGAGATTTGGACTTAATTTAGGGTATCGTCGGCTTAAAATTAAGTAAATTACTTCGGTGTGAAAGACCTACGTATTACAATCTCGAACAAAAAGCGAAAATCTTACCCTATCTTACTTATTTTGGCATTTCTCGACGTTTTAGGTCACAACGATTCTAAAAAAGCAAAAAAAGTCCGTTTGTCTGTCCGGACGTCACGGCCTACGAAAACAAGAAAATTACTGGAGCGATTTTTCTACAAATAGTTTCTGTTAATGGCAAGAAGGACGATCTGAAGTGTATAAAAAATAGCAAATTTTCATATTTTTTTGCTTAAAAATCGTTTACTTTCAGTGATAATGAGTAGTAACTTGGAATCTGGAGAAATTTTTATGATCGCCATCTGTATGTGAGACCTTGATTTTTGTGTTATATGTATGTAAAAAAAATCTTTAAGTATGTCAAAAAAATAATTTTTATGTACATATTTGGTTTCTTAATTTATTTGAGAAACATGTTATGCGAAACATTTTCGACTAGAAAGTTATAAAACATAAAAGTAAGATCACATTAAATGTAATTGAACATTGAATTGGGCATGGAATATGGTTTTATCCAGTTTCAACTCCTCCCAACTTATACGAACAGTTGAAAAATATCAAGTTGTTGCAGATTGAATGTCGTTTTTTAACAAAAATTATTAGATAGACGTTTCTTAAGTAATTTTTTGTGTGATTCCATGACTTCTGAATAACAGGATCAGTTGGAAAATAAGTTTGAATTTTTCATTAGTTATATTTTTGCAATATTTTTTGGAATTGAGAAAAGTTTCAATTTTTGATTTTTTAATAATTTTTTGTAATGTTTTTGGAATTTTGAAAAAAGTTTGAATTTTCGATTTTGTAATAATTTTAATTTTCTCTTGAGTAATTTTTGGAATTTTGAAGAAAGTTGGAATTTTTGATGTTATTATTTTTTTTGGTATCTTGGAAAAATTTTAGTTTTTGATTTTGTTATACTTTTTTGAAATCAATTCAATCACACCCCTTTCTTTGAAGAAATTAAATTAATTATTTGTATGGCATGAAATGTAATTGAACATGAAATTGGTAGATATTGGGTTGTTTGTTTTCAGCGCCGGCGCTAGCGATTTTGGCGCCTGGTGCAGTTTTCAAAAATTGCCGCCCTAAAAAAATCTATTTGTCGTAAATAATCCGTTTCCACATCACCCAAAAGGTAGGATATGCAGTTTTTAACGAGGTATCCCACGTAGGTATAGTCCTCAAAAATAAATATGAAAAAAATAAATAAAAGATTAAATATTGTTATCGTTCTAATCCAGCGTACGAATTTCAATAACAAAAAATTAATATTAAAAATATATTTAAAAAATAAATAAAGATTTAATATTGCTATCGTGCTTAATATAGCGTACGAATTTCAATAACAAAAATTAAAAAAAATTGGATAAATAACACTAAAATTCAAGCCGGTATTTTTAAATTGTAAAATATATTAGTTAATTAAATTTTATTTTACGCGCTTTGATTCTTGCAAAGTCGTCTATCAAATCATTATAATCCAAGTTGCTCAGAAATTTAGCCACAGAAATATTATGCAAAAATTTGAAAATATTATTGTGTTCCGAAATATGATCAAACCGTTCGCTAACAGATTGAATCGCCTGATCAAGGATTTGAAAATAAAATTTAACTTCAAATTTTTGTTCAGGGTTTGATATAATTTCGTCTCTACCTTCGTACGAAAAAAGTTGAGGTTTTCGACTAGGGCACCTTGGAGCATCCGGGAAATTTGGTGGAACATCTAATTTTAAAGCTATTTCTTTAGCTTAAAGATAAACCCCAGAAATTTTTCCTCATTTCGTAAGTTCGTCAAAAACTCTTTTGTGCCCTCTAACAAATGTACTGCGGTCGTTAAACAAATAGCAGGACTTTGTAAATATTTGCTAAATATATTAATTTTATCAAGAATATTATATCAAATAATTATTGAACAAATAAATTCAAATTGAATAATTTTTAGAGATAAACTATTCGCGTTATTTCTTGTTATTCCGTCCTTATCCTTGTCACTTCCTATTTGAACTAAAGCGTCATAAATATTACCTAAACTACACATTAAGGGTTTTAAAGCTTCTATGCGGCTTTCCCATCTTATCGTACAGAGTGGCTTGAGAGTTAATGTTTTCACATTCTGTTTCAAAATGTCACATCTTGAAACAGAACTAGAAAAAAAACATATAAACATTGGACAGTATCAAAAAAATTTACAGCTTGAAGTGAACATTGAACTGAATCCAGAAGGACTAGGTTAGCTGAATGTGATGCGCATGGCACAAAATGCTCAGGGTTCTATTTGTTTAATTTGAGCTTGCATTCCAATGTTTTTTCCCTTCACATTTGAGCCAATATTTTGCACCTTTTATCATATCATTGATTTTATTTTGAATAACTTTAGACACGATTGAAATTAGTTCATTCTGAATGCTTTTATACAAATATTTGTTTTGCGTCTCATTATTAGTTATCCGTCGTAGGTGTTCTGAAAGAACATTGTCAAATTCAGCAATTGCTTCTACTAATTTGAGAAAATTACCATTATTTTTATCGTATAACCTGTCTGACTCACCCCTGAATGCCAAAGATTGCATTGAAAGAAATTTTACAAAAAAAATTTAAGAATTTTTACACAGTGAAAAAAATATTTTCGGTAATAAATTTCGATAATTAAAATATTTATTTTTATTATAAATATATTGGGAATGGAGCCTATTTAAAAACAAATTAATTATTTTAAATTAAAATGTATATTTTACGTTTCGGCAAACATCCTTTGCCATTTTCAAAAAAAAAATTTTTACAAAATTTTTTAAAAATTAACAAACAACATCAACAACATTCGTTGAAGAAAAAATTATATATAACTTATTATTATATAATGTATAGATAATTTTTTCTGTATAGATAATTTTTTCTAACGTAAAATATACATTTTAATTTAAAATAATTAATTTGTTTTTAAATAGGCTCTATTCCCAATATATTTAAAATAAAACTGATATAAAAGCCTACAATATACTATTAAAATATTTATTTCATTATTTTAAATTTATTTTTATTAATTGGGTTTTGGCGCCCTCCAATTTTAGCGCCCCGCCAAACTGTTCGTACTGTTCCATGGAAGCGCCGGCCCTGTTTGTTTTCGAAAAGTTGAAATTGCTAAACGCTAAATGGAGATGTTTTTGAGTAGTTTGTTGAGGGTATCATTTTTTCACTAAATTATGTTCACTAATTTATCATCTGTTATAATTTTCTGGCAACGTATTGGTGTTTCGTGTTAGTTTTGTAATAAGTTTTTAAACAGAGATAAAATTTAAATTAAATCAATAATTTGTGTTAATAAATTATTGTTAAAATAATTCTACAAAAACAATCTTTAATACATTCATCTACGGGTACAAAAAATATATCAAAATAAATATATAAAAGAGATAAAATACTTGTACTTTTACAAAGAATTGTATGTTTAATATACATCGTTGCTCAAAACTAAAAACAATGTCCTCATAAAACATTTACTGGCTGCTTATCCTTCCTGTTTTAAGCTTTTATCACCATCCTCATTTTTTATCTCGCCCCCACAAAACTGAATATTAATAGCTGTAAAAATTAAATCCCTTTATCGTTTGTATTATTCAAAAATTTAAGAATTTTAATTTATTTTCAAAATAAAAACCAGAATAAATTAAGTAAATATTTAGTAAGGAGGCGCGCAATAGTGAGTAATGCAACTTCAAATTGATTGTAAATTACAATGTAGTTATAACGTATCGTTTTAACTACATATTTTAGTTTATATTTTCCGTACAATATGCTTTAAAAATACGGTGATAATTTTGAGTATAATTATTCTAGTATAAAGTATTGGAAAATCAAATTATTTTTAAGATAGCTGGTTATAAATTTTTGATTTGTAATATAAGACTGTAATAGGAGCAGTTTTAAAAGAATATTTACGAACATAGTTATTATTATTATAACATAGTTTTAACAAAGTTGCACTACTAAAATCAATTCATTAAATATGATGATTAAAAATCATCTTTCCGTGAGGAAATGCTCAACAAACATATACCATCCCCAATGAAACTGAGATCTCTCCATTAATGTCAATTATAATTAAATCATATAAATTTAATCAGCAAAATAAAAAAATGTATATTTTTTCTGTGACGGGAAAAAAGTTTAACATTTTACTTCTGCTGACAGGTGCAAAAATGTTACTTTTCATAAAATACTTTTTTCCCTGGGAAAAAAGTAAGTACTTTTTTCCCGGACAGATAAAAATATATATATAAATACATATATACACATAAATGATGAATATTATGAATATTTATGAACATTTATGACTATTTTAATGTTATGAAAAGTTATACCGTTTTCTTCTTGATATTAATAACTGGTTTTGACAAATAAAATGAAACTTAATTTTAAGTTTTTATTCAAGAAAAATTCGTATGGTGTGGTGAATATACATATTGTAATATTTGTTTAATATTATTTTTTCAATAATTATATCAATATTTATCCAGTCACAGAAAAAAATAGTGTATTATACACGGGAAAAATTGTAGATTTTAGCTCTCGGTTTTTTGTCTCCCTCCGCTTCGCGTCGGGAGACAACACAACCTCGAGCTAAAATCTACTACTTTTTTCCCTTGTATAATAAATAACTATTTTTACGATAATTTGTTTCATCATGCAAGCAACTGGTACTTTATATAATAAATAAATTAGTATTATCGTTGTAGTAGAAGCTTTTGTTGTTTTAAAAACTTAAGCAGAAATAAATTTATTATATCATTTTTATTAGAAATACTTTATGTGTTGCATAATTTCAAAATCACATTCAAGGTCCTTGCACTACTCATTTCATTGAACTCTAAAAAAATTGCGATCGTGATATTTAGTTTTTTTGTGTGTACATATTTATTTATTTAACTTTTGGTTAGCACATTTAATCTTTGTTGAAATAGAAATAAAATAAGTGTAGAATTTTTTATTTTAGAATGCGATTGATTTGTATGAAATGTCGAAATGATTTAGAATGTGGGGTAATTTAAGTATGAATCATTAAAGTTGATGAACATGTGGTGAATGATAAATATATAGTTGATAATGAAAGTGTTTGCAGGAGAAGAAAATTTCTTTGAGGAGTTTATATGGTCTTCAATTTCCTTCCACACATTTGTGGTTAAACATTTCGTGTTTGTCCGTAACTTCGAGCATTATAAAAGAAAAATGTAATGTGAAAAACTCGTTTTACTCTCACCAATAGGGTTCGTTATAAAAAACGGAACCCTAAAAATGAAAATAGTTCACAAGAAAATTCATAAGAAATGTTGAAATTTTTAGTCCAAAACCTTTTTTTGTAATTTACGAAGGCGCCGCTTTTGATTATTTTCTAAAATTGTGTATATACGGAACTCTCGGCGAGAGTTTTTTTTAAGAAGTTTTGTTGTTGTTAGGGTTAACATACATACACTTTTTTCAATTTTAAATTTGAGTACAACTACAATATTAATATTTTCGACGCTGTTTTCTGGAGTAAAGAGTAAAGTTGTTGATATTGTTTTCTTAGATTCTAAACATTTTCAATTTCTCTCTCTCTCTGGCGTTTACATCCCATGAAGGGATTTTGCCGTCTGTGCCACCAGCTTCCAATCATCTCGTTCCATGACCAGTTGACCCCAGTTTCGACATCCTATATCACGAAGGTCTTGGATGATGTCATCACGCCAGCGTTGTCTAGGTCTTCCTCTTCGACGAACACCAGCTGGTTGTTGTTGGGACGCTTTTTTTATCATTCTTTCCAATGGAGCCCTTTCTACATGACCAAACCATCTAATCCGGTTGGATTTAATGAATCCGATTACATCGCAGCCTCCAAGAAGCTGTCTGATTTCATGATTCATTCGGATTCTATACTGATTTTCAGCAACTTTACATGGACCATAAATTGTTCGTATGACTTTCCTCTCGAATGTTGATAGAATTCTACAATCGGAGGAAGTCAGTGTCCAGCTTTCACTTCCAAATGTAAGCACAGGTCGTATCAATGCTTTGTAAAGTGTGAGTTTACACGACCGCGAAAGATGTTTTGATCGCAGAAGTTTTGAGTATGCGTAGAAAACTCTGTATGCGGCAGAGACATGGGCTTTGATATCTGCCTATCAATTCTTCAATTTAAAATATTTTCGGTATTTTGGCACTAACTGATCGTACGATAACCTATGTCAATCACATACATAAATTCCTGCATACTTAACCTAAACTACATCGTCAAACGCAAATCAATGCCAAGCTAGAGATACAAAAAAAATAAAAATCTAATCATTACAAAACAAAAACTTGTTTGCAACAAAAATCCCCCAAAAGCACTTTGAAAAAGTTTCCGTTGTTGTTTTCTTAAATTTTGATTTTATTTAAGTTTTTCTCTTTTTTCATCATAACTCTTTTCAAATAATTCTGTACTAATCATCAATTTATTGTTTGATTTCTTATAAAATGTAGGACAAGGAAAATTTAAGGTTTGAAGAATTTTTTTTTATTTTATTGAAGCAAATATTTGAAGAAAAAATTCGACTCAAAGAAATAACATAGAAAAACTTTAACAAGGAAAACAAATAGAAATTACTTTGAAGTTGTATTTTTATTGGATTTAGTTTTTTTACAGGAAAAATAGGTAGAAAAGTTATCTTTAGGCTATTTGATTTAACGAGCTGAACCAACCAATCGTAAGGTATCAAGAGATTTATAGAAAACGTTTTGTATTTCTTTTTAATAGACATACATTTTACTTTTAAACTTACCTTTGTTTCTTAAACCATCAAATATCTTTGCATGTGAAATATTCATAATTATAAATCGTATTCCATGTGAAATGCAATCCATCTAAATCAACATCTTCAAATTCTAAGTCATCAACATCTATCACAAATAGATAGAGACTAATTTATATATCTTTTCGTTGGTTGAATGCTTTTTTGTGATTCATTTTTTCTGGTTATTTTGCAACATCAAAATATCCTGTTTCTATTTGGTAATCTTAAAAAAAATTAAAAAAGTTCTTCATTTTCTAATATTCATTGTATTCATTAATTTAACTACAAAGTTCTATTCGTTTGAGTTATTATTTTTTGTTTGCTTTTGTTTCGCTATTATTTTGCGCATTTATAATTTTGTGCAAATTCATAACATTAGAAATGCATGTGTGAATGGTTTTACGATGTTGAGGATGAAATGATGTATTAATTTATGTATCGATGAAATCTGGAATATATTCAGATTTGATATCGTTAGTCATTCAGTCTGTTGGAAGTTCGTCGATTGTAGAGCAATTCTGAAAATTATATACATATATATGCTTCAATTATCTTTCTAAATAATCTGTTGCTATAGCTATAGACTATCTATTGCTATAGCTATTACTATATCTATTGCTTATCTATTGCTATAGCTATTCAAACAACTACTTTAAAAGAATGTGAAATAGTTTTGGAGAGTGATTTATCAATATTGGCCAATTACTTTCGTAACTGGAGACTAACACCTAGTCCTTTAAATCGGAAGTATGTGCCTTTCATTTGAACAACAAAGAAGCTCATAAAGAATTAAAAGTCAAGTTTGATGGGATTTTTTTTTTCCTTTATCTCCATTTAGGAGCATAGGGCGTCTACTAGACTGGACCATCTGACTCTGTTCGGGGCAATCGCTTTCAGTTCACCCCATGTCTTGCCGATTTGTTTTGCTTCAGCTAGCATCGTTTTCTTCCACGTCATGGGTGGTCTTCCAACTCTCCTTTTTCCTTGTGGATTCCACTCTAGGGACATCCTTGTTATATCTTTAGCTGATTTCCTCAGTGTATGTCCTATCAATCTCCATTTCCTTTGTTTTATCTCGGACTCAATATCTAACTGCTCTGTCTGCCGTAGAAGTTCCTGGTTACTGATGGTGTTCGGCCAGAAGCATTTGATCAGTCTTCTCAGGCATTTGTTCACAAACACCTGTAGTTTGTGACCTGTGATTTGTGATCTTCTTTGTGTGTTTCCACGTTTCACACCCATACAGCAGTACTGACTTGACACATGCATTGAACATTCGTAGCTTTGTCTTTCTTGACAGGACGGATGCATTCCAGATCTTGTGAAGCATATTGAACGTATTTCTGGCTTTGTTAATACGCTGACTGATATCTTCTTCAGTCCCGCCTGTTTTTGCTACAGTACAACCAAGGTACACAAATTTGTCGACTTCATCCACTTGTGTATTGTTGATGGTAATTGGTGTTATCGTTTTGGTGTTCAATCTCATAGACTTTGTTTTCCTGATATTAATGTTGAGACCGACTTCATGTGCAAGGGCTGATAGCTTCTGTATTTTCTGCTGCATGTCCGTATGTATGTGTGTAAGTAGACAGATGTCATCTGCGTAGTCCAGATCATTGAGCCGGCTTGTTGTGTTCCATTGGATTCCATTTGGACTTGCATCATCGAGCTTTCTCATGATACTATCTAGTACTATCAGGAATAGTGGCGGGGATAGTACACAGCCTTGTCTCACTCCTCGGTGGTTGTAGTATTTATCACTTTGTTGTCCTTTGTATTGTATTCTGTTTCCAGCATCCCGATACATTTCTTTGATTAGATCAACTATTTTCTTCGGGACGCCCATTTCACAAAGTGTCTTCCATATCGCGCTTCTGTTAATTGAGTCGAAGGCGCGTTCGAAGTCCACGAAGAGGAGATACAATGGTGAATTCCATTCGTTTGATTGCTCTATGATGATACGGATAGTGTTGATATGATCGGTACAGCTTGATGGGATTTTAGTTCGTTTTAATTCTACTCCTCAATACCTAGGAGTCACACTTGACAGAACATTGTCTTTTAAGGCGCATTTAGAAAAACTGGCTAAAAAATTATGTTCCAGAGTGAATATCATTAGAAAAATTGCCGGAACTAATTGGTTGTGCTTCTCGGAATTATTCTCGGAAACTATTGGGTCTACAGAGACAGTTCTAGTGTCATATTGTAGCAAATTTAGTTTACTTTAAAAACGTCCCAAAAAAGTGTAAAGAAAAAACTAGTCCTTTAGGGTTATAATCGACAAAATTTGAAAAAATAACGATTTTTTCGCGGTTTTTTTGATTTTTGACGAAGTTGCGTCCGGCGCTCAAGGTCACAAACTTGGATTATTCATTAGGCCAACATCATAAACAAGTGTGCAAAAAATCAGAACTACCGGATTTGACGCATACTACCCCATACTCTCAAGCGACAAAGTTACTGGACTATAAGTTAAAGTAGAAAATTATACATGAAAGTTAAACCGACTTATTTTCATTGGTGGTGATTTTAAGTGTTAATAACAACTACACATTTGGAAGTTGAAGCTTTTAGCCTGAATCGTAAATATTTTAAATTCCTAAATAAGTATATGCCAATATTCTTGAAATTAACTACAAAAAATCTCTCTATCCAAAAAAATATCTATCTCAAAATGTTTTACATGTCCAGAAGTGAAGATTGTTATTGTAATTCAATATCAATCAATAATTTAGCATTTATTTTGGTACTGCTATTATGGTTGGTCCAAAGCATTTATGTGTAACTACATATTCAGAAAATTGGGATGAAGCGAAGAAAACGTTTAATTGTAATTCAAAACAACCTTGAAAAAAAAAGTTTTTATCAATAAATAAAATAAATTATTTGTTTTATTTATTGATAATAAATTTTATTTTCAAGCTTATTTAATTGCAATAAAACGTTTTCTTCACTTCATCCCAATTTTTTGAATATGTACTTACACATAAATACTTTGGAGTCGACGATAAATCGATATTTTTTTAAATCAGTAAATCAATTTTGATATCAATTTTTTGAAAATGTAGTTACTTTACGAGTATTCTTTGGAGCCGACGATATATTGAAAAAAAATATCTCGACATTACCGGTTACTCAAATTCAGTAGGTACTCAAATTTACAATTACTTCGGTCTTAAGGACCTAAGTATTACATTCATGTGCCAAAAGTGAAATGCTTACCCCCAATTTTTTGGGCATTTCTCGACGTTTTAGGACCTACTGATTCTAAAAAAGCAAAAAAAATGTATCTCTGTCTGCCGGCCGGCCGCCGTCATTACCTACGCTGCAGGGAAAACCGCTGGAGGGATTTCAAATATTTTTTTCTAAAAATAGGTATACTCAAGGGACAGGTCCGAAAGGACACTGTGTTCGATAACTGTACCGAAAGCATTTCAAAAAAATCATTAAGTGTGTCAAAAACAGCAAATTTTCTTATTTTTGGCTTAAAAAACGTTCATTTTAAGTGATTACGAGTAGGAACATTGAATTTGGAGAAATCTTGAAGGAAGGGATTGGTATTTGAGATCAAAATCTAGATCATTGCATTATAAGTTTGTCAAAAAAATGTTGTCAAGTTTGTCAAAAGAAAGATTTTTATTTATTTTTTTACCAAATTTTTTGGGAAAAAAAATTAAATTAATTGTTTGTTTGAAATGAAATTTTATTATTATTATTGAGAATTATGGCATTATAAGTTTTTCAAAAAAATGTTGTCAAGTGTGTCAAAAGAAAGATTTTTATTTAGTTTTTACCCAATTTTTTGAAAAAAAAATAAAATTAATTATTTGTTTGAAATGAAATTTTATGATTATTATTGAGAATTATGGTATTATAAGTTTGTCAAAAAAATGTTGTCAAGTGTGTCAAAAGAAAGATTTTTATTTACTTTTTTACCCAATTGTTTGGAAAAAATAAAATTAATAATTTGTATGACATGAAATTTTATTATTATAGAGAATTTGGCATTATAAGTTTGTCAAAAAAATAATGTCAAGTGTGTCAAAAAATGATTTCATTTATTTTTTTAGCCAATTTTTTGGAAAAGAAAAATGTAACTGTTTTTCTGACGTAAATGTAACTAAAAATGAAATTGGACATGGAAATTTTTGAATTTGTTATAGTTTTTGAAATATTTTTGGAATTTTGAAAAAGGTTTGTATATTTGATTTTGTAATAATTTTTGCAATATTTTTAGAATTTTGGAAAAAGTTTCAATTTAAGATTGTGTAAGATTTTTTGGAATATTTTTAGAATTTTGAAAAATTTAAAATTTTTGATTTTATTATAATTTTTGGAATTTTGAAAAAAGGTTCAATTTTTGATTTTGTAATGATTTTTGCAATGTTTTTAGAATTTTGGAAATGTTTGAATTGTTAAGAATTTTTGGAATATTATTGGAATTTAGAAAAAGTTTAAATATTTAATTTAATTCTAATTTTTGGAATATTTTTTGGATTTTGAAAAAAGTTTGATATTATTTAATTTAACAATATTTTTGGAATTTTGAAAGAAATATGAATTTGTGATTTTGTAATTTTTTCTCGAAACGCTAAATGGAGAGGTTTTTGAGTAGTTTGCTGAGTGTATCATATTTTCACTAAATTATGTTAATTTATGATCTGTTATAATTTTCCGGCAATGTATAATGATGTTTCGTGTTAGTTTTGTAATAAATTTCTAAACAGAGATAAAAAATACTTGTACTTTAACAAAGAGTTATGTTTGATATACATGCCTGCTGCCCAAAACTAAAAACCTCATAAAAGTTTTTTGCCGAAAACTATATCAAAATCCTTAACCCAGACCGAAGTCTTGATATCTCAGAACTATGAGATTTCCGCACCTCCATATTTTTTGATTTTAGGTTTAAGTGAAAATTATAAGGTCAATTGAAAATATTTTATATACAAACACTTTGGGAGATAACATATTTCGTCCTCCGTTGTTGACACAGATTGAGAGAAAAACATGCACATATCTGCCCTAGAGCTAATGAAATGAACGTTATTATAGAACTTTTTTATGTTTTGGTCTCTTGGAGGGTTGAAAACTACATAGTGATCATATCATATTATGATCTCTCATTTACTTAATTCTTAAGAGTATAATGATATATTTATAGTTTTTTCACTTATAGTAATAAATAAATGCAATGTCAAGAACCAACAATTTTATTGTTTTCACAACTAACAATATGTAATATAATTTTTGCCTAAATAATATTTGTGGGTGGGGGAGTGTTTAATGTATGGGGGTGTGGTGATGCGATTGCCGAAAAGATTGATTGTTAGAATTTAATTTTATTTGACTGTCATTTTATGCTTTTAAATTTTGATTTCATATCTTAAAGTAGTTATTAAGAATATGAAAGAATTTAATTTTTTTGTTTGTTTAATTTTTGCAATAGATTTTGTGTTTATAGGAATGATTCCTTTTATCTAGTTAAACTGAATTTTATGGTCTTTGAACTTGAAAAAGCATAACAGAAACACATACATTTCTCGATTTATTATATTTTTTTACTGTGGTTTGATGTTGCTAGGAAACAAATCTGATTGACTAATTTATTTTGAAATAAATCAAAGAAATGTTTGTTCATGGTTTTTGAACGAATCTTGATTGAGGTAAAGTAAAAAAGAATTGCATAATGTTCTAAAAGAAGTTTGCTACTCTCTACATGAACTCTTGTTATAACGTGCAATAAAAAGTAATTAATGAATTTATTTTAAATAGACTCACTGGTAGAAATTATTTAACAGGTTATTTTTGAAGTTGCTTGTTGTAATGTTTGTTGAACTTCTAAATAAAGTTATGGTTGATCAGAAATAAAATTTTCGTGTTAACTATAAATATATGTATGTAGTATATTCTTTTTTAATAAGTTTTTGTGGTCGTCTTATGATTTAGTTAAAGTTCTATACTAGTCGAAGACTACTTTAAATGTATATCTTCCAGAATCTGTCTTTTCGACCCTTATCGTTAATTAATTATTTAATATGTATTGTTACATAGGATTCTTTGAAAGTATTAAATAAATGTTTATCACAAGCGTTTTTAATTATACTTTTTTTGAAAATCAATTAGTATCGTAATATGTAAAAATGATGAAAATTCAGATTAGTCATTTAACCAGAAACATTTTCAGGAAAACTCTCTAGTTATGACAAATATTTAATTTCAACAATGGCAGAATCATACTCTGCAACTACTTACTCTTACTTCAACTCTTTGTTGTTTTTGGTACCAGATAGTCCAGTCCACAATTATAAGATAATGGAAATTCCAAATTCTAAATAAAGCGTCCTTTACAATTGCATAAAATGTTATCATTTGACTCAGTTTAACCCCTTTCTTTTATGTTAAGTAGATAAAAATACATAATGCAATTAATTTAAGTCTACTTGTAATTTTTACTTTACAATTTTAATTATTTTTAGTCAACATATACAGCACACAATATTTTATAATATCTTCAAAGTTTCTAAATATGTAGATAAATTTGAACGGAAGTTATTTATTTATAACAACCAAATTTTTGCTTAAAAATATTAAAAATGTTATCAATTGAACGGCTGAGTAGAAAAAGGTTAATATTCCTCAACACCCAATTTTCGGAAAATTAAAAAAAACTTTTTATTTCGTTCATTTTTATTTGAATTTTAATTTTATGTAAACAAAAAATACTTATTTGTATCCAACCTTTAACCTCCTAAAATATGGTATCGTGATAATTTTTTTTTTGATATATTAGCCGTTCACTGCACAACACGATTAACTCCATAAAACAAAATGTTGAGAAAATTGAGTTTTTTTCAAAGGTCAAATAAATTTCGATATTTAGTAGTGTTAATCTTTATCATACAGGAATGTTATTATAAACATAATTTATTTAATTTTGGTTACTAAGTATATCAATTAGCTATTATAGTAGTAATTTAATTAGTATAATAGATATTATTAGTTTTTAATGTCAGGTTTTGAAAAGTCATTTTTTAATGGTCAGACAAATTTTGACTTTTAATGGTGTTTATCTTAATTATTCAGGAAAGTTGTTTTTAACATAGAAAGTTATGACTATAGCAAGTACTTTGACATTTAAATTTAAAATTTTCCAAAAAGTGGAGTTAGTCGGTTTGTGCAGTGAACGGCACATATATAAAACTTATAAAGTGCTGGAATATTATTCGTTTTCCACTCACTGTAATAATAAGATCTTAAAATAATTTTAAAACTTCATTTTATTCTTAATAAAAGGCTTTATTTAGTACAAAAGTATTTTAAAGTACTGTCTTATTTTAGTTTAAATATAATATACATTTTAAAAATAATTGAAGTTGTTACATTAAAATAATAATTGATAGGTTTCTAAAATCTTAATGTCCATCTTGCGGGATGTATTGTCTAACTTTTGATATGTCCTGAATCTTTTTGAGGTTGACTGCAACTTTGTCTTGATAGATTTTATCTTCCGGGAACAGCACTTCTTTTGTTTTATTGAGTTTAAAAATTAAACTTAGAAGACCGTCAATAAAGGTTTCAATAAAGGTTTGCCTTCACATATCCTTTTAGTTCACTTCTATATACCAAGTGTCTGTGCTGGCTTATACTGAACTTTTCACCTTTTTTTCTATATCAGTCGCTGTTTTTTTGAAATACTTATGACAACTGACAACTGCAAAAATATAAAAAAAAAAAAACAACGACAATCATTGTCGTTGGTGTCGTCGTATTACTAAAAATAGACGAAAATAAACCAAACGTTCTAGCTAGTACGACAATGAGTGGAATATTATCTTTTTTCCACTCAGCGTAAACTCATGGCAAAATTTATAAACGTAGTTTCAATGGAATATAATTCTTTATACGCTCATTAAACGAAGTCGACATTCAACTACAAAATAGCTATCTCAGTTA
>OY856186.1:198423953-198443789 GCA_963693315.1 Diogma glabrata | reverse complement strand
AATAGTAAATTCAAAGAAATAACATTTTAAAAAATTATTGTTCGTCTCTTAGATATGAAGTAATGACTGCATCTTCGCATCCGACAAATGGAAATAACATCGCAATTTAGAAAATTTTGAAAACAAATTTGGAAAGTTGTGTTAAAGAAATATATCTGGGTTGGTTAAAGGCGAATAAATGACATCTGTTTGTAAATTTAATAAATTTTTATTTAAATAAAGAGCTTTACGAATTTCAAACGATTCAAGAATATCAAGTTTAGGGCCCTTAGTTTCAACATGATGAATTTTTAGATTTTTGTTATTAAGAAAACAGCTATTATGGTTTTCGTTAATTAAATGGTTCGAAAAAGTTGAACTTGTATGTCCTAATCTTAATGCTCTTAAATGTTCTGAGCATCGCTGTTTAAAATTACGACCAGTTTGACCTATATATATAGCAGTACAATCTTCACAACTAAGTTGGTAAACCCCAGATTTCAAATTTAAATTTCGTTTAAGTTTATTGTTAACTAATAAATTATGCAAGTTGAAATTATTGTGAAATGCACAGCTTAAATTTGTATATTTAGATAATGTATTACCTAGTCTCTGACTTAAATTACCTGAATAATAAATTTTGCGCCAACGTTTAGTATCTTGTAGTGAATTTGGATAAATAAAGTTGTAAGCAATACGTTTTAATTTACGTTGAAGAATTTTGTGAACTAATTTTGATTCGAAACCGTTGTTTTTAGCAATTAATAAAATTAAATTTAGTTCTTTTTGAAAATATTGGTCAGAAAGTGGTGTTTTAACAAGTCTCTCAACGAGCGAAAAGATTGCGGAATTTTTCGCATTAAAAGAATGATTTGAAGAAGAATGTATTAAAATATCAGTACATGTAGGCTTACGATTTCATTATATCACTGGTCAGTTGTATCTTCCGTCGAACAAGCTTGTGAATATCCTCAAGGTTCTCCCTGATTCGGTTGACGTATTCTTGCGCAGACAATGATGTTGATGGTACCGCTCCAAATTTGAGGTCACCAGGAAGTCTTAAATCACTTCCAAAAATAGTTTAAGCTGGTGTCATGGTCGTGGTGTAATGAACTACTGATCTGTATGCCATCAAAAATAAAGGAATGTGTTGATCCCAGTTACGTTGGTTCTTACTGACCACTTTAGCTAGAAATTCCTCCAAAGTAGCATTGAATCTCTCAACCATCCCATCTGACTGTGGGTGTGAAGCTGTCGTCCTCGTTTTGTTAATCCCCAGCATTTGACAAATTTCCTGGAATACAGCTGACTCGAAGTTCCGTCCCTGATCGGTGTGGATCGCCATAGGAACTCCATAGCGGCTAATCCAATTATTTATCACAGCTTCAGCGATTGTGGTTGCTTCCTGGTTGGGAATCGCACACACTTCCGGCCACTTACTGAAGTAGTCCATGATCACAAGCACATATTTATTCTGATTATCAGTTGTTGGAAATGGTCCCGCTACATCCATTGCGATCCTTTCGAATGGAGCACATACATTGTATTGCTTCATTTTTCCATGACTTCTTCGTGCGGGTCCTTTCACCGCCGCACATTTATCGCATTTTTGACACCACTCCACAATTGATTGCCGAGTCCCTGACCAGCAAAACCGTTGTCGTATTTTTGCAAGAGTCTTATTGATCCCAAGGTGACCTCCACTCGTTCCTTCGTGATACTCCTTCAGTACTGCTTCTATTTTCCCTTTTGGTACCACTGTAAGGGATTGCTTTATCTTGCCATCTGAGCTTTCCCATATTCTCTTTAAGCATCCATTCTCTAACTGGAGACTGTCCCATTGCACCCAGTACGCCTTCAAAGCTGGAGTTTTATCAGAAATTTCTCCCCATACTGGTTTGCAACCCTTTTCCTTGAACTCGATGATGGGTGCAAGATCCGGATCTTCTAATTGATCTTTTCTTATGGCTTCAGCAGTCCATTCATCGTCAGGTAGCACTTGTAGTAATCGTACATCGATGATGTTCTCCTTATTTTCTTGACGACTGCAATGCTTGCATTCAACTTGACAGGGTCGTCTCGATAATGCATCAGCGTTCCCATGTGCAGTACCCTTTCGATGTTCAATGTCCAAATCGTATGCCTGCCGTTCGATCGTTCGACGGTTCGATCCAACGTGCTACTTGTCCCTCTGGATTTTTGAACTGGAGTAACCACTTTAACGCACCATGGTCAGTTCTGAGATGGAATTTCTGACCATAAAAGTATTTATGGAAATGTTTGACGGATTCCACAATAGCCAATAATTCCTTTCGAGTTACACAATAATTCCGCTCCGGCTTGGATAGCATTTTCGATAAATAAGCTATCACCTTTTCCTGACCATCTATATTCTGCGACAAGACTCCTCCTATACCTTCATTACTGGCATCAGTATCCAAAATAAACTGAGCATTTGGTATAGGATAGGACAGAATTGGAGCCGTACACAATCTCCTTCGGAGCTCCACAAATGCTTGTTCCTGAGGTTCATTCCATTCAAATGCCTTATCTTTTCTTGTTAACTCATGCAGACTTTTGGCAATGTTGGCGAATCCTGGCACAAACCGTCTGTAATATGTGCACAATCCAAGGAAGCTTCGTAGTTCATGTATGTTCTTTGGTCTTGGCCAGTTCATAACTGCTGCAATCTTGTCAGAATCTGTATGAATTCCCATTGCCGTAACCTTGTGTCCCTTGTGATATTTTATTTCTTCCTTGAAAAGTGAACACTTTTTGGGACTTAACTTTAAACCGGCTGCTTGCAACCTTTCCAGTACCTCCGCCAAGTTCCTCAAGTGGTCATCAAAGTCTTTTCCCATGACGATGATGTCATCCAAATATACAAGGCATGTTTTCCAGTGCAAGCCTTTTAGTACGCGTTCTATTAATCTCTCGAAAGTTGCGGGCGCGTTGCATAACCCAAATGGCATGACATTAAATTGCCATAGTCCATTCCCTACACTGAACGCTGTTTTCTCCCGATCTTCATCCGCAACTTCAACCTGCCAGTAACCACTCTGCAGATCCAATGTTGAAAACAATTTTGAACCCGATAATGTATCTAGTGTATCATCAATCCTAGGCAATGGGTAGCTATCCTTTTTAGTGACTGTATTTAGTTTCCTGTAATCAACACAAAATCTTAAACTCCCATCTTTCTTGCCAACTAACACCACAGGTGAGCTCCAGGGACTGTCTGAAGGCTCGATTACACCAGCTTCTTTCATATCCCTCACCATTTTATCAGCTTCCTCTCTTTTAGCTAATGGTAATCGTCTTGGTGCCTGGCGTATCGGCTTTTCTGCTCCGGTGTCAATTCGATGTTTTACCATATTGGTTCTGCCATTCCCTTCAGGTGTACTACAGAACACAGACTTGTGCCGCTCCAACAATTGACGTGCTGCTTTCTTCTGTTCTTCTGAAAGCCCTTCTGTCCATTTCTGCACAAGTTGCTCCATTTCTGCCTTTTGTTGTTTTGTGTTGACCGAGCAATTGATGTTTTTCTGCTCGCACTTTATTATTTTAGCTACCTCTTCACATTGTCCTATGATTGATCCTTTTTTCATTGTTTTCTGCGTATCTGACAGATTTGAAACTCTTACTGGTATTTTGTAATCAGCATCCGATCTAACTAAGGTTTTCCCTATAACGACTTCTTTAAAATTTTGATGTTCTTTGTTGGCTTCCACAACCCACAACCTGGGTAACCCAGAACCTCCTTCCAATTTTCCCCAAATGATTGTTTCTGATTGGGGCGGCAGCTTTTCCCTGTGATCTAATATTATTCGACGAACACAATTTGAATCTTCACCATTAAATTGGAGTGGCAACTCAACATTTCCGTACGTGAGTACTCTATTCCAGCATCAATAACGAATCCATTTGGTCTCATGAAGTCCATTCCCAGGATGACTTCATCCACAATGTCAGCTACAACCACTTCATGTTGAAAGTGAGTATTCCCGATTTCAAAGTTGACCACTTTCTTTCCTTTAATACTTGCACTTTCGCCAGTAGCTGTCTGCATCCGGTATCTCCCTGCTGGTTTTAGTTTTCCTTTCACAATATCAGTGTGGACAATTGTATTTGTTGCTCCCGTATCTAACGTAATGACACAACTTTTTCCATCAATATTAGCCCTAACAGTAAGGCTGTCACCTCCCCTAGTCAATCTCGAAACATGGATGAAGGTTATGGGGTAATCGGTTGTGGGAGCCAGCTTACGCCCCTTTAGGCTGGCTCGTTGTAGTTTAACTGATTCCGTGCTGCTCCATCGTCCTCTCTAGCTTGCTGCACCCGTTCTTCTGCTGGACGTCGCTGCATAGGCGATGCTGATCTTGCTCGTTTTCTTCTAACATCTCGGCATTCTCTCGAAATATAGCCCAACTTGCCACATAGCCAGCATCGAATTCTGTCACTTCTGACACTCTCTCGTAGTTTTGGTTTATAACCGTTGTCATCAGCCAACTCTACCCGGCGTATTTTAATCGATGGTTTTATAATTGCTTGTGCAGTTTCATTTGTCAAAGCATAAGCAATAGTTTCAGCGAATGTTGGTTTTGGCGACAACATTACAGCTTTCCTTGTCTCAGGATCACGAATACCATCAGTAAACGCCTCGATCTTCATCTTCTCCATGAAATATGGTGGTGTATTTGAGTGTGCTAAATGAACAAGCCGCTCTACAGCCGAGGAATAATCCTCTACAGATTCACCATTTCGTAGCAAGCGACCTTTTAGCTCGATCCTGTATAGCTCCTTTTTATGGTCGCTACCATATTTACGTTCCAACGCATTCATCACCTCAGCGTAACTTTTGCGATCGTTTTCTGGTACTGCCTGTAATGCTTCAGCTGCTTCACCCTTTAGCGCAACTATTAATGCAGCAAGACGATTTTCTGCGTTCCAAACATTCTGATCTGCTGCGGTTTCGAATTGGAACTTGAAGATGCCGAACGATGTTGTTCCATCGTATGATGGTGGTTTTAGTTTGATATTTGCTACTTGATGTACCACCTGGGAAATAACTTTAGTCGTTTCAACGTCCTGCAACCTCTTTTCAAAATCATCAACTTTCGTCAACACTTTATGTTCAAATTCCTGAATTTCTGTTTCAATTTTCTCGACTTTTGCATCGAATGCAGTTGACATTTGTAAAAGTTTCTCATCCAAATGCTGATGTATTCCAGTTTTCAACTCATTTATTTGCTGGTTCATCTCATCTTTATTTGCAGCAAGTGTTGCAGTAATCTCTTCTTTATTAACAGCCATGTTATTTTTGACTGTTTCCAGCTGTTGATTGATGTTACTGCTGATTTCTTCCTTAGTAGCAGCCATTTGTTGATTGGTGTTACAACTAATTTCTTCTTTAGTAGTAGCCATTTGTTGATTGATGTTGCTGCTTTGTTGATCAAATTTTTGATTCATATTCAAATTCATCTGTTGCATCATAGCCATTAACTGCGTAAAATCACAATTTGCAGGTGGCAATAAGGTTGTTGTTTCCGCAACAGAACTTTTCTCTTCATCAACTGCTACTGAATCAGCATTTGTACTAATCACTCCAAACTGGTAACTTTCCACAACTACTCCACTAGCTTCTATAGCTTCTCGAAGCCGTATCGTCAATTCAGTTTTGTTACTGGTTGTTGCCAATCCACGTTGTTCTAGTTCTTTCTTTAACTCAAGAACCTTCAAATCACTTAATAAAACCATTATTAACAGCTAACTAATCCGCCGATGTCACCAATGTTACGTTTTTCCAACCTTACTTCGAACTGGCCTAACTCACAATTCGATAAACGTAATTCCCAATCTCTTTCTGAGTTCGATCACTGATTAGTTAGCACAAACACCAGGTTTTATTAAGTATTCAACACCTTAATTGTTCCACAACAACAGGAAAACAATACAGCGAACAATATTCCTAACTAGAATATTCTTTCAACAGCTTCAGAAACTCCAACGGTTTATTGTAGAAATTTCCAGTAACTCAACGTTCAAAATAATACACAAATTATTTCTATTCAATAACACTAATAACTTTATTCACTAATTTAAAGATCACTTTTATAATTTTAACTTCACAATCGCAGGTTTAAAATAAACTAATAATCAAAACTACAAGAAGCAATTTCCTTATATACATTCTGCTTAATCTCTAGAAATTACTAGGTCACTTTTTAGAAACCTTGAGAAAATATTAGAATATTCGATTATTTTACGTTACGTTGATTTGATTCATAAAACAAATAGACCTTAATTCTAAGAATATGTACAACAACAACAATGTTCATTTCATTAATCTGTTGTAGTATTTTGTTGATTTGATTTTCCTAGAAGTGACCGTAATCGTCTAGATTTTTCTGTAATCGACTAGATTTTTCTGTAATCGTAACAATAGCTTATGTATAATCAAACATAATCAGCAATTATGATAAACAAACTAATTCAAAATGTGGCCATTAACCGGCAACACCTTTGCAATAGTAATTTGCAAACAGTTACAATGCATTAATACCAATGAATTTATAATATCTGCCCGCCCTCAGGAACATATGTAAAATTTAAAATTTTGGATCTATGGGTGTGACAAAGCCGCGTACTGTAGTACCTGCTATCGGCAAATCAGTTAACGTGAGATATCGCATACTACTGACAATAACAGTAAGAGATCACTTATATTAAGGGGATAAGTGATATTTTAGGGGTACTGGCGGATGTACTTTTTTCAATCAACGATAGTACCCTTAGTTTTAGTTTTGGAATATTCTTTGACGATAACGCTATATTTTTTTTAAATAAAATGTGTTAGGTAGTAGGAATTACAATGTGTGTCACAACAACACATAAAAACCTTTTAAGAAAAACATACATAACAACATGGTTTTTAAGGTGTTGATGGCCGTAATTTTTTTATTTTTTTAAAGAATGAACTTTTTGCTTGCTCGAACAAATGAGCTTCCATATAACTATTATATATGCTGGCTTGAGGAAAACAATGCGTTACATGATCTTGGTATCTAGCACTAGGATATATAGAAACCTAATTTTAGCTTTGTTCCTGCAAATTTGAAAAAAAAAGTATATTGTATTTATTTCCTCCATCCTATCATGAAATATTGCCCTATGTCGTACATTATTATGTGAAAGGATTTATTATTAAGTTTTCCATTCTTTAAGAAGAATATACAAAAAAAAATTGCGTCCATCAACGTCTTAAAAAACATTATGTTGTAGAACCTAGGTCTTAAGAGGTTTTTATGTGTTGTTGTGACACATATTATAATTCCAAATATGTTACATATTTTAAAATGCACAAACTTTATTGAACTTCGGTGAAAAGGATGATGAACAATGTCATTAAAGTTACAATTTTGAATGGAAAATTCGAAGAGGAAGCTGTAGTGTTGCCACGACAGGTAGGCCACATAGTTCAATGATCCCAACAGTTTCCAGTGCGACTTGCTTTTGCAATTACCATCAACAAAGCACACGGACAGTTACTGCAAGCATGTGGACTAGATTTGGAGAATCCGTTCTTCACACATGTACAACTGTATATGGCTGGCGCGTTAGGAAAACCTTCTGATTTATTCGTGTACGCACCAGATAGAAAAACAAAAATATAGTGTACCCACAAGTAGTCGAATAAATAAATAGAATTAAAACGACATTTTGAAATTCGTTCCATATTAAAATAAGTAAGTTGCAATAAAAATGAAACAATGTAAATTGAATGTTATCTTTACGAGTTTTCTCGAGTTTTCTTTCTTATGAGATAGCGGCAATATGCGACGGATGTTAAATAAACAAAACTTTTACGCTATTTGGTGTAAAAAATAAAATTTCGAGAGATTTTCTGGGTGGTTAAGATCAAAGTAAATATTATAATTCACTTTAATTTTGCAATTTGACAGCATTTTTCATTTTCTCTCAGAAAAACTTTTTTAGAACAGTTTTTGTGTGTTTCGTGTCGGGTACAAATACAATGCATAAGCACTGTGAACATTTGTAAAACCATTTTTGTTCTGTATAATGTTCTATATAGAGATAAAACACCTCTACTAATGTAACAAGTCATTTAAATAGTTTTATTGTTAGCTTGAAAACTTATTTAATCGCTAATTTTTTATATATCCGAACAAATCAGCTAGAGTGCTGATTATTTTTCATTCACATTTTTAAAAAGTGAAATTAAAAATTATGCTGCCATTTCTCATTACCACCTTTTGAAACCATTGCTACTACGTCAACAAAATGTCTGCGCAAAAACTTTATATATAAGCTTAGCAAAGCACGCCGGGTCCTGCTAGTAAATTAATATAAAATAAAATACATTTTTGATTTTAATTAAGACTTGGTATAATTTTATATTAATTGTATATAAATTAATATAAAATAAAATACATTTTTGATTTTAAGATTCAATAAAATGGCGGTTGAATATTTTCACAAACAAAAATTTTTAATATATTAAGAAATTTTCTAAAACATAAACTTGATTTTTATAAAGAACTGTTATATATAATATACCATAATTCTAAATAATAATTTATATGGTATCTTAATTTGTATTTAAATGATTTAAAAAGAAAATATGACATTTTATAATCATTTTGTTTATAAAAATAGCCGTTTGAAAGATCTAATAACATGTAGAAATATATTTGTAGAATTATTATGAGGTTTTTTATGACAACGTTCACAGAATCGCAATTGAGATATTCCTCTTAAAAACAAAAATAATGATAGCTAAGACCTCTTAACTCAGAATCAGCCTGTTAATTTCAAATATAGGCTTGAATCAGCTTTTAAACTTCATCAAGGTGTATGTGCATACATTCATGAAAGTGTTGCATGTAAACGCTTTTCAATTTTGAATTACATGTTGATAGCTACAACACAATAGTATTAAAGGTTCGTCTACCTGCAATTTTTTTTTCACAATAGCTTCATACGTGTCCCTAAACAAACATAATCCGAAATTTTTAGTCTTTTGACTAATGTCGACCAAATTTGAGCAAAATTTCAAAATTCACAATTTATCGTTATCGGTGAATTCAACGCCCATAACAAATCGTGGTTAAAATTTTCTAAGACAACCGATGGCGAAAATAATGGCAGGCAGAAAAATTTGTCGCATCGCACGACCTGACGCAGATTGTAAAAAACCCAACTTTCACTCCTTGTAGTGGTGGTGATAAAAGTTTTCTCTTAGATCTCTTTCACACATCTATGCCAGATATTACGAGTGTCGATGTCGATAAGGGTTATTGGAAATTTTGACCATTATCTATAAATTACATCAGTTATCATAGCTGATTAACTTAAAACTATAGTTTTAAAACCCCGTAAAATATTTCACTTTTTAAAAATGGTCACCGAATTTTTTTCTACGTTTCCCTAATACTGCTGACGATGTAAATGTTTCTGCTCAAAATATTACTGAAACCATTCAATTCAGTATTAACAAGTTAGTTCCTTTTATTTTTAAATAATGAAACCACAACAATTATATTTGTTTTCGATGGTGGTCGAATTGGCTCTTAGAAACAAACGTAGATTATTTAATATTTGGATTCATTACAAAAATCCTGGTAATCAATTACCCTTAATCTAAAAGCCAACAATATCAAACCAGATTATTGAAAACGAAAAAGCAGAGGTTGGGAGCGAAAGCGGCAGAACTTTCAAGTATGTCAATTTCTGACAATAGTTTTTACAGTGCCATTAATTTTTTCAATTCTGGTACTAAATCTTCTATCCCCCCATTTTTGATGGTGACTCAATCGTTACTGACCCTGCAAGAAAAACTATAATATTTTTGCGGATGAATGGACACAAGTCATTTATCTTCCGGACTACAAAGGGTAAAATTCATGAACGAATAAATCCTGCTCGAAGAGACGCTACCATAAATGTAAACGAGGACCTAGGAAACGTCGCTTGAGGTGACAAAAATTTGGTCATTTTTAATGCCACTGTTGTAAACCTTTTAAAACTAATCTAAATTTATTGAACTTATTAGTATAACTTAGTGATATTTCAAAATTTAATTTGGTTTAAAAATTGTGATTTCACAATGTAAAAATTTAATACAAGTCAAAATTGCATAGTTTCAATTTTTATTATATTTAAAAAATAAATATAATAAAAAGTGTGAACAAACTTAGTTTCTTGACTTGTGAATTTTTATATTGGGAAATCCTCTAAATTAGGTCAAATTATGTTTAATTGTTTTTATTAATTTTTAATTGGTTGTTTTTCTTTTGATAACGGAAATTAACGGTTTACAACATTTCCCCTACAATTAGTAATTATGAAAGAAATTTAAAAGTTAGGAGAGTAGTTTTTTAGACACAGAGTGAAGTGGTCAGTTTACAGTAAACTAGCTAGTGATTATATAAGTTAATCTTAAGTAAAGTTAAAATCAGTCAGGCAGAAAAAAGTGAGTATCAGGCAGTGATTCAGTATAAAGAAGTGAAAAAAAAAATAAGTTTTCCGAAAAGTTTCGAACGTTGTTAGTTTTAAGTTAAACTAAAAAATTAAATAAAGTTCAGTTCCAAAGGTTTTTCGATTTTACCCAATTTAAAATCATAACAATAAAAAAAATAAAGAATTTATTATCCGAATTAAATGTATACATGTGTTTTAAAAAGTGTCAATCACAGAATTAACTAACCTTAGACAAAAGGGAAAAACAATTATTAAAAAGGGTCATAACAGTTAATATATACCTATATCCTTAGCTACAAAAAGGATATAACATTTGGCGCAGCCGGTAGGATTAGAATTTATTATCCGAATTAAATGTATACATGTGTTTTAAAAAGTGTCAATCACAGAATTAACTAACCTTAGACAAAAGGGAAAAACAATTATTAAAAAGGGTCATAACAGTTAATATATACCTATATCCTTAGCTACAAAAAGGATATAACACCACCAAACCACAGCTGTGGATTGTTTCTAGATCAAGGACCTAGTTCCCCTATAATATTTCAATTAGAATGTGTGACGAGCAAATAGACGAATGTGAAAACATTCTCGACCTTCTCAATAGATGTAAAAAATATTTCACTCCGTATCAATTACTCCACATTTATAAGTCCTATATTTGTCCCTGTATAGAGTATTATTGTCAACTTTGGGGCGCTGCATATTGCTACCTTCCTGGCTCTTTTGGACTCTGTTTCAAAGCGTGCTACACAAATTGTTGGTGATCGAAATTTAACAAAATCTAGAGTCTGCAACACAATTCTACCGGCACTTCCACCAAGTAAGTATTTCAAACATCAAGTTCAAGATTGTACTTAAAAACAACTTAAATTATGTTTTTGGCGGTGTGGTAGATCAGATACGATATACCGTAATTGCGTAAATTTTCATCCAGCTTTGAATTTAAACTCCAGGCCGGGCGTACGGTACGGAAACCGTACCGCCGGTTCAAACTTCCACAGCCCCGTGGATTCAAATAAAGAACATGGCCACGCAGGTCGAATTCAACCTTTCTCAACAGGAAGAGGAATAGACACAGGCTTAGACAAATCATTACATTTTAAGAGAACTTATTTTCGGCGCGTTTAACGCTGTCGTTGTTATTAGAGGTTGCGTAAACTACTTGCGTAAGTTTTGTCTATTATTTCAGGTTTTAAAGATCCCCGCATCTTTTGATTAAAATCTTCAATAAGAAGATTTTGGGACTTGGATAATAAAGCCTCTCTTAGCATTTTGGGAAGAAATTCTTTGTAGTTATTAAAATTATTCCGTTAAATTTGTCGGTATTTATTATTGTAAATTCGCCTCATGCATCCGCACTACAAATGGCACAGAAAACTAAATTTTGGGGTATGTCGTTTATCAATTTTATGTCAATATCATCTCTGCTTCGAAATGCTATTAATAGCCTAGACATGAATGAGAGATTTGCTTCCATAGCATATAGTTTTGTCTAAAGGACAACATAAACCTTTTTTGTTGAGGCTTTACATATTTTGAGGGATAGTTGTTCTTTGGAAACCTAAATTGTATGTTGTTGCTATTCATACGCTTTGCATTAAAAGATTCCGCCAACTTTGGACCAACTTCTTCTATATTCCTTACAAAATCTTACACGTCCTCCGAAAACACTCTTTGAGTAACAATGTGGGTAAGTTGTTGATTTTCACGCTGAAAAGGGTTGGGATAATTTTTAAATGCAACTTTGAATTTCGACACATTGCGATCCTGGTGTTTTGGGACAGCATTTAAAAGCCCGGGAAGTTTGGTCTGTCCAATAGTTTTCAGGAACTTTTTTGTCAAATAATTCTGTTCAGTTTGGAATTTACAAGGAAAAAAAGATTTCTGGCATCGTATGTAATACCTACCAGTCCTTCTTAAGCTTCTAATTTTCGGTTTTGGTGCTCTAATGCTTCATCTGCACCTAGAGCACAAAAGGTTTCAACATCACAATTGACAACTCAATTTCCCTCCTTGAAGCTTTCCGGATATCTGGATGTATTAATTGTAAAACATCCATCTCAGCAAGACACAGTGAAAGGATCAGTGCATAATTTTGTCTATTAATAATAATAATAAATACCAACCGTACACAAAGTACCTAGAAACACTTTTTATGTAGAATTTAATACTAAATACTTTTAGTGATGTATCATTTTGTTGTAAATACTGCATTTTGAGAGATAAACATAAAAATAAAACCAATATCATGTCGGCAGTGCAGCGGCCAATTTGTTTTTTGAGTATAAGATTAATCTGAAACTAGTGGCTACTGTCCACACTCCACCATCCTATTACTGATTCTTAACGAAGAGATTGATACCACTTGCATGTTTGCATCATTAGAAATCTCACGGTTGATTGATATTGAAGGTTTTAAAAAAAATTCTTAAAAAACGAAAGCCCTTGACAATGAATAAAAAATTGTTCGAAACGTTTGGTATTGAATAAAAATAAAAATTGGCTAACAATAAATAATTTATTTTCCCTGTGTGGTAATTAAGTTAACAAATGGTAATTAAGTCTTTCATATCGAAGTTTTTTGAGGCCCATGATTGAAATTTTATTTTACAAAAATCAATTTTCAAAGCCTACTATCAAATGTTAATCAAACCGTACTACAAAAAGCAATCAGTGTGTAATTTTGATTATTTCTCGTATGACATAGTCTCCCATGTAGGGTTTCTAATCCGGATATCCGGATATCGAATTATCCGGATTATTCGACCAATTTTGACAATTTGATTATCCGGATACTTTTTTGCAATTATTCGAATATTAAAAAACCCTTTAATTTGTAAATAAATAATCAAATTGCGTGCAAAGTTCAAATAAAAATTCAAACAGTGAAGTGACTATAAGTTTTAAAAAGTTATTCACAACTTTGATGGTTTGAAAACTGTAATCATTGAATATTTTATGAAACACTTCGTGAATCTGCAGTGTAAAAATATTTTTAACGACTGTCATGGAAAATAATGTTTTCTATCCATCAGTTTAAAACACAAAGCTGACTTTTGTTGTTTAGCGAGCATTTTTTAATTTTTTCTGCTCTTACTTAGGAAAAAAACACAAATAAAACCAAAGACATAATGGACAAAGAAAGACATAATATTAAAATTTATTAATTTCTTCTCCTCAAAACACTTTTGATTTTTTGGCTCTATAACCCGAGGGCTTCTTTTTTAAAAAAGGCATAAATCTTTTATATTTACTAATATTCAAATTTTCTTTAACGATGAATGTTGATTTTAACATTGAATAATTTGACCACATTGTTGAAGACTTTTTTGTCTGTGATAATTCATCAAAATATACCATAAACAAACACATCTTCAGAATAAAAATTGCCTGTTTTTTTGTTCTTACACCAATTGATAAATAATAGGTAAGCTTTTTCAAACCGGACTTTAGATTTTTCAGGCAACAGATCTAAAGTTAAATTGTTGGTTGCTTCTTTTATATGAGGTGAAGTGCTAATTATATCACTTTCATCACTACTGCTCATTTTAAATTATTTTTATTTAAAAAAAGATATAAACTCTGTATAAATTTTAAATTTATTAATTTAAAATTTTTAACTTGACGTCCGATACATTTTTGACGTCCGATACGTTTTTTAAATTTTTCATTTAAAAATGCCTCCTTTGCAACTTTGATCGCATTTGTCGGCAGTCGTCAAAAAAATAGTATGTATATTTTGAGCAGAAAGTAACATTGCTGCTCTGACATGATTGCTGGTTTCGGCTACGCCTCAACCAGCAATTTTCATGCACGAGTAGCAATGTAGCACTTTCTGCTCTTAATATACAATCTACTATTACCAATATTTGTTTAATCCTATATTAATTTTAAAAAAATAATGTTTTAAAAAGTTGTGGCCTTGTCAACAAAATCTGAAGTGTTGGCTATTTTTTTAAAAAGGCTATTTTTTAATGAGAGCTGTGCTTCTAAATAATGAATCTGTGAAGAAATTACTATTGAAAGTGACGATGAAAAAAGTCTAAGTAGTGAGAGTGTAGTTTAACATGTTATTGCTTCAATTACTCATGTTGAGAAGCAGAATGAAAGAAGTTCCATATTGCTAAAAAAGATTTCATTTATTTAAATAATTATAAAAAAAGAACGGACAATTTAAATATTCTATATCGCGTATTATTACCTATAAAACCTACATCGACTGCAACGGAGTGCGTATTTCAATTGCTGGTCTCACCTCACAAGGACAAAAATTAGAACTCGACTCAATTTCCAGACATTGCAATATTTAAATAATTAATGCAATATTTTTTCTAAAATATGCATTTTTAAAAATGCATCAATAACTTCATTAATTTAATTAAATTTACCAATAATTTTATTATTTTATGATTTGTGACTATTTTTGTTATTTTGTGACTATGTATAAAAATTAATTAATATAGATACATAAAAAATATACATAAATAATTTAAAAGTCCGCAAAATAAAAAACATATTTTATATATTGTTTAATTAGCTGGATATCCGGATAATTTATTGTTTATTCGGATAATCAAAGAGGTCGGATATTTAGAAACCCTTCCCGTGTATAGCCCGTATGTGGTGCAACTAGTAACTAAGTCTTACAGATAAAATTATTTAATCTAGAGATGAAATTAGTTCAAATTGAAATTTTATTTCTAACAATAAACTTTTCCAAAGCCAACTAATCCAAATTTTAATCATAACCGTACTAGAAATAGTAACCATCACCTAATAATATAATTTTTTAACACAAAATTTCTCGTGTGCTGTTCGAATAGTAATTAAAACCCCTTAAGGTTTTATTTGTTTAAAAAAATTTATGTTTGGTTGAACTATTTGTTTGAAAAATTTTGTGCCGAAAATAATTCTTTTAAAAAAATGCTCCTATTTTCTTGAAACTTTGATGATCGTTATAGGCTGGGGCCGTTACATTTTTGAGATGAAAAAATTAGTAGCAGGTAACGGCCGGCTGGAATATATAGTTGAGGTCATAAACAATGAAAAAAAAACTTTCGAACTTGAGATGAAGGGAAGTAGTGAAATGGAGTGCTGTGTAAGGGGTGAAAACGGTTTTTCGTTATTTGTAACGAAACGAGGCCTCCTAGAGAAAAGTGTTTCATACAAAAGTTGTAGATAATAAAAAAATCTAAAACTTTTATTGCACAAATTTTTCGACATAACCTCAAAGTTTGCGAGAAAATGATGAAAACCGATTTTTCTGTTTTTTATTTTTTTTTTCGCGTGAAAATTATATAATTTAAATGAAACTTTGTGAAAGTACGTAAATATTTGCACATAATAAGCAAGAATTTTTTCAATTATGGAAAATAAATATTTTTCGAGATTTTACCATTTTTCCGAAAAAACACCCCTATCTTCGGCGAACAACTTTATTGATGTTTTTTTAGATTTTGATGTTGTACTAGTGCTTATTTTTTTTGTCAAGATGTCTACTCTCAAATGGTATATCGATTTTAATGATATATTGTTATTTAGCAGCTTAAAATTGAGAAAAACCGAAAAAAAAAAATTTTCGAATCTCGAACTTGTCGATTTTTTTAATTTTTTTCAATTTTTTAGCATTTTTATGTTAATAATTCATAATATTTTAAAGAAAAAACTTTCTTTGGTATATAAAATAAATAAAGTTGAATGAATTTACTTGTTGGAAACAACGCTAAAATTGAATAAAGTAAAAAATAAAAAAATGCTGTTACGTATTCAAACAAAAAAAATTTACAAAGTTTAAAATTTAACAGCATACTATAGGGTTGCCACGTTTCCTACTTTCGGTAGGACAGTCCTACTTTGGGGCAAGAATGTCCTACGTCCTCCTTTACTATAAAAATGTTCTACTTTAGGCAAACTGTAATACAATATCTTACACTGAAAAAAAATAGATTTTTTTCTACCTATTTCTCTCAATAAACGCGCTAGCAAAATAAGTAATTGTTATTGCACCTGTACTTTTATTAAAATTGTAACTGATTATTTAACTTTATGTCGAAAGGTTAGTAACAATAGCAAATAATTTACATTGCTGACATATGTGAATATCTATGCTTTATTGCATGATTTATTCAGGTGGTAAGCCACCATTGTTTAAATTTTGAAATAAACCCACCGTTAAACCTCTGTTTTTTTAAATAACCTTTGTTACAAAGTACTTGTTCTTAGAATTATTAATAAAATAAAATGACTGAACCGAATTTTGTTATAAAATAAAACCTTTGGCTACAGAAAGCTAACGATTTTGAAGGAATATGTAAATACACAAAACTACTACTACTTATGAGTAACTTATACAGTTACTTAACTACTTATGAGTAACTGGCTTACAACATAAGTTTATTGATTTTTTTGAAAGTGCAAATGAATCAGCAGCTGTATTTCTGAGTTCTTAAAACTTTAAGTTTAAGTTTTTCGAGTGTTACCGCATTGGAGGCTAATAACATCAATGCGAATTTGTATACCGTATTTGAAGTGGCACAAACCCAACGAGTTTTTTAGTTTTGAGACATTAGGGGTAGTGTGTCCTACTTTGAAACTTTGAAAACTTGGCAGCCCTGAGCATACAGGTATTTGAAATGCCCGTGTAAGATATTGTATTACAGTTTGCCTAAAGTATAGGACATTTTTATAGTAAAGGAGGACGTAGGACATTCTTGCTCTAAAGTAGGACTGTCCTACCGAAAGTAGGACACGTGGCAGCCCTATAGTATGCTGTTAAATTTTAAACTTTGTAAATTTTTTTTGTTTGAATACGTAACAGCATTTTTTTATTTTTTACTTTATTCAATTTTAGCGTTGTTTCCAACAAGTAAATTCATTCAACTTTATTTATTTTATATACCAAAGAAAGTTTTTTCTTTAAAATATTATGAATTATTAACATAAAAATGCTAAAAAATTGAAAAAAATTAAAAAAATCGACAAATTCGAGATTCGAAATTTTTTTTTTTCGGTTTTTCTCAATTTTAAGCTACTAAATAACAATATATCATTAAAATCGATATAGGGCCATTTTCACCAAACGCTTACATTTCAGATTAAAAATTTAAAAAAAAAAATTAACATTTCATTTAAAAATAATTACAGGTGCTAAGACCAAGGTTGGGACTATATAGAGAAGTAGATAGTTGTACACTTTTTTGTATAATTTAGCATGTAGATGCTGTCGCAACTTGGGCTACATAGCAAATTGTCAAGTCCGTTACCATACACAAATCGTAAAAATTCTCACATTAAAAACAATTTTAATTTTCAAAATAAACTTGCTTTAAGGTGATTTATATTCCCAAAGTTGAAAACAGGCAGCCGATCAGTTTTGCTTTTTTTAAATTAAAATTGGAGGCAAAAATTACCCTAGAAGTTTAAAATATTAAATTATTTTGAAGAAATTTTCTAAATAAAGCAAGTATATATTTATTTAAAGTATTTACTTTCATTTGGATTATGTTTGTCTTTCTTGGTTGAAAGAGAATTGGCAATTTAAAAGATAAAAAAAAGTTAATTAATATATGAATACCATTGAAAACTATGCAGTAACGGATTTGACATTTGGTAACGGATTTGACTAAAACCTTTACCAAATGTCAAAATCGTTACTAATGTACTTTAATAATATTTTTCAAGTCAATACTTACATGCTGTTATACCGATTTTCGAAAAAAAAACTGCGAGCTATTTTGAGTTTTCCATATTTCAACCGCGTTTATGTATTTTTTCCTTTTTTTTGTGCCGTATCGTCAAAAATATTTTACAAACTCAGTCGTTCTCAAACATCAGTTAAGAATTCTTTTAAAATAGTAAAATGTAAAGTTAAATTTATTTGAATGGCGTCTCAAGAAGTTTCTAGTGTAAAATAATCCAATTTCATTTTGTTTTATTTGTGGAATTTGCATAATACATTCTGCTAAAAAAATCACTTCATATATAAGAATTGCATACCTTCATTACTTTGGCATAAAATTGAATGAAGATAAACACCGTGGATGCCGAAAAATAGTTTTGTCAACTGCAACTTAACACATTTAAGATGGTACAATAGAGAAAATGTTCATTTAACGTTGTAACGTTGTGTAACCACCAGCTTTTGACCATAACTTGCAATTTTAACTCCAAAATCTGTATAACGACTATATATAAATCAATTATGTTGCAGAATTTAAATTATTTTAAGTAAACATTTTTTTCCCTAAATTTTTAGTTTTGACTTTTTTTGGGAAGACCTGAATAACTTGGTGCATCCTGCACCAAAATTCGTGTTTTTTAACTTAAAAGAAAGAATATTGACTATTAACTACAGGCTTCAAGAAAGTAAAATTATTTGCAATCATTGTTTGTTCGCAATTTTTGGCGTTGAATATGAAAAATTTTAAAAAAATATAAATTTTTGATTTTTTTTCAACTTTTTTCGAGTGTAACTTCCAGAATCCTTGATGGATTTTTACAAAAAATAGCTCAAAATGTTTGTTAGTATTTTTACTATGCATTTGTATCATTAGTATATTTAATTTGTTTGTTTTGTAAAATATGCGATTCAAAAACCGGAATAACCTTTTTGTTCAAAGAAAAAATTGGTTTTCCGCGAATATCTAAAAAACAAGAGCTAACCTAAAAAAATTAATATGATTTCCGTGTTCAGCAGATCAAAATCTATAAGAGAAGTTGGGTTTTATTTAGGGAGATTTTTCTTGTAAACTAGTGATAATTTATTTGTCAGTTTCTTATATTCTGTCAATTCCGTTACCAACCACATGGTAACGGACTTGACTGGTAACGGACTTGACATTAACACTAAAACACAAAAAAAAAGCCAGATCTGCAAAAAATAATTATTAGCGAAAAATAGAATCACCTTTAAAACCTATCCAATAAATAATATCAAATTGAAAAAGTATAAAAAATACTACGTTAGTGTCAAAAATAATGGTAACAGACTTGACAAAGAATAAAAATACCAGCCTTGAAGAAATCCTATTCTTAACACTACTGCAATTCTTCTGGACCGAAGAATCCAAAATGGCTAAAAAAGATGCTTGACTAGTTTAGCAATAATTCTGTATATGTGCTGTCTTCTGGTGATAAAAATTTGAACTATTTATTGTCAAATTAATTACATGGTAACGGACTTGACAAAAAGTGGGAGACATCCTTTTTTTACTAATATCATAAAATACAAAATCATTTAATTAATTTTTTATTAAAAATGTTCAATATATATAGATTATATTTAAAATAAACAAAACTGTTTATTTTAAAAAGCTGAATTATTTAACAAAAACAAGAGTCAAATTTCATAAAACT
>OY856186.1:198411453-198418953 GCA_963693315.1 Diogma glabrata | reverse complement strand
AAAAAAAAATTGCGCATAAGACAACTAAAAAATCATATTTGGATAGTTTGAAGTATTTTTATTACGTAAGATTCTTGTTGCTGTTTAGATATTATAGTTATTTTCACATTTTTTTACATGAACTTAGAATCAATGTGAATGTTGTTTTAACGAACATTTTGCATTAGATGTTATATTCAACTTGTACATACATTCAACATGCGAATGCGCAAAATTAATATAGTTTCTGCTATTTTTTTATGATATCCGCATGCGATTATTTTTGTTTTTTTTTATTAGAAATAATAATTTGTTAATTTTAGAAAATAATTTTGCAATGGTATTAGAAATTTTTTTTGCTTTTCGGGTGACGATGATGAATGGAAGTCTTAGAAATAAAGCAATAAAAAACTGTTTTCAGGATTAAAATAAAAAATAATTTAAATAATAATAATATTAATACAGAAACTAAAAAATAAAAGCTTGTTAATGTTTTCGCAGTTGGATAAAGAGTTTAGTTGATTGTTCTACAGTTCAAGGTTTTTTATAGTTAAGAATGGTAAGTTTTATTTAAATTAGGAAAAGAAAATTTGAGCACACAAACATTTTTCATGTTGGGCGCTTAAGAACCATACATTTTTTCTTTCAAATTGAGGTGGTCTAAGAAATGTTGGTTTGAATGTAGCAAATTTCAAATTCCACTTTCATGCCTGTACTATAAATGGTTAACTTCTCTTTCTCGCAAAATACATTTTCGTTTGAGGTTATCTCGGGAATCATACAAAGAAGTTCTTACTTATACATGACTGCGTGCATTAACATATCATCGATTTCTCCACATAAACTAAAAGAAAAAATTCGTTCATTCGGTTGGCATAGTTATTATGCGGCTACGATGACATCACATTCGGTTGTTGTGTCTTCATTTTGGTTGTTGTGTCTTCAAATTTGGTAAGACAACCAATGATTGGTAAGACAACCAATAACCAGTGATTGTGACAGGAAATATTCGATTGGCACAAAAGCAGTTGTAGTGGCCGAATTTTTTCTTTCAGTGTAGATAATCAGCACTTCATCATTGAACATAAAGATCGTCCACTTAATGCAACGTTTTTGTTTATAATTTTTCTTGAGATTATCAAACAAATATGTTTCTTGTAGTCGGTTTAACTATACCTACATCAATGCGTGAATCAAGATGTCATCGATTTCACCTCAAAGATTCATAACCAGATCGTGCTTAAATTCCAAAAATTATCAATGTGAGTATTGTATCAGGTAAGTGAGCTTATATTGATAGAACATAAACATGATAACGACAGCAAATACTAGGGTTGCTAATATACACGTATAAAACGTTTTATACGTTACACATACGTAACGTATAAACGTATTATACATACGTAACGTATAAAACGTATATAACGTATAAAACGTATAATATGATTTTGTTTTTGAAATTCATTCATAAAAGATTAAAAATATTTCTTACTTCAGATATTAATTATATTTTTAGTAAAAATATATATATTTTAGTAAAAATATAATAACGTAGTTTAACAATATTTATATATTTTATAATTTATAACAAAAACTATTTAAATTCTAGATGTTATTTGAATGTATATTTTTATACTTTATACGAAAGACTATGTTACTGTACATTAAACTGGCAAATAATTTTTAATTCACTAGATTTGAATATTGAAAATTGTGAATTATATATTAGAGATTTGTTTGAGCACTTAAACTCAAGCAATTAAATTATTTTTGAATTTTTCAATACGTATACTATATAATTTTCTTTCCTTTTGATTCCAACATTTACTTAATGCGAAACATTTTGGGTTAGAAACATTTGGCTCATGAACTTAATTATTTGGCATCATGAAATGTTATTGAATATATAAAATATGGTTCCAACTTCAGCTCCTCCCATCTAATAAGAACAGCTGGGAAATTTTATGTTGTTGCAGAATAAATGTCGTTTTTTTTCATATCAGTTAGGGAAATTATTAGAGATTATTAGATAGATGTTTTTTAAAAATTCTGTTGTGTGAATCTGGGTTGCACCACTTCCAATTAATAGACACAGTTTGAAAATAACAGGTTCTTGATGATCAAATCTTTTTTTTATACAAAAGTTGTAATAGTTAAAATAATATGTATATTTACGTCAAACGAAAATGTTTAGTGAGAAGTTTATTGAATAAATTCAATTTTGGTCATTGATAAATAATAGGTATGGTTGGAAATGTCAAATTATTGCAGACTAAATTTGTTTTGAAAATAAATAATTATATTTTGAAAAGAAGCATTTACGTTAAATGTGGAAGTTTTCTGAACTATTAGGAATAGTTGGGTAAGAAATTATCATGACGCTATATTTTCTACAGCAACTGTTCCTATTAGTCCCGAAATCTAGGCTTTATAAATATTAAATACGAGTACGGTAAATAATACGCCAGCGATAATGTTATATAAACGTATTTTTATTTATTAAGGATTTTTTTATACGGTATAAAACGTAAATAATTGTGTGTTTTATACGTTACCGTATTATACGTTACACCCCTGGCAAATACTAAAAAGATATAAAAAATCGTTTCATTTGAAAAAACCTAAGTATTGCAGTCATGAGCCAAAAGCGAAATTCTTGCCCCCACTTTTTTGGCATTTCTCGACGTTTTAGCACCTATTGATTCTAAAAGAGCAAAAAATAATGTATGTCTGTCTGCCGGCCAGGTGGTCGTCCGGCCGGCCGGCCGTTACAATCGACGAAATCTAGAAAGCCGCTGGACGGATTTCATAAAAAATCGTCAAGTGTGTCAAAACAAGGAAATTTGCAAATTATTTGCTTAAAAAACGTTCATTTTAAGTGATTACGAATAGAAACATTGAATTTGAAGAAATCTTGATTGTCGGGATTGGTATGTGAGACCAAACACTAGATAATTGCATTATAAGTTTGTCAAAAAAGGTTGTCAAGTGAGTCAAAAGAAAGATTTTTGTTTATGTTTTTACCCAATTATTAATTATATGTATGACAAGTTTTAATATTATTATAGCGAATTATGACATTATAAGTTTGTCCAAAAAATGTTGTCAAGTGTGTCAAAAGAAAGATTTTACTTCGGTTTATTTATTTTTAACCCAATTTTTTGAAAAAATAAAATTAATTATTTGTATGACAGAAATTTTAGTATTATTATAGAGAATTATGGCATTATAAGTTTGTCAAAAAAATAATGTCAAGTGTGTCCAAAGAATGATTTTCATTTATTTTTTTAGAAAATAATAAAATTAGTTATTTGGATGAAATGAAATGTAATGAACATGATATTATTATTATTTATTATAAGCTTGTCAAAAAAATATTGTCAGGTATGTCAAAAAAATTATTTTTTTAGAAAAAAAAATTTAGCTGTTTGTATGACGTAAATGTGACATGGAAATTTTTGAATTTGTTATAGTTTTTGAAATATTTTTGGAATTTTGAAAAAAGTTTCAATTATTGATTTTGTAAGAATTTTTGCAATATTTTTAGAATTTTGAAAAATTTTAAATTTTTGATTTTATTATAATTTTTGGAATTTTGAAAAGAGTTTCAATATTTGATATTGTTATAGTTTTTGCAATATATTTAGAATTTTGGAAAAAGTTCGAATTTTTGAATTTTTAAGAATTTTTGGAATATCATTCGAATTTAGAAGATGTTTAAATGATTTCATTCTAATTTTTGGAATATTTTTAGAATTTTGAAAAAAGTTTCAATTTTTAATTTTGTTATAATTATTGCAATATTTTCAGAATTTTTGAAAAAAGTTTTAATCTTTGATTCTGTAATAACTTTTGGAATAGTTTTAGAATTTTGAAAAAAGTTTGATTTTATTTAATTTTACAATATTTTTGGAATTTTGAAAGAAATATGAATTTGTGATTTTGTAATATTTTCTCGAAACGCTAAATGGAGAGGTTTTTGAGTAGTTTGCTGGTTGTATAATCTTTTCACTAAATTATGTTAATTTATGATCTGTTATGATTTTCCGTCAACGTATTGATTTCGTCTATAAATAAATTTCTAAACAGAGATAAAAAAATACATGTACTTTAACAAAGAGTTTTGTATATGTATATCAACATCGCTGCCCAAAACTAAAAACAATGTCCTCATAAAAGTTTTATGCTGAAAACTATATCAAAATCCTTAACCAAAACCGAAGTCTTGATATTTTTGTCGTTGATTTCATGGAGGTGACAAAGTGTAAATTCTTACAATGTGAAGTATGTGAACAGTTTTTTATGCATGCTGTTTAACAACATTTTACGCAATTCCAATTTTTATCCTCACGGACATATCCCAAATATCATAAAATGCACTTTAACTTATCTCATTCACTGTAATCTAAACGACATTCATTTCATACATTTTAATCTGCCGAATCTAAATAATAAGTCTAAATAAAACACATAAACAACAAATCGCATCTAATCGCACACACGAAAAATTTCAATAATCAACAAAAAATAAGTAAAATCACAAGAGCGAAATAAATCGCAAAAAACGCAAAACCGCATACTTTGATCATACTGCAAAAAACAAATTGTGCGAAAGAGTGAGAAGAAACAACAGTATAACAACAACAAAACTGCAATTAAAATTTTGTTTATCATTTTGCGAATTTTTTTTCTAAACTTTATAGATTATGACACACGGTGAAGGTCATTTTAACATTTAATATTTGTTGTTGTTCTTGATTTTGTTTTGTTACATTCGCAAAATAGAAATAATAAAATTGCGAAACACACAAATAAGATATTAGAATTGAATAAATTAATATTTGTGCAATAATAATCTTTTGAGTTCAGAGCCTTCGGATATTAATAAATGTTCAATTCAGAAAGGAAATTTAATAAAAATTGTATTATTCTATAGAGCAGCGGTTCTTAAACTTTTCTGTATTGCGACCCAAAATTTTAAATGCCGTATTTTGGCGACCCACAGGCCACAACCTATATGTTTTCGACGTTATTCGTTAAATCGTTATTCAAAATAAAACGCTTAAACAACAAATACTGTTTTAATTTCAGCTGATATAAAAATAAAAATTAATTACAATTTCTAGTTATAGTTAATTAATATTAAATTAAACAAAAATTAAAATAAAATAAACAGCATTTTCCAGTTATAACAATATAAAAATTAATGAAAAATAAAGATTAATAATTCCTTTTCTAGTTACATTATTTAAGTATTAAAATAAATAAAACATTAATCAAATATTTTTTAATGTGATGTGTGTGCTTTTTAGGGCAAAGTAGCGTTAAATGTGGCTCGATTTTCGAAAGCGCTGTTCTCAATCCATTTTCAATATTGCTCAATTGAGAGCGATATTTTGATTTAATATATAATAAGGATGAAAATGCATTTTCGCACAAATATGTGGTGGAAAATGGCAAAATAATTTGAACTGCCCTTTCAGTTCAGACAAACATGGATACTCTCTTTTAATTAAAACCTAAAAATTTTCAGGTATTTGATTCTTAAATAGTGCCTTCAAACTACCATCGCAGGATAGTTCAGGAAATTCTTCTTGTGCTTTTATGTCTAGATGTTGTACATCTTTAAGTTTTATATTAACAGGCTGAACTATCATCCAATGGTATTGTGAAATATTGAATTCTGAAGAAAAGTATTTTTCAAACTCCTTCAAACTGAGTTTGAAAGATGAGATAGTAGAAGTAGAAGATGAGATAGTAGTAGGCTGAAAGATGAGATAGTAGATTTTTTATATCGGATATATTCAATTCATTTTCGTCAATAAAATCCATTGTATACTGATACATGTCAATCTGGTTTATTTCTAAATTTAGTTTCCACACATTAAGCTTCTGAACGAATCCCTTAATTTTATCGTACAAATTAATAATATTTGTGTGTTTGCTAGCAAGTTAAAATTCAACTCGTTAAGTTTGTCGAAAATATCAATCAAATAACATAATTTTAACAAAAAGCTTTCGTCACAAAAAAGATCTGCCATAGTTGAATTCATTCCCATCAAAAATGATCTTATTTAGTCTTTCAACACCAAAACTATTTTCAAACGTTTGGCTCTTGATAGCCATCTAACTTCAGTGTGCAATAAGAGATTTTTATAATCTGATCCCATATCCGCACAGAGTTGGAAAAATGACGACTATTAAGTGCGCTACATTTTATAACTTATAACAACTTCTTTCAATACATAATATAAATCAGGAGAAAGTTTTTTACTCACTAATGCCTCACGATGAATCATACAATGGGTAACTGTTATTTTTGAACCACCTAGCAGCTGCCTAATTCGTCCGAAAAGCGCATTTAGTTTACCTGTTATTGCAACGGCACCATCGCTACAGACGTCCACGCAGTGCCCCCATAACAGCTGATTTTCTTTAAAAAAATTGTTCAGTACATTAAAAATATTCTCGCCAGTTGCTCGGCCTTCAAGTAGGAAACAAAGCAATAAGTCTTCATAATAAATTTTTGACAATTATTAATATCAAAATGATTGATTTATGGATTCAATAAATAATAAATGTCATTAGAAAACGTATATCGACCGTCCTCTATGTGTAAATTACACAAGATTGCTAAATGGAAAACCACACAAATGTATATAAATATAAAAGAAAACGATCCGACTATAAAATTGTTTTGTGAATTGTGGAATGTCACTAAAAGACTATAGTCCCTGGGCCTTCACCTACATAATTTTGTGATTACCACATATTTTATACTTCGTAAGACGTTTGTCCCTGACGAGTCCTACAACTTTTTTATCTGTCATTTTCCTTGATTCGGCCGCTTTTTCCCTCGGGAAACTCCGAAACATGGCGATTTCCCGGGGTCTTGTATATTTATTACCATAATTTTTTTATTTATTATAGGGGGTGGAAATTTGTTTTAGAAAACGAGGGTAAATTTGTCCGACAAAAAATTGTCTGCTTTTGTCGCGTCCGACAACTCAAACTGGTCAAAATACCAGGGTATTGAAAATCAAACACCATAAATCTAGTTTTCACGGGATTGTGTAACAAAAGTTAGTGAAATTGAAGGGTCATATTGTCCGACAAATTTTCGGCCGCGTTTTTTCAGTCCGACGACTGGAAGTCGGAATTCTGGCGGGGTAGAGTTTATTGATTACCACATGTCTAATTTTTTTTTTATAGTTTTGATTAATATTATTTTACTCTGATACAATTGTCCGACAAATTAGTGACCGGTAACTATCGAAAAATGTCATAATTTCAAACACGATAGCGTACGCTCAATATCATCATCCACGATATATCAACATTAGTCAATAATTTTAGATATTTGTTCTTAAATATTATAAATTGATAAAAATTATAAATAATAATAAAAAATTATTAAATAATTTCGTAATAATTTAATGAAATCATTATAATAATCAAACTGTAGTCATTACTATGTAGATTTTTAAACGTATCTTGGTTTAATTTATAAACGTATCTCAG